>VZRW01000271.1:0-41530 GCA_013398125.1 Aegotheles bennettii
CCCCTTAGATTCTGTGATTCAGTAACCTTCCAAACTTTCTTAGACTTTTTTCTAAATCCTAAATCTGAAATAATTTCCTTAAAGGAATCAAGTCAAAGCATTCAAACTGAATGATAAAGCCCTCAAAAATAAAAGCATTTATAGTAAATTAAAGTCCAAATCTTGTTTCCTGGATAGTATATAAAAAGCCATTGAAGGAAACAAGAAAAGGGAAAAAATGGAGGACATAGAAGGAATAGGTTAATGTAGCCATGACTTCTGCTCCCAACAAAATGTAAATAGAGTATGAAGGACATAAAGATTCACGTTTGATGTGTATTTAATTACTTGCTCAATTTTAATAAAGCATGATGAATAAATTAATCAGGTAAAAATATGTGTCAATGTGTGGGTATATGATGTTTTGTTGAGATATTTAGTGCTCACTAATGGAAACTATTAATACTTGTAGACACATAATTTGACCTGAAATTAGAGGATGCTCTTGGCATGAGTTAGAGATGCAAATTTACTTCAGTTTTAATTGTTGGTCTGGTTGTTCGTTGTTTGTGGTTTTTTGTTTGCTTTTGGGTTGACTTTTTTTTTCCTTTTCTTGCTGGATCATCTCTGACTTTGTTGTAGGCCACTAGTAAATTCCAGACTGGAAGACCTAAAAAAGTAAATGAGGAATGCTTGGAGAAATCTCCAAGAATACTACTGAAACATTTAAAAAATGTATCTCCTAAAAAGCTGCCAATAATTTCCTCTGTATTTTTTCAGGTCATAATTGTTTATGAGTTTTTCCCAAGAGTAATCATTCGCCTTACGTGTTATCATGCATTTTTCCTGGGATGCATGAAAAATGACAAGCCGAAGAGCAGCAATCTGTTGCATGACACGATAATTCTCATTTACAAGCTGTTTCATATTCTTCACCAGACTTTCCATGTGACGGGGGACAGTTCAGATGCTGTGGGTCTTTTGTTGCTGCTCCATCATAGGAAGCAGGACAAGTTTGGGGTAATTAAGTGTGCCTAATTTTTTTTTCAAGTGTGCCTAATTAATTAATATAAATACTAGCTTAGGCCAAGATGATGATTTGGTCACAGGTCTCTAAATACTACGTGGAGACAGAAATAAAATAACATGACATGCAGTTCAGGAAATAAAGATATAACGACTTTCAGTGGGGGGAACTTGGAGACACAACAACTCAGGCCAGAATTGCCCTACTTCAGGCAGAAATCAATGCTGTGTGATATGTCAACACTTCAGACACTTGCTTCCTCCAAGCTGGCTGATGACACACTCAGAGAGTGCAGAAACTCTTCAACCTTCCTCCTGCTCTTCTGATAATTGCTTGATGTCACTATACATACACTGTTTTTCTGTATAGTTTGGCTCCTGTAAAAATTTTATAGTTCATAAGAGAGCATTATGGTAGCAGTAAGGGAACTAATGGACAAGTTTTCTGCCTTATGAACTCCTAAGTACCTTTTTATTTTAAGCTTAAACAGAAGACGGAGTTTGTTTATACATGGAGAGAAATCATCAAAATGTTATGTTCTTCACAGTGCGTGATCCATTAGGACACCGGAGAATTACTACTCAGTTTCCAATTTTAGCCTGCACATTACATTTTGAAAAGGTAGTGATCAGGAAACTGCACCAGAGGTCAATCCTGATGGTTTTTTTTTTTTTCTGTTTCCTCTCACTAATTAGGGTTACCTGGATTTATTAAGCATCCTGCCAGAGCACTGGTGCTGCAGCCCTTTCTGTGCAGGTAGTTGTCCTTTTTTCTGGAAGCTCATTGACTGCTTTCTAAATTCAAATAATTGAGGCAAACCTAATTGTTAAAATTTTTGTGTAGAGTGTGAGCAAGGACAGGTGCTGGAGAAATGTATTGGGTGGAGTACTAGAGAGCTGCCAGTCTAAATTGTCTTTCACACAGTTTACTCAGGAAGGTTAGGGGGGTGAAAAAATTGGAGCCAACAAACCAGAATAGAGACAAAAATTCATTCACAATGCCAAAATTTATAGCACATACTGACTTCTGAAAATCACAAGGGAATTGTGATGGAAAATTCATATTCTCTGTAAAAGACTGTTTATAACTTGGCATGAGTTTTCAGCAGGCTGTTCTTGTAACACTCAGTACTGAAATCCCTCTGTTAAAACCCTTGTAGGAGAAGTTTTGAATCATCAGAGATTTATCCGCATTCGCACTGTAAGTACTTTAAAGAAAAATATTGAAAAAAAGGAATCAGAGTGCTGAATTCTGATCAGGTGAAATATCTTGGTTTTAAAACAAATAAGAATCCACAGAAAAAATATAAGACATTCTGAAATCATAGATTTATTATAATCTAAAATTTTTGGTGGCATTGAAATTTAAACTTGAGCATTCATTTTCATTTTAAGATTCTCTACTCATCTCTCTTTCAAATCTAAATAGCAGCAGATGAAATATAACCAGAAAGAGTGCTTTTATCCCATAATATATAAATAAAATGAAGGAATTACATAAAATACTATGTTTTCAGTCAGTCTCTCCAGTCTTCCTTTGTAATTTACATTCTGCATATTATTTGTTACTGAGTATATTCCATTGTTTTATTTTCACTGATGCTGACTTAAATAAGAATATAACCTACCCCAAACAGTACAAATTTTAATGTATCAAGGATTTTCTAAAATTAAGATGAAAAAATTCACTGAAACTCTAAACAATGCCTTGCAATGTGATATTCACTTCCCTGTAGCAATTTTTGTTCTGAAAGACGTCATTGTGCCATTTTTACTACCTTTCACTGAGTAGCTTCACACAATCCCAGTTTGCCTTGGTGCAAAGATGGGTGAGACAATCTCTCAAGACCATTTTTAAACTTACATTTCTGCAAATTGCTTTTGTGTTACTTGGGGGGAAGGACCTAAAGAATATGTTCCCCAAATTGTAATCTGCAATACCACTGCACAACACCTATTGTAAAGATCCCATGGTATTACTTTCTAAAGGCATCCTTCTTGTAAAACAATAATTGTGAAAAGAAATAAATTAACTGGGGATGGTTCCCTTTATGAAAGTGTCAAAGTGAAACTCTGGGCTCATTTCAGCTGAGCCAACTGTTTTGCTTAGCTGTTGTAGAAGGAAATAAATATAATTGATGAGGTCTTTACTCTGGTTAAAATCAAGTTTGTGGGTCTAGACAGCTGAGAGGTATAGGAAAAAGACCTGGAAGGTTTCACTGCTACCTTGTTAGCTGAAATGGGTCCCATGGTGACAGCAACAAAAAATTGTATCTTTGTTGCTCATTTCTCTCTGTGAAGTTAATTGGTGGTCCAAGTAAAAAGTCCATGATGAAGACAGCTATCATTGTTAAAAAAAAAAAAAATCAGATTGAGCATTGATTATTTGTCAAATAGTTGTTCTCTGTATACATATATTTAGGGGATGAGTTTTATTTTTCTCATCATAAAATCAAATTATTTCATTTCTGATGCATGGTTGCGGGGGTGGCTAAAGCAGTTAGGGACAAGGGGGTGAGAAGCAGCATCCTGTCACCAGTAAGAATGATTGCGCTAACAAAGTGATGTTGCTAGTGGTATAAATACATGCCAACAGCTGCTTAAACCTTGGTAGCACTTGCTGTGGAGGCTGGAGAGCTTCTGAGCTGCTTGAGAAATGTTCAGTGCCACAGTGTTCGGTGTTGTGCTCGTGGTTACTTCAGAATTTGAGGCATCTGTAGTGGTGTTAAAGAGGTCTGACTGCTCTGAGCCAGGGGTTGCTTCTGGGGTGGTAAGACTCCTGCTCTGTTTCTTGATGGTGGTGCCGCTTGGGACAGCACCACGACCTATGACAACCCACAGAAATTAGTGGGTGACTGGAGGGGACTCAGAGGGAAGCAGAAGAAGACATTTGGGTGGAAGGAATGGGACTGGCAAGTCCTGAGCGGTGCTTTCTATAAGTCTCCTTTATGATAATAAAGGAAAATTGAGGTATTTTAAAACTCCTCCACTTGTAGAGAGGTGATACTGCTCTTGCAGGTAGGTCCCCATTGCTTGAAGTCAGATGGCAAAGCATGGACAGTGTTTTGTGGCTTTGCTGCAGGGCTGGGTTGCCTATGCTGCTGTGCCTAGAGCAGCCACCCAGTGAATATGGAGAGCCTGAGCAGATGTTTTAATTGGATTTTTTTCTGTAGGAACAGTGAAACACAGATAAAGTGTCACAAAGTGTTGTTTATGGAGGAACATGCACAGATATGAAAATAAATTTTTGTTTGGGGATGTAAAAAAAAATTTGTATGTATATCGACTATGTTGCTTTATTTTCCCGTCAGGGATGAAAACAAGCAACTTTACAACAATAACAGATGAAACACAGCACCTGAGCACAGAGGTGATGTTCACTGAAAACAAAGTCATCAGCTTTTCAAGGGAGGAACAGTCATGCATTTGTACTATACCTGTCACAGAGAGACACTAGTTCAAAGTGAGCATTCCCATACAGTATATAACACAGATAATAAGAAAGGTGATTATAAAAGTTACAAAGCTTCAGCAGCCCACAATACTTTTTAAAAATACAGAGAGGGAAAAAGAACATTTTAAAATGGATTTTACGAACTTCCCTATCTAGCCCTGTTGGTGATATTTCCAAATTAGAAAAGAATCAAAACCCCATAAAGTAACCAGTCTTCTCTGTTTTAGAGAGACCTGTCTCATTGTCTGGGTAACATGTCAGCCTATTGTGTTAGTGATTTATATGATCAGTCATCCTTTGAACAGAAAATGTTGTGAATCGGTTACTTTGGTTGTCCAATTTATCCCCAACAGCTTTTGTCACAAAATTACTAGTAAGAAAAACATTGAAGAAAAATTCACATTTTTATCTGTGAGCAAGTTTTGCATTGAAAAGAAGCTCAGCTTCTTCATTCTTGGAATATAGTACTTGTCTTTAGCATTACTGGAAGTTAAATAATGCTTTGTGATTGGTTCACATTGGCAATCCTTAAAAATACTTGCCTATACAGAGAGACAGCTAATCTGATTTGATATATTTCATTTCTAAAACTTTAACACATGCTTTCTGGACCTCACCTAAAGTCAAGGTAATATAATTGATAAGACATCCTTTCAACAGTCCTTAATGCAGTAGGGTGAGGTATTCAAATATTTCACACGGGTTTAAAGAGATACCTCCATTTTCTTGGAAAGGCAAAAAATCTCATTCTAAGGATATAGTAACCTAAATCTAATTTGACTGTATATGCTTCTAGTCATCTCTACACTTGTATCTTAATGTTATAAAAACGATAATCTGGATAATAGCTTGTATCTGTCCTACTTCTGCTAAACTACAGCACCAACAGGCTCCACTAAGGCTTCATTTTATCTCTGAGAAACTGACTTCAGAACACTTGGTGAATTAACCCAGGACTCCAATATCCAAGTCTATCATTCTGTCAAATTCTGCTAGCCACAAATTTTTTTTAAAACCAGTCACAGCAAAATGAAAACTCCAGATGACTGAATCTTCCTGAATCCTAAAATCTATAGCTTTAAGGAAAAAAATGTGGAGGAGAGGAGGCTTTGTGAATGAAGTTGGAAGGCAGCTGAAATCCAACAAATGCAAAAAAAAAAAAGTTCTGTCTTCTGTGTTATTGTCTTCTGTTTCCATGGAAACTGAGGCTGGATTGACAAAAATGGGTTAAGTGCTTTACAGAGACAGAGACTAATCACTGTTATTTTATAACATTACTATTGCCAGTGAAAGGAAGGTCTGCATTCTAAGGAGATGTAGGTTTTCAATGACTACTCCTGGCTGAAACTATCAGACAGCAAAAACATGTGGCATGAGAATTTGATTAAATATACAGTAAATCAATACAGACTATACAAAAGCTGTAAGAACCTGAGAAATACTGTATATTGAGAGAACACTTAATCCCAAAGTCAATGAATAACAAAATCCAACCATATAACTACTCGACTTTTCAAAATACTGAGAAAACCCTCAATTGCCTGATAAATACAGAAAAATTAATCTGTCCTCTTTTCCAATGTGTGCACTATTCTCAGGGGGAGTTACCTCAGACAATCTTCAGCAACAAAAATTCTCAGCCTGCATCGTTATCTAGAAAATAAGTTTTATCCCTCATGGTTGAAAATCTGGATTTTCACAGGATGGAAATGTTCAGCATCACTGTTAATTTTCCAGAGCTTTACTTATGGCACTAAAGCACTTTCAGCACTTATTTTCTTTTGAGAAAGGTAGAATGGAGGAAATAAATAAACCTTATTTCCCTCAGAAACATTGCTTTCTGAAGCCAACAACGTCCTCAGATTTTAGGTGGGTTTTACAACTGCTCAGAAAAAAAACAGTCAGCAGCATTAGTGGATGAGAATGGGCTCTCATTAAATGGAAAGCAAATGTTTTGTCTTTTGGGAACACTGCAAAATGTTAATTGTTCAAAACTCTATTTATAAGAGTTGATGACCATACCAGAAAAGTTTTACTTTGAGACTCTCACTGTGGATATCATTCCATAGTTGAAGTTACTTAAGTTATGCTTTGTCAAGTATACTTTAGTCCACTGGAAAACAGGACATTTTTGTGAAATATTCCACATACAGCATGCCTGTACCTACAAGCCAACCTAGATTCCTTAAGGACCATCAGACTCTTGTTCAGCCCCTGTGCAACCCTGTAGATACCTGGAAGCCCCGGCCCCAAGATTTGGTGGGTGACCCTATTCTGACTGGGGGTCCCAAACTGTCCCCTGGCCAGGGCTGTGCCATGCCGCTCTGCTACTGGCTTGCTTGTGGGATTTAACCCAGCACAGGGGAGGATGAACAGGGCAGGATGGATGGAGCCAGGTAAAGTTCAAGCATTTCTGCCTTAGCAAAAACGCTGGGAGGGAAGGCTAGACTGATGTTCAGAAGATCCCTTTCTGATTTATTACAGGTATCTGAAACAATGTATTTACCTGGGTTTTAAAAAAAAAACTAGACTCCAGGATACTTGAAGGTGGGGTTGCCCCTTGGAAGTTGTTTGCTGTGATTAAAATTCTTAATGGTTTCAGGAGGAGTCACTGTCAGACTTGGGCTCCCAGTTCCAGGTCACAGTGGGAACAACCACCTCTTCTGACAGGCTCAAGACAGCGGGTTCCTCTGAGAATATGTATTAAATCAAGCAAAATAGAGACAGATATGAAGAGTCTGTGACTTCTGCTGGGTCTTAGGGATGAGCAAAATAAATGTTAACTTTATATTCAGTCTCAAGTCTGACGATCCCAGGGGAATCTTTAGAGCTTTTCTTAAAAAAGCTCAAAGTAAAACACCTCTCCTTCTCCTCAGTGTCAATTGTCAATTCATAATCCTGTGAACCTGAATGACTGAGGCAAATATTTTCATAATGAAATGAAAGGATATATCAAAATATTATTTTATCTTATATTGAACTCCATATGCCTAATGCACCTGGTAGAAGTTAATTCACAAGGTGTTTTATTTTAATTATATTTATACTTAAATAACAATGAAAAAGATTTTTCACATCACAAGTAGTTGATTAAAATATTTTAAGAAGTGATACAAGAACAAAGATGTTCAAAGTTGGTATTAGAACTCATGGCTTTGGTAACTGTTACATGAAGGCAAAATCTTCTGAAGAAAGAACAGAGAATGGAGGTGAAAGGGTAAAAGCAAAGTTTGTGAAAACAAGACTTACTAGATTTAGTAAGAGACATAGGGTAAGACTGCATAATTGGGTGAAAAAGGTTCAAAAGTAAAGCATGTCAAGAAGGATTTGAAGGGTGAGGTGGAGGGCAACTTTGACTATCCCCTGTTTTAGTTCAACACAAATGAAAAAATAAAGTGACATGAGGAGCAGAAGAGAGACATGGTCAGGGATTGTTAGAGCCAGGAAAGCATAAGAGGAAAGGAACTGTCAAATCAAGTGAAAAGCAAAGACAGTTGAAAGAGAAAGAAAAATCATTACAACTCTGGACATTGAAGAAAAAGGCAGGAGAGCCAGGACCTCAAAATCTTGGTTCTTGGAAATGACATTTGTTGAGGGAATGAGCACAAGAGATGAAAGTACAAGAAAATGAGCTGAAATACTGATATACTATGCAGAGTAAATAAAGAGAAAGAAGGCAAAAATGGTAAAAGTGAAGAACAGCAGAATAAACCAAAGCGAAAGAATTCAAGAAAGAGAATAAGATTTTCTTTAGAGACTCTCTAGATCCTCTCTGGGAATAGAGATATTCCCAATATGATAAAATTGTCAGTATAAAAGATGAAAAAATACAGACTCTCTCAACTGTAACATGAAGAGGAAGGACTTCTTCACCAGTCTGTACTTGGGCTGAGGGGTAAAGTAATAAATTATCTGGGCAAAACAGGTCAGACTGGTGAAGGTGCGAGATGGCACCTGCTTGTATGGTCCTGGACAAGTTGTGGTTTGCCTAGAGCAAACCTGCTGCCTGGACACCACCCACCAACTGTCATCCCTCTGATGATTCTGTCTGCCCCACAGCTGGATGTGGGTCAGAGGATCCACAGAAAACATCCCTGCATCCAGTTTTACCCCCATAGAGGAGCCTGGCTCAGCCATCACTGCCCACCCTATCCCAAGAAACCTTTCTTCTCAGCTCACCACCTCTATGGTATCTCTCAGGCAAGCAGATACATCCACCTTGTTCTTCAACTCCCAGTGGCCTGTTTCTTTTGGATTTTAAACCATTTAGTGGATTATATCACTAACTATTCCTTACTTTCCCTTTCCAGCATGCTTTCAATCCTTGTACTTCCAGTGATCCAGCCATGCATGTCACATTTAACCAATTCAATGAGACTGTGCTGATGCTGACTGTGCCACCCATACAAGGGTGGCTTTACTGGAAAATAATTTTTAAAAAAGCCTTTAGCAGTCTGTCCTAGAGGAGGTAGAGTATCTGAGGTTAATCCCACATGTATTATCCTGAGGTTTGAAATATTGAGCCCATTTATATGCATTTCTGTCTGTTCAGTTGTATGCACGATTGGACTCATGTATAGTCACTTATTCCTCTGTAATTTTCACTTCTTAAATCTGTTGTGTGTTGGATCATTAACTGGAGGTGAGACTTCCCTTGCAGTCATTTCCTCTAATCTCACTGCACAAACTGGTCTCCTGGGTAACAGTGCTCATGGATGATCTGAACATCCCTGTTTTTAGGGCAGACTTTGTACTGCTCTGCACCTGTGTAGTCATTTACACTGACAAAATGTGAAATAAACCTATGGTTTTAAATTCAGACCGGTGTAAATGAGAACACAGACTAATGGAGAAATGGGGTTTTTTTTGTCAAGTTTTTGTTCCTTTGTCACCTCTGTGAGAAAAACCAGCAATAGGCAATGCTGTTAGTTTCTTTTTTGACCCACACTGAAGAAATGGGGAAATATGACAGAAGCAAAATATTGAAAATAAATAAAGCCTGAACAAAGCCCAGTATTAACAGAAACAAGAACATGTGTAAATGATGGTATCTTCTTCTAGAGTGAGGGTAACAAAAGCACTTTCATCAGATGTTCTTTCACACTTGTAAAAGTTTTATTAGAACTGTGAAAGACAAGAACTCCCAAGACATACCTATAAACAGAGGATGCATGAAGGCGAGGTGAGAGGCACCTTTATGGAATTTAGCATTTCTCATTAGCTCAAGTAATGACATGCAGGTTAAGCATTTTTGGCTAACAGCAACTTCCAGGTGATAGCAAGATGAGGTAATCCATACTGACCTTTAAATGCATTGCAGACAGTGCGTAAATAAATACGTGAAAGCTTGTATTTGGTGGATGGCTTAGTCAATACCTGGCACTGGACTAGGTTTGTTTATACACATGGAGGCCTGGCTCTAGCAGAGGAAAAAAGAGACACCGCGCTTCAGATTAATACTTCCCAGGGTATCACATGCTGCCTTTCATGTGATAATGCCCAGCCACAGCACCAAAGGGGATCCTTTCTTCCCCTGCTGGCACTGAGATCAGGGCTGCTTCCATCCATGACCAGCATCCCCAGACCTATCCAACTTGGAAATGGAAATTTCACAGCTTTGTTGGGTTTTATTGTACCAAATGTGCAGATGAATTCTTTTATAGAGATTAGGGGCCAGTACCTCAGCCAGGATAAAATGGCTCATTGACTTCAATAGAGCCTAGCTGATTGATGCAGGCTTTGGGACTCCTCCTATTTGGTCAAACCTCATTCTGGTCATTTCATCTGAATGAATGCAGACTGGAGGGAAGGGCTAGGAAGGATTTTAAGTGCTGGAACAGAGAAATTATCCTGTGTAAGATCCTGCGTGGACCAGCATCTCACAGGCTGCTAGCAGTTCCCAAATTCTGTGGCCTTCTAGGGAAATATCCTACTGCAATTTTCTGCAGTAGAAGTTTTCTGAAAGTAGAAAAGCTAGAATCAGTGCTGCATTTCTAATTTTTTTAAATAGTAGAATGTGGTATACCAATTACACAAATTTTATAGAATTATTTATTTTTTGGGTAAAATAGTTTTCAAAAGGCCCAGTAAAGACTGAGCTCCCTTTGTGGGAGATGTAAATGTAAATGATGTAAATGTAAATGGATGAATAAGTACATTAACTAGTTGTTACCCACAAAAACATTAACTGAAATCTAATAAATACTGTTAAAATGTGGATTGTACAGGTATTGCATGTTGAGTGAAGCTCTACTTCAGGTTATTTTCTGACTCAGTAAGAGTACAGAATCTTTCTACACTCAGTTAACCTAGAAGTGTTGTTTTCAGTGTAATGAAAGAAAAAGTAGTGCTAAAGACTCAACCATTTAAATGTACATAGCTGCACTGATATTCAAAATTTTTCAATAATTGAGAAGAGTGAGAAATTTTGGTTCCTCAGCTCTTCTTTCTAAATTAATTTCTGCATCCTAAACTGAAATAAATCAATGTATTTTGAAACATCTGAAGTATCATCATAGCTAATTCTGCCCTCCCTGTTGGTTATCGTATTTGCACTTTATGACAAGTCTCTAAAACTGTAGCAGTAGATGGCATTTTTAAAAGCTGCTAGGTTTCTCTTTTGGCATTTAAAATTAAGAAGATCACAAAAGTAAATCTAAAGCAATGTCTAAAAGCAGTTATTGGTACATTGGTATAATGAGGGACTGGTGTTTTGCAAAACCTGAATGATCTGTGATAGTACAATCAATTCCTATTCTAAGTATTCTGATATATTTTGCACTAATATTAGGATATTATGGAATAGTCCATAAAAAGGAGATAGCTTTTGACTATAAAATTAAACTAAAAATATTCCTTTTAAATGCTTTGGATTGTTTTGGTTGTTTTTGGTTTTGTCGTGTTCTTTTCCCTGTAGAAGGACTTGATTTTTGGGGTTTTTTTGAGTTTTGAATTGTTATATGTAATTATAATGTACAGGGTTTTGTTATTACTTCATGTCTATTTTATGCTCCTTCCTTTATGTTGACTTCTAATAATTGTGGAGCACAACTAGTACAAACGGCTGTTAAAAGATATAGATTTTGTCTCTAATTTTGCTTTTCATGACTGAGTACGATTTCTGTGGTGAATTTTTTTGACCAGAGGGGTAACATTATTTAGTTATAAAGCCAACACATTCTTCAAGAATGTGAATTCATTCAAGAACTCTAGCTGGTGTACTGTGAAAAATTCTTAGCATTGTAAGAAAAAGCTGCACTTGAAAAATAACAAACCTTTTCCTCATTTTCACCGAATATCTATTGAAAAAGAACTGTAATCCATCTACAAGGTTTTATAAATTTTGGTGAGGAAAACATCCTTTTGTAGTATTTTATTGCCTCAGATATTTATTCTACTGTTACAGGAAAATTATTAGTATTATTTTTTATCGATTTAGATGCAGAAAGGATTTCTGACATTTAAAAACATGTATTACACTTTGCTCAGCTGTAACAAAGAATTCAGGTTCTAAGACAGTAAAATAATATTATTAAATGATCAAAATCTGAAAAAAAACCTACCCAAAACTGATTATTTTTGGTTCTCTGTTCTTATGCTTTTCCTAACATTATTCGTGTAAGTGATCTGCATGGTGGGATAAGAGATTGCATTTCTTTTATAACTGTGCTACCAAGTGGGGCAGGATATAGCTGTGGTGGGGGAGAGAAGTTGTGGGTTCTTCCCTAGCTGGCAGCACATGTTCAGGTACTGTGACAGGTACTTATGCCCCATGTGTCCTTTCCAGTAACATTTCCAGGTTTCTGCATTCACATATTTTATTCATAAACACTGAGCAGAATGTGACAGACTAGATTGTGACTTACATTTTGCACCCGTGCAAAGGAAAGGGAAAAAATCTTGTGCCCTTGGGGCCAGTGTTGGGGTGAGCTGACAGAAACAAATCCCGTGAACCTGCTTATTTTTCCTCCCTCAGTGCACAGGGATAGGAATGGGAAGACAAGGACAGATCAATATACTAAGTAGATCGGCTGAGTCAGGCAAGAAATATTGATATTTACTGTTGGTTTGGGCCTGCAACAAATAATCATCCCTTTCCCTGAAGCCTGAAAAAACAGGGAGGGACTCATGCTGTGGAGGCATATTGTCTCTCAGGAATTCTGCAGAAATGAGGTAGTTTACGCAATCTTAAAGGTTCGAGTCGCCTGAAACTTTTTGCTAATGTTGAGTAACACTGACCTCCACAAGCTGCTGTGGAGATCTGGAAGGATTAACCTGGAGGCACTCTTCTGAGCAAAATTCTCTTTCTTCAGAAGTGTTTGAAGAAACTGAAGCTCCTCACCCTCTCCGTGTGGGTCCGGACTTACATATTTCCTTAGTGCAGGGCTCGTCTGTGTAAAGTGACTTCTCACAGCACTCATTCCTTGGAGTGGGGAATGGCAGACCCAATGCTGGAAAGCTCAGTGCACAGCTGAAACCAGTAACAATCTCTGAAAAAAAAGGCATACTAAATACTATACAGCTGGAAACATTTTTTCTGGCACAAGACAAGAGATATTTTTTAAGAGGCTAGGTAATTTAGACATCTCTGGATCTAGGGGGACAATAAGGAAGTTCTAAGTTTGTGCATAGGTGTGGTCACACATGCAAAAACCCCTGTCTGGATTTTACTTTGTCAGCTAACCTTCAAAAGATCGGTTTCCTTGTCTGGAAAAAGGGGGATAGGTAAACTTCTCCGTCCTGTTGATTGTAATTGCCCCTCAAAAAAAGCATTAATTATTCCAATTATTTTAATTATATCCACAAACATTACTGTGCAATTAATTAAGGCATATAAAGGGGAGACTGAAAGTATACGGAATGACGTATAAGTAGCAGCAACAAATAAATTTTGAATATCTAGCTCTTTGGAGGCTTATGTGGCTAAACTTCCCTTACTTTTAGTGGTTAACCCATAATTTCTATGAATGTTAAAATAAATCAACCATGATCTAAATCCTGCTCCCATGAAGTCAGTGGGAGTTTTGCCACCAATTTTAGTGGGAACAGGACCAAGCTGTGTAACCGTTATTTAATGCCACTGCCTATAGGAAAACTGAACACATTTATTTTGATTGGAAACAACATTATATAATAATTCCCCAAAATTCTGAGGTTAGCTGGCTGGTAGGAAATCTAGTTCTAGGGAGAAAAAGTTGCTCCAACAACTGTCATTTGCAATATAGCACAATGTAAATGTTAATTCTAGTTAATGTTAAAGGAAACTGTCTAAAATAATTGAAGATGCAAAGAATAGCATTTAATGAAAGGGAACTTAAACATAACATTATGATATACCAACAGAATTATGTCAAAAAATTGTCTTACCAGGGTGTTGTTCACATTAGACTAAATCATGCCATGGGTAATGCCCAAAGTGAAGACTGTGGTGGAAGTACCCAAAACACAGAGCTTCAGAGAAGAGCTTGTCTTCACTGCACACAGTAGGAGCAGGAAGTAATCTATGACACTTCATTTCTGTGATGAAACATCCTTTCCTCTTGCAACACACAGGCTTTCATTCCTTTCACCAGTGTATGATGGTGGTGAAGGAGGGTCTACTAGTTTTTCACTTACTCTCACCCTGTCTGGTCTAGGGGGAATCCCTGCTGCCATGCTGGAACAGAGTCTGTGGCCTTCCCTCAACACCTGGAGGCGTCTTTCTCCCTCCTGATCTCTAACAGAAATGCAAAATGCAAAACATGGCAGTTTTCAAGCAAGTTTTCACCTTGAATATATCCTCAGGACAAGTAAAGAGCCTTATGCACAGTATGTAAAAGTAATTCCAGAAAGAGTAATCTGAGACCACTCAAAAATGTACATGCAGCAGGTACTCGCTATAAAGCAGTATGCATCGCACCTTTGGCTAATGTTGAAATAATTTTTTTGAAAACTGGGACTACTGTACAGTTGTATAATTGCATAATTTCTCTTTGTGTCCAGAGATTAGTATCTGACTGAAAGCTATCAAAATTTCAAGAGTGCTCAGTCACAGACGTAATAATACTGTGCTTACTTGTGTGATGAAAATTGCTGTCAGGAGCCTGATAAATCTCAGTAAATGTCATCCAGGGTAATAACCTTGGCTAGCTGACTTCTTTCTAACATGGTGTATTCATTTTTAGATGGGGTATATCCAGAATATGATTTGGACTATATTCCTTCACATACCAAGAAATAAAAGCACAGCCTGCTCAAATACTATTTATATCCTAAGAGCTTTATGAAGCTTACAATCATCTGGGGAGGGTTGGTGGTACACGAAAGAGATCTGATTGTAGCAAGCATCTAAACCTCCCCTCTCTTTCCTCTTTCTGGCTGTTTCAGACATAAGGCCAGCCTCCCACCAAGGTGCAGCACTGCTATGAGAGGGCTGACCTGAGTGCAGGGCAGGAATGGTACTCCTTGGTCCCATGGTGAAACCACAGGTCTGGAGATCCTGGCATGGAGGGAGAGAGAAGTTAAGGACTTCAGCCCACACTAAATCCAACGAGGCTTTGTGTCAGTGGATCAATGGTGAAGGAGGAATCATGTCCTCTGGTGCCCTCCATATAAATTCCCCTTACATGCCGTGCTACAAAGCTGTTTTCATGGCAATCTTATGATGCAGTTATCTTGGTGAGTTACTGGGTCTCAGATGTTCCCAATTATACTTTTTAAAGTGGTGGAAACTTAAATGCTTTGCTTCTGTGAACTCCGCATTGACCTAGTAGATATTAGAATTTCTGAGCTGCACAATTTAAAGGCAGAAACATTTTCACTCTGTAAGAAAAGGACTAAAATATAATCATACCTGGAAATCTTACTCAGTAGTTGCCTACATGACAAAGTAAGTGGCTCTGCTGAAACATTTTGTTTAAATTAATCATATAACAATGATAATCAAAAATCTATCTTTAGAAAGTCCATATATGACAGTCTATATCTATCCTTATATCTACAATCTTTAGTCTCTCTCCCTCCTGTAGGAGGACACTTACCTTTCTAAAGAAGTCTATAGAGTACTGTTTGCATAAGACTGTCGTCACAGGGGCATGTCATCTTCCAGGTTCTTTGCCATTCATCCAGCAGATAATATCCTGCTTTGAAAAATAAATCTTCATGTTTCAACATAGTTTTTGTTATACATGTGGAAGAGATATTTTGCACACACACATGAAAAGCCACACAGTCTAGTCTCTATCATAGTGTTTTTCCCAGCTTGAGGCAGAATATGGGGAAAATAGCACTGATGCTGGGCTGGAATTCTGACAGAAGATGGAGCCCTACCTTCCACCCTCCTATGAAACTGTTGTACACGTGCGTACGAAACAGTACCATTTATAATATACCTCCTCTGCTGCTCTGCAAGAACATTACTCAGTGAAGAAAAAAGAAAAGTGTCATGTAGGGTGACTGGTGCCTAAGGAAGGGGCTGTAAGGCAAAGGATCGGTATTGTCTTCCTTGCCAACACTTGAGGTTGGCTGCCATCAGGAAATTGATGTCTATTGTGGCTGTAAGGAGGATCCTAGAGAACTCCAAGCTTGCATAGAATTCTGCTCTGCTACTGCTGATAGCTGTTCAGTCAGGGCTATACCAGGAAGCAGAAGGCCTTAAAGTCTTTGTTACCTCCAATGTTTTCCTCTTCTTTCCTTTGAGGACAGAAGAGCTTATTGTTAGTAGCCAGCAGCCTTGGCAGGAAAAAATGAATGCTTGTATTCACATATGAATACTTTCCTTTGGACATGAATTTCAGTATCTCTGGGAAGGACAGCACCTCCATGATACCAGTGACGACCAAAGTCTCCCTGAATGACTAATGGCAGAGAGATGATCAAGACACAGAGATGATCATGCCAAACTGAAATGCAAGAAAGAACATACGGAAGTGCTTGTGAATAAACTGCTCCTTTCCTTATATATCCCAGCTGCACAGCATTTTCTGTCATGCATTTACTATTTATAAAGCTTTGTAGAGAATTCCATTTTGTGTTATACTGACTCCTCTGTAATCTGAGAAATAACTTATAAGAGTATGAAGACAGACTATATTTTAAGAAAGAGGCAAAGAGCCAGAGGAAAGGTTGACCCTACAGCCTGACTTCTGTATTTTATGACATTTGAGAACTTGATTTATCAATCTTTATGTTACAATAACATAAGCACACAATATTCTAGGATTTTTTCATGAAATTTAAGAAGGAAAGAAAAAAAAGAAATGAAGAAGGCCTGAGTGTAAAAGCATTGTAAATTCTTTCCTCTGCATCTTGCATTGCTTCCACAATGATGTCCAGATTTTGCTTTGAAACTTCTTTGTCCTATGATCTCGGAAGAAAAGATCCTCTCCAGCAAAAGGCAGTTCTTGACTCTGGATTCAGAAGAATATAATGGTTTTCTCCTTAGTGTATTGTGCCATCTGCAAGGGATGAAGTAAAAAGCAATCTCTGGCTGCTGTCCCTGCCACAACCAGTTAACAGGAGGAGGTGGGCAGGCACTTAGTAGCAAGGATTCTGGGTATAGTGTATGGCAGGCTTTAATGTACCAAGGGTGTACATGAACATAGATTCATTAACATTGGAATCCTTCATGATTTTGTTTTGATTTTATGAAATTCTTCCTTTGGGAATAAAACAAAATCACTAAATTCAACAACAAAAACGTATCAAAAAAATCCATGTTTCATTTTGAGATTTCTAGATTTTAATTTCTCAGTTCAAGTGACCTTTTTGTTTTGAGGTTTACTTTGACTGTATTTAAAAATTATAATGTTTAAAAAGCAGTTAAATATCAAACTGACATATTTTCGTCCACAGTTAATGAATCATGGCAGCTTGTAGCTAATCTTCTGGACTTCTGGACTTCCTTTAGAAGCAACTGAACATTTTACTCCCTGAGATAAATGGGATAACAGGAGGTTAAGCACCCCACAGGAGACTCCATGTTCAGTTCAAATTTCAGCCAGTAAACCTCAAGAAGAAAAACCCTTGCCAACTTTTGTGTCAGATTAATCCACTTATCTCCTGGTTACTTCACAGCCATTTCTTGTTTACTTCCTATTCCTTTACTGCATGTTTGAGTTTTCCCCTGTGCTGTCTTGTAGACAGTTCTTGGAGTCTGAATGCTTTGACAAAGGGAAGGCAGCAATTTCTGGTAAGTACACAGGTCCCTGACCTGAGTCTTCGAGATAAATCTATTTTACACTTGATTTACGAAATTTGGCTTATGAATGGCATACTTATTTATATGCTAGACTTCTTAATAATGGTTTGGGGGGAAGCTGCATTACAGTTTAGGCTGGATGCGTTCTTACAACCCTTATAACCTTTATAACCCTTATAACCTTTATAAGCCTTATAACCTTTATAACCCTTATAATTTCATATAAATATGAAAGCCCAAAGATACTGAATTTCTATTTCATTGTTTATGTATTCATCCCTATTTTTCTCTTTCAAAATAATTTTTAGCCATTCAGCACCAACTCCTCCATAGCAGTACTAAATGTTGATTATAAATGTGACATGCTCTGCCAGCTGCAAGAAAAACCCTCTACAAATCCCCTTGAACTCACCAGCAGTTAATTGAGGTCAGCTATGCAAAAATTCTGAGACAAGCCGAGGTAGCCATGAAGGAAGTTCTGTTACATTTGTTTTGGTTTGGAAATGGCTATTTTGCTTGACAACTGAACAACCTCAGGCCAAAGTAAGTATGCTACTGTGTGCTCTTCAACCTGATTAGCTCCCTATCCTATTTGCCACAGTCAAGGTAGACCACTTTTGTGGGTAAGAGAGGTCTGTTGCTGGCAAGAACTGGTTTAGTTTTAGTGGAAAAGCATTGATTAACCTACCAATGTTGCTGGAGACTGATTTGCACCCCAAAATGAAGATAATTATTAATATGTACAAATTTTCATTCCCTTCCAGTAGATTTTATGCAAGTGTGTCAGTACCTTTAACGGATCTTTAAAAAGCCAGAGGGCCTGTGTTGCAATTACCTGTTCTGGAATATTTCTACAGTCACTCTACATCCTTTAGTAACTGCTTCCTTAAATCCTGCCAGCATTAGTCAATATAACCCCTGAAATGCTTCTCACCTTGTCCACACTGACTGTACAAAATTTTTAAAATTTCTATACTAATTCTGGTGAGATATTAAAGCATTTTCTTACCTTCTATTGAAGAAGGAACAGTCAGTTTCTAGCATGAGGCATATTCTCAGTGATATGGATAAGCAGAGTCAATGGTTGTTAATACTATTTTATTGTGGAGATAAAGACTTGAATTCGATCACCAACCCCAGAGTGTTATTCTCCCATTTGACATATGATCCTTCCAGCTGCTGCCCCATCTATAACCTCTTTACCTACTGTCTTCTGCTTTACCACATTAAGAAAAGATCACAACAGCTTCAGCAGAACATCACAGGCTGACCCTCACTTCTGTTTTCATTGAGCTCTGCCATAGGGTCTTTGTGAGTTGTGTGTTGAAGGGTGCAAGGGGAAGGTATGGAAAGTACAGAAGTACAGTGCCTACTGCTGCAGTTACTGTGTCTGCAATAATTAAAGCTTTAAAAATTATAGATCCTTGATTTCACCTTAGCAGGGTTGGGATAGTGTGCCAATAAACTTGTCTGCCCCTTAAACAAAAAATGAAGTCCATATTGTGTTATCACAAAATTCTTTTCAGGAACTGAGCCCAAAAGATTTTGGTAGGATGGTTCCCAAGAATACAACACAAGTGTAAAGGACTGACTTTACACTTGTAGTCACTAAGTAAGTCTATATATTTATTTTAGGCTTTGCCGGTTTTATACTGTAGCATCTTGCTCTTTTCAAGCTTAGCTATCAGACATTCTGCTCTGTGTTAACCTGTATTTTCACATCCATTTAATAATAGATAGGCCAGAAATATCCTTTCTGGAAAACATAACTAAAATTCAGCATCATAGAAGTATAAAGGGCAATGCCATTATCAAGGGTTTCCTATGAACTTTTGCAACTCATTTTGGGATGTGCAGCACCTCCAATTGACCCTCTCAATATAGCTAGTAGGAAATTATGACCTTCTTGAACTTCCTCTACCCTTGCATGCAGAAAAGCTATTAACTTGTGCAGAAAACAAGTATTTATATCCACAGTTAAGGATTTTAATACAGGTCTATTATTTCAGAGGTGAATTAAACTACTTGATTTTGAACTGAAGCAGCAGTACTATGTAATGCTTATTATCCTTCAAATTTGTGTTAGAAAGAGACATTGATGAGAGTTGTCCTCCCTTTCCCTGCTCTGATTTATTCTAACATTTGTGACTCTGGAATTAACTGTGTGAACAAAGGTTGTTCCTGCAGCCTATATCGTATGAGTTGCTGAGCACTGCTGGAAAGAGGCAGAACTCCTGCTTCCACTGTCTTCAGTGCAAACTGGCAATGACGTGTCACCTCTTGCGTAGCTCCCTGGGTTACAGGGCTGGGCTTATAACAAATTCACAGAGTTTTTTGCATGCCTTGGTCCAGATAGTCATTAAGAAAAGTATGTTAAAATTTGATGAGAAGGGAGAAAAAGTGATAACAATACCACAGGCTAAATCCTGAGCTTGTGTGAGTCAGAACGGCACAGCTGATTCTAGTGGTGCTGTACCAATCTATCGCTGCTGAGGTTCTGCTTTGAAAATTTTAATGGCTATTAATTCAGATTAAATACTTTGGATACATTGCTAAATAACAGCTTAGATGCCACAGCAAGAAACAAAACCATGTTATGTATTATTCCATTTAAAAACAATATAAGCCATGTGTGATAAATTAAATCTGTCACCCTGGGAAAAAGCTCGGGCTGTCAAAACGGTAATAGAAATGAAATTCTATTACCTATTTTCTGTGTTACCCATGGTAATTCCCCAGAAAATATTAAAGGAAATTGAAGAGGAGATTATCTTGTAAAATGTCTTCATAATACAATTATTGTTTTAATTACTTTAAGAAAAATCTGTACAATTTTGCAGAAAAACACCTGAAAGTTATAAGAACAGCAGTTGTTTGTCAGACTAAGATTAACTGCCCTTGACCATGACCATCACTGTTGTGATGGCAACCACACACTGTAGATTTTCATTATGTTTGGCCTTGCTGTGGTGATAGTCTGAGAGACTGAAGGCAGGGATGAGACTGATGCTGAGCTTTTGGTAGCTCTGTAGAAGAAGGAAGCCATCAGGAATATACCTTTAGGCTCTTTTTCTCTGACCGACACCATTCAGCTCTGCACCCTCCCCCTGACAGAACTGGCCCAGCTCAACATGAATGCCATGGTCCCTAAGGTGACAAACACTCATTGAAGGTCCAGTGGCCCCTGGACTAGGTAGTAGCTGGCCTTCATTTTCCTGTGTGACTTTCCCAGCTGTGCAGAAAGGAATTCACTCTCCTTGCCCCAATTTCATCACACCATGAGGGAGTGGAATAATTCAGCAGGAGGTACTGTGAGATATCATTTCATACTGCAGCTTCAGAATGAACTATAGCCCACAGGTTAACACTACAACCAAGGGTCACAAAGACCTGAACCTCAATGCATTTGCTAATCATTGAGATACAGCATAAGGGGAAAGAGGGGCTCAAAATAAGATGCAGAATGGACAGTCAACTGGGATTTAGGCTCCTATGTAAATAGCCCTAAATTAATGCACAAATATTCTGTAAGTAAAAGTCAAGGACAAACTGCTTTTTCTACAAAGAATTTAGAATACCTCAAGGCAGAAATTTTTGAAAGTGAATGATAGTGTACGGCACTTGTATTATGGAACAGTTAATTTTTTTTTCCATGTAAAGTTTATAC
Organism: Aegotheles bennettii; assembly: GCA_013398125.1. NCBI lineage: Eukaryota > Metazoa > Chordata > Aves > Caprimulgiformes > Aegothelidae > Aegotheles > Aegotheles bennettii. The sequence goes on from VZRW01000271.1 coordinate 21,304, forward strand.
AAGAGGAAAAAAAGACAAGACAGTCAAAAGAAAAAATAAGATCAAAAAGAGGCCATCACATGCTGGTGCTCTCCAAGACTGATGATGTTTCCTATCTTATCACAACAAAGTAAGTTAAAGCCAGCACTGAAAACTGATTATATTCTACACAGTAAGAAAAATATCAAGAATAGTGAATGCTTCACTAAGTGTGGGATGAAACAGGCTGGACTGAGTTTTTTGTTATGTATTCGCAATATCTTTAATCTACTACAAGATTTTCTATTACCTTCCCAGATCCTTAAAGGGAACAAATTGAAAGTTTGAGCAGAGATTTAAGCGTACGTTGTGAGTTGTGTGTGCGGTCCACTCAGTGGAGAGGCAGTGTTGGGTGGATTCTTGCTCTCAGGAGTCTGATCTTTGGGGCATAACCTCAACTGGAGGGTACAGAGCAGCACAGAGGGAGGCCAAGTAGCTCATGTGCTTGAACTTGGTTTGCCTTTGCACTACAAACTGCAGAGCACCAGACCCCTAAGTGAGTCCATGATTAGATCTGCAGTGCTTGACAAGACTCCTTCTGATACTTGAGCTAAACTGTTTACAGCTCACTTGCTAATTTCTCTACTCTGAAGCCTGCAGCATAGAGATACCCTGATTATTAATTGCCTTCTTGTTACCACCAATAGGTCTTGGTGGTGGTATAAATGGAATAAATGGACAGCTTTCAGGGAATCTGAGTTCTCATCTAGATGTGAATGCCAGGGGGAGTTTGCACCATGAAATGAAGCCAGATACACCTCTTATTGTCTCAGTTTAGTGGTCATGATGAACTGAAAATTCAGAGAATAGAATTGCTCTCTGTTACTCCCTTCCACCCTCTTCAGGGAAAATAAAAGGGGAGTAAGGAAAAGAGACTTAAAAGTTGGAAGTTAAAACTAGAACAGATGTAACAAAACAGGGAAGGGATAGTAACATGTGGGAGGAGGAACAAATATACAAGTATATATACAAACCCCAATCTCAATGATCACTGATATACGTGCCCAAAAGTCCCTTGTGGCAGAGTCAACGTTGGGAAAGGGTCCAAAGCTCTTCCCAGCATCTGATGGATTTGGATCCTGCAGAGCACATGGTGAGAGCTGATGACAAAAGAGCAGAAGCCTGTCTCCAAAACCTCCAAGTGCAGCAAAGCAGCAAAGAAGAAGGGAGCAAGAAGAGGTGGACTTCCTGTCCTTCTGGCTTTTATAGAGTACGGTAGCAAATGGGAGAGAATACAGACACCTCTCTGTTCTGCCCCTCCCCCCCACCCTCTGCCCCCAGAACCCTCAGGGTCCTAAAAACCATCCTCTCTCTAGGTCCTCATACCGATACCATAAATTTTACCTATGCCTCCCTAAACCAGAAGGCTCATCCATCCTGAACAGGCCAGCCCTGGTAGCAGGAATAGCCTAGCCACAACACAAAGTCTTAGCTAACTAGCCCTGAAGACCAGCTATGTTAATAAGCCTAAGCATAGCTCTGAAAAGGCTAATTTCAGGTTCACAGCTAGTATTTCTGAGCTCTGCCACACAGTGCTGTGTAGATGTATTGTTTACTCGGGGCTAGCTCAGGGCAATCCACATGAGACTGCACTGCACTAGGCAAGTACTCCCTCTCTCTCTCTTTGCAGATATTGCTGAACTTCTCTGTGTCCAAGTCACTTTATGGATGAGATGGAGGCTCTTGGAAAAGGGTTTAATTTTATCTTCTTTTGGTTCTTTCTCCAAGTGAGGTTTACATTTCCCTGATACCTGGTCGCAAAGGAACCCAGGGCACAAGCACCTCTCAGGGTTGAGTTACAGTGGCCAGTCAGGATAAGGAAACTTGCATGCTGATAATATAACTATGAAGAAATAATTATACAGAGGTATATCATGCCCTCAAGGCATAGACTTGTATTCAGAAGATATTTCCTGACATTAGTTGGATGCACTCTGATACTTGGCATGCACATTGAATGGAAAGTGCTACAAAGCCTGCTGTATCATGCTTCTGGCTGAACCCTCCCACCTTGGACCACCCGGGCTTTCCAGCAGAGCAATTAGGGTCCAGTGCCTGTGTTTCCCCAAGCACTTGGGCTGAGTCTATTTGACCTGTGTGACTCAGGAGAAAGTTCCTTATTCCTTTCCTTTTTGCTGTGACCAAGTAGACAAGCTAGGGCAAAACTAGCCCTGTGAGATCAGTCAAAAAGTGATGTTATGCTGAGAAGCTCCAGAGGAAAGAAAAAGTATATTAATTGTCTTTCCAAACTGAGAAGCAAACTCAAGATCTTACTGTTGTATATCATATTATGTAAATAAAGCTACATGGTTGCAGCTCCCTTGTTGTCTAAACCCTCATAGCAATGAAGTGTTCTAAAAAGAGAAACAGGATAAAAACAAGAACTGCAACCAAATAGATCTAAGGCAAATCCTCACAGATGAAAAGGTGTGGTCCTTACAATACAGTAAACATGGTTTTGGCTTGGCTATTCAAAATGTTTGTTTTACATTTTGAAAAATAAAATCTGCAAGAATCTTTGAAGACCTCAAGAAAGGTTTTAAACATGGCCAAGGAACCTGCTCTTTGTAAAGCAAGAGTCAGAAGTACTGAAGACTGATTCTATTTTCTTAATATAAAGTTAGTGCAGCTTTAAGACCCCAGCTCCAAGTGAATGAACAATGCTGAAAGACAGTTATTTAATTGTCCAAGAATTATGGGAACAGGAGTCAGAGAATAGCCTCAGCTATCATAAAGGAGCAGAAATGGAGAAATACATTAATTAGAAGTTAAAAAAAGTCTCAGTTCATATTCTAGTTTATATTTCAATGTGGAATTTTACAACACTTTCATTACTTTCTTCTGGTGTATTTCTTATGACCTCGAAAGGTCCTTGGAGTTAGCCAACTTTAAACTAGATTTAAAAACCTTTTCATTTAAAAAACCTCTCCAGCATGACACATTTAGGTGATATTATGTATCAAATGTATCTTCATAGTTGTATCTGGTTTATTTGGTTTTGATCATGTTTTATGTAGGGTTTCCTTCACAAATTCCTGGATGCATTTGAATCCACCATGAAGAAATTATTAAATAAAATTTCAGAAATCTCAACATACAACAGACATGGGCAGTAAAGAGAGAAGCTAGAAATTAATAAGGAATTGCAGGGAAGTCATCACATTTAAAGACCTTAACCATGTCTTGGTGGAGTAACAGATAGATTTGGAAGGCTACTATCGGGAAAATGCAGCAGAAATAGTAGACAGGCGTGACCAAAGGCATGATTTTGGGAATAGGAAACGACAACATGAAAACCTGTCTCACAACCAAAGCAAAATCTCCGACTGAAATGACATTTATAGTTTTTGTTGCTTGACTATTCTGTCCACTCTAAAAGGTAACACCAACACTGAAATTCTTATCAGGAAATGATTTGCAATACATAGAGTAAAAAAAGGGAGGAAGGGAAGAGATGGAAGTTAAATCTGCAAGCAAGCTTTGTCATCCATAACCAAGACTGATCTTCTACCCTATTGCTCATCATCAAAAATAAATGTACATGCAGTTTAAGTGCAACTAGGGCTTTACTCATATTTATTAGACAGATCTGTGTTTTCAGCTTGGTGCACATATATGGGTTTTCAACTGAAATGACTTGTCCAAGTTGAAATTATACTATAAATTAATTCTAAATGAAGTAGTATTATAACACAGAAATGTACTTGCAAGCAGAAATAGTTCATCTGTATACCCTGATTTGTTTCAAGTTGCTATGAAAATTTGTTTCTTGATTCACATTTAGAAGCAGCAGGTGAAATAATCTACTATGAGTAATTTCTTTAATGAATTTTGCTGATCTTGGTTGCCCATGAATTACCACAAATATATGAATTCTAAAAAGCATCCATGATTTGAAACGATTTGTAGATTTCAACAGTTTACAGAAATGATTCCTGCTCTGTGTATCAGTAAAAACAAAATGGCAGTGCAAATTACAACTGGCTTCTGTAGACAAGATTTAATTAAAATGGATCAAATTACTTTTTTTTTTAACACTCATGTGTTTTTGTATGTTTTTTCCTAGTGTATATCTTGAGTACTCTGTAGTGTAAAATATTAAATGCAGTCCATTTCACCTGAAACTAGCTCAGGTATTGCTCCAACTGTGTGTGACTGTCATGGAGCCAATGTCAACAAATGCCAACAGCTCAAATGTCAGCAGAGAGGTCTAGACAGGATTTCTGAGCTTTATTACCTTGCCCTTGAGAGTCAGTTCTAGCCAGGATAAGGCTACTTCAGATAAAGGTCTACCCTTTGTGTGCACCAGTTCACATAAATCACTCTGGGCTAGATTTGAGCTCAAGCAACAAGGAGGAAATGCCTTGAATTTCTCTGTCCCAGAAGTAGCCCTGTGTCAAAATGTCAGACCATCTAGAGACTAGACTGAGCTTGTTTTTTGTGCTTATCTTTTAGTCACATTAAAACTATTACTGAAAATCATAGGCTTTCTTTGAAAGAAAACCAGAAGTGCAGTTAATATTTGTTTTGGGTTTTTTTTGTTTGTTTGTTTAAACTGCTATGTGCTCTTACACAGCGTTGCAAAGCAGGATAACACAGCATCTGGAAGCCTCCCTGAGGAAAGTGCTCTGAAGAGTCACCTCCTTAAACACATTTTCTATACCTCTTGTTTAACTAGTTCACATACTCATTTTCCAGTCATCATAGCAACATTACTTAATAAATTAAAAAACTGGCAACATAGAAGACTTTTATCAAACTTGTACAGACCGTTATTAGCATATTTACCATGGCCAAATTGTTTCACTTGATTTATTTCTAAGGCAGAAACAGTTTCAGCAAATATTTCAGCTCAACAAAAAAAATCTTTATTTCCTCTTTAGCTAAAAATCAAGTTTATAATATTCTGAATAATACATTATCTACATCCATCCATCCATTCAGCCAGAACTGAATTCTCTTAGGCTGAACAATGTTTTAGGTTTAAATTTCCCTGTTTGCATTTCTTCAAAGGTAAAAAAAGATCTTTACAAAATACCAAGTCAAAAGGGTCTATTTTCATCCAGCATTGGGAAGGGAATTCTCATTCCCTTAAGCAGGGAAATTTGTATATATTAATTTACCACTCAGATATGTGCCCCTTAAGCTCTTCTTACAGTTACTCCAGCACCTATTTCAGTATTAATCTTATCACTTGCATTTTGCCCGCTAGGCCTCCTACTGTTTTGCTTTTACAACACTTCATATTTTTCATATTAGAATTAGGAATTTCTACTGCCCCGCAGTGCATTTCAGTCTTTGGGTTTTGTTTCACTAATGGGCCCTTTTTGAGAGGAAGATATTATTCAACTTTTAGCTTTGTCTGTTGTAGGGCAATATGATGCTCCATTTTTCACCCATGTAAGTATATGCAATGATGCGGGCTTTTTATGTTTTTTAAATGAACAGGCTCTACTGGGCTTTTTGGTCTTCCATTGCTTCAGAGATTACACTCCACCAATGAAAAGCAAATGCAGCAATTTGTGTAACAGTTATACAAATCAGTGGGTGATAATAACAAGATGTGGGAATTAAAAAACCTAAAGAACCCACGATCAGTCAAGACCTTGAGGGAAAGATTAGAAGGCAGATAGGAGGAGTGAAAATAAAGGGGATAAAAGAGAGGGCCTGGGAAAAAAAAAGTAAATTGAACCTCCCTGCAAGGTGAGATAGTTGCTTTACTAGCAACCATGGCTGATCCTCTGACTACCTTCAACATATCCTCCATAGTGTCAACAGAATTCATGAGTTAGAAACACATTAACTTTATTCCCTGTTCAGAGTCAGAACATTCCTTGTGTTTTCAGAAGCTTTTTTCATGTGGTTGAAGCTAAGTGCATGCAAAATAGCTGTGAGGACTACATTCTGAAAGGAGCAGCACTCTTTTTTATGCAAGTAAGCTTGAAAAGTTAGGACTTGGCTATTATCTAGCTTAGGTACAGACAAAGTCATTACTACTGAAGTGCCTGAGCTCCTCACACTATTGCAAGAAGGATTCCTCACAGGGCAGTGCCAGGTGAAGAAATTGTATCCCTCCATTGTAGCAAAAGGTGGCTACAGTGCAGATAAATATGCATAGCCCCATGGCTGTTATTTTCTATCTTTTCCTGTCTGTTTCTTCATAGGAGTCTGGCTTTTCTTTATGCTTCATTTGTTTACACTGCTTTGGAAGGCAAAAGTGTGTGGAGATTACAGAAGCAGCTTCAAGACAGTCTTCTCCATTCAGATAACGTGAGGGACAGTATGTCCCGCTAAGGTGCCTGAATCTGCAGCATGGGTAGGAGATGAGTCTGGGCTTGGAAACAGGGTTGGACCACTCAGGTAGGCAGCAGAGACCAAGCCAAAAAGGCCAGTGAACTTGCCCAGTCACAAGGGCAGCTGGAGATGGAGAAGGAATAGACCTGAGTTCTTCCAGGATGTCCAGACCCTGTTACCCTTGGATAATCCTTCCTTACTGCAACAAGAGAAGCACTAGGATCTGGGACTCAGAGAGTGAGAGAGAGAAAGTGTTCAGAAAGTTCAGAGACTTAAAGTATATGGCTGCATGTATGCATACACAAATCTTTCAAAAATTACAGAGGTAAGTGCACATAAATTCCTGTCTTCTGATAAGAACTTTTCCTCATAGGAGGGCACATAAATTTAAAACTCCATTTTTCTCTTGTTTTCTGAAGCTAAATGAAAGCAAGTGAAAATGTAACCATATTGCAACAACAAAGAATTTACATTCAAGGAATGAATTAGTAAGTGGATACTGTTTTCATGTGATTGCAGACATGATGAAGAATAATGCACTGTGATCCTATTGTAGCTTATTTCTGCAATAAACTATAGAAGCAGGTTTTCCATCTATACTTCTTTCCTAAACCTTGGGGTTCTTTAAACTCTTGGGAACATTGTACATATAGCTAGTGATGTGTAAAATATATCTACGCTTTCCAGCATAACTTTGGAAAGCTTTATTTCTCATCTTTAAACAATAAAAATCTCATCATTTATAGAAAATCATGAAAATGTAGTTCACGTAGACTCTGTGAGTCATGCTCCTGAGATGCTTATGAATTATATTGTCACTCTCTCATAGCTTTACTAAAATTCTTTACTGTCTTACTTCACTGTGCTCTGTTCTGCAAATTGTATCCAACCTCAAATTTTATGCATATACAATTTTATATTTAATTGTAGTTTTTATTGTTGTGTTTATTTTATTGATACTTTATATTAAATCTTATTGTATTTAATTTTTCAAATGCTGTTGAAGCTCATCAAAACTATTTCATTCAATCACTCTTGTTATTTTATCAGGGACTCCTGTTATTAGTCATCAGACAGACATGGAGATGTCAGCCTCCTCCTCTCCATGGTTTTTCATGCAGTCCTTTCTGGTTCTGTGAAGGAAGAGAAAGTACCTAACTACTGCAGATGGAATAAAGAAATTCTAAAATTTCAGATATAAAAAAAGCCCTCAAAACTTAAAAAAAATTAAAGGAAGCATATGCCAAATTTTAATGTCCTCATAAGCCTAGTAAAGTTACACTTTTGCATCTTGAGTAAATGGCCTCTCTGGATTTCTAATGGCAGTTCTGGAGACAGTTTGAAAGAAACAGGAAATTTCCAAAGCAAGGGAGAAGTACCAGCCTCCTTCCAGTTTTTTAAAAAAGGGACAGGTGACATTAGCAAATATAAAAAAAGTGGACTTGATGTTTATATTTTGCAAAATAATGAACTAATTTGTAACGCCTTTTCATACCAAGACTATTGCCTCACTCTAAAACTGCCCTTCTAAAATTTGAGGAACTACTGACTATGAGATATAGTTAAAGAAATAATGAGTAGAAAAGTATTCCAAAAAAAGAGAAATGTTAATCCTAAACACTTTTAAAGTAAGAAAAATTAATTACCACAGGTAAGATCAATGAAAGATTCATCTATTTATCCACTCATTCATTTGAATCCTTTTCAATATTGAAGCTATGACTGAATGAATTTATGAGACGCAAAAGGCAAAAGCTTTCTTTCTAAAACCTGCAAGGTCTGAGCGTGCACCAATTTGTGTGAGCAAAGCTAGTATGTGCACAAGTATGCAAAACAAGCACTGGCATCTGCCATTTGCCATTTCTATTAACAAGTGCTCAGAAGTCCAGTCTGGGAGGCTTTTGAAGATTCAGTTTGTCCAAACAACAAAACAAGTGTGACACTAATTTCTAGGAACATACAAATCTTCCCTCTGCCTTGTCCCTTTCCAAGACATGATGAAAAGACTTTCAAGGCTTTAAAATAAATGTGTTTAAACTGTCAGAGAAACTGGACTGCTGGATCTGTTGGAAATTTCATTCCAATAGGAGGTGTAGTTTTATTTATGCATAAAGGAATATAATCAGAGGAAAGTAGTTTTATGTGTTTGTATGTATGCAGAAATTGTATCTCTTAGAAACTAGCCTTGCTAGCTTATTTCATTCTCTCCAGACACCTTCTCTAGTTTACCCATCTTTGTTTGGAATAGCCTCACATTTCAACTGTCCTTCGTCAAATCTCTCTGCTTTCCCAATACCAATATATCAACAAAAACTTACTGTCTCTTGTCCTTCAAACTTCTGTCTTTCCCCACAGCAAAGAAGCAATGGCACAACAGGTGGTCCAGTACTCCAAATTATACTATCGCCATAAAAAAAGCACTCAATAATAATTATCCTTTTACTATTTAAAAATTCACCTTTGTGAAAGGCGGAATTTATGGTATTTATGTGTGGAATTACTTAAAATCTGAATTTATTTTATCTTTGCTTGATAAACACCAGTTTTATTTCTTCTCTCTGCTTCCCCATGCACCAGAGGCATCCTGATTCACGATATTTGTACATCTATCCACTAGCGAAGAAGCTGCAAATAGTTCAGAAATGAGCTCAGCCTCTCTGCTAAGCCTATGATTAAGAAGGAGTGGCTGGTACAGAGGAAGTGCAGCTTGAATCATAGCTCTCCATTTTGCTTGATAAAACATCACATGATATGAAGCTAACAAATGAGAGGCCCTTTCTTTGTATAACAAACATACAGGGTTGTGCTAGCAAGATTCATCTGTTTCCCATTTGTCACCCTTTCACAGCAGCACAGGAGCTCTGATTTGTTACATATCTTTAAAGACAGTTTTAGGCATCAAACTGGGCAGATGCAAACTAAGAGACCCAAAATGCAGGGCCATTCCCCTGTTGAGCACTTCTGCTGCCCCTTCCTTCATCCTGTTGCACCAGAAGACTGTATGAGCAAGTAAATACCTGCTGCAACTGTCTCATCCTCTTCTATTCTCAGCCCCCAAGCAGCACTCGCCAGGCACCCAGATAGGGGAGCAGAATCCTTACAAAGCGTCTCTTGCCGTCCTGCTGAAATTACCCAGTATATTAGGGAAACTACTTCCAGGTACCTGGCTTCTGACAGCTAATTCTCACCAATTACATTATGCCTCACCACTAATCTACTGCTTATTTGTCTGTTTGCTGACTCATCACTCTTCCCATCGATACCTGACCTTCTAAATAACTTAGCTAACACTTCCACTGATATGCTCCTGTCTGCTACTTACCTGCTGAATCAATTAATTGCTACTTGCTTTTTTTTTTCCTCTAAGTAGCTGGCTTATACAGTAACTTAACTGATTCCCTTCCTTTTAAACAGATATTGTTTCCGACTCTGCTTCCTCAGTTAATATTTTCATTTGATATTAGTTCTTTTTTGTCAGCTATTAAACTATGCTCTTGACTGCTTGAATCCCATCCTGCAAACTCACTACCCTGTACATTTGCTTTCTTGTCATCATCCCTGCAGCAGTTTTCCTTTTTATCAATCTCTTTCCCCCATCTCCTTCATCCTTCCTTTCCCATACTTTCTTTCATGACATCTGTCATTCATACTGTCTTTTCATATTCTCTCTTTGACTACCGATAAAGTATCACATCCTTGACTACCATTTTGCCACCCAAAGCAGTCCTTCCCCTCCCTTTATCATCCCATTTTTTGCCAACACCATATATAAAGACAATGCAATTATATAAATTATATTTACAATTACACTTTAAATATTTTTAATATATATTTGTAATTGTCACCAATCCACAGGTTAGAAAGTTTGCAATGTGACCAAGATTAGAAAGTTTGCAATATGACCCGTAGCAACTGTGTAAAACAGCTTAATTATTAAACCTGGATTGGAATAGCATTTGCATGAAGCAGAAGAGCTAGAGGATAATAAGGAATCAATAAAAGTATATGAATCCCTAGTAATAATATACAGAAAAACAAAGCAAAAGGTGATTGCTAGAGTTGATAATTTTAAAGTTGCCAAAACAACCTTTTTCACCCAGGATTCAAAACTAACAGCTTTTCCTTTTGCAATAAAATAGGAAATTGAAAACAAAGTTTTTTCCTGTCTTCTTTTTTTATTTTTTACATTTTGAACTTTCTTTTACTGAATGTAAATAGAGGAGTGATCAAGTTCTCCCTCTCTTTTCAGCCTCTGTATATTTTTAAAAAATGCCTATATATTTTAAAAGTTACCCATAGAAACAATAAAGATAAAAGTGATAAACTTCCCACTTAGTAACATTTCCAAAAGAGGTAGAAAAGTGTCAAAGTTAGGAAATCCAAGTGTCTGGCAGATTCTGAAGAAAACAAAATTATTTGTGAGTTTGGATGTATTTAACATAAATTAATTATCTTTAAAAAAGAAAAAAATATCAAACCATAAGTAACTATTTTGAAATAATTTCTCCTTTTATTTTTTTTAATTATTTACTACAATGTATTATTTAGAAAACGGAAGTCAAGGATCATTTTTTAAACTTCTAAAAGCTTGAGCAACCTACCTCACTTTTATTGAAATTTTAATTTCTAGAGGTTTTGAAAAAAACAAGATTTCCTCTTTTCTGGTGCCAAGCCAAATTCTGAAATGTTAGTAATCTGTTCACAATACACCCTTTTTACAGATACATATGCTTTACAGGTCATCCTCTTTGCCTTTCCTTATTCCTACACAAATTTATTTTTGTCTGAAATAAAATGTATATTTTACTTGCAAAAATAAATGTACTTTTTATTACTTTATATGCAGATTTGAAATTTGTAATTTCCTCTGCTTTCTGAAATTATAAAGCAAAATAAAAATAGTTGAAAATGGTCCTGAATAGTATTTATTTTCTGTTTGATTATTCAATGAACATATAAGTGTGACATTAATATGGTGGGACTGTTAAACCACTCACTGCCTTTTGGAATTCTGTCTCTTATTACTCTCAGTCCATATCCTTTTTCCTCTACAACCCAAATTTATTGTCATGATAATTTTGCTGGCTACCCAACCTACAAATATCTCAAAGAAAAATCGGTTCAATTTTTACTTCCTAATTACTTTCAAGTCTGATAAAAGCTGATAGCTGAGAAGAGACAAAGTTCCAGGAAACCAGTATTTTCCCACAGAATCAATAGATTTTTAACACAGCTTTAATATTACTCATTCATTGATAACATATTGGCAAAGATAAGCATTTCTAAATATCTTGTTCTGTCATTTTTTTTATGGTGGCTTTTTTGTGTTCTTTAAAAAGGCCCACTCTTAAATAAACAAGAAAATATGGAAACACTAAAGGAAAATATATTCTTTTATTTCCCACTCAATTTCAGAATGCTTAATGATGGCTTGGGCAAACACATGAATGTCTGGCTTAGTGCTGATTTGATATGTGAAAGTAAATTGAAGAAAAACTGATGTAGTGTGAAGACATCCAGCAGAGTAGCCATTAATGCAGATAAGAAAGTCTATTATTGCACAGGGGTAAACCAAAGGAGTGTGTGATTCAAATATAAATAACATCTGAGTGGTAATTAATAAGATAGAATTAATCCTCATAATACATTTATGTATATATGCATTGCAATTTGGTCTAAGATGCCTGACTCCAGGATATTAAATCCTTATTCACTTATACTAGATCCATATCAACCAACTCTATGGATGTCAAAAGAGCTTTTTCTGATTAGTACTTGGGGAGAGAGTCTGAAAACTCTTACTTTAAGCACAAAACTTGTGAATAACAAGTCCATTCTAAAAAGCAAGCTGGATACTTTTAGTGATAAACCATGGAAACTAACATAGATTCCTACTGTTAGTAACCGATGTGATACAGTGTTTTGGGTGTGATAGTGTTTTGGAAAGGATGAGTTAGAAAAGAACTTGGTGGTTTTAGAGGGTTCTAACTGAACATGGATTCATGGTATCAGAGCAGAAAAGGTGCCTGTGAATGCTCAAAGAGAGGACTTTGAGTAGAAGTGGAAAAGTTGTAATTACTGCAATAATAAGACCATTGCAGTCTGTGGTATACTGTGAACCCTGTGGAGTCCACACTTCAGAAAATAAGTTAGTCAACAGGACTGTATATAAATACAACACAAGACAGCATTTGCAAGTAGTTTTCTGCCTCTGGAAGATGTGTCTTCCAGATAGTTGCTAAAGAAGTTCTACTTGTTAACTTAATACAGAGGAGGTTAAGTGAGAAATTTGATCTCATTCCCACAGTACTGTTAAATCAATATAAGATGTCTTCTCCAAAAAAGCACTTCTTTTGTTCATCTGAAGTATATCAGCTGAGTGGAAGAACTACTTGGGGAAATTTTGAGTCTTATGTTATGAAGATCATACAGAAGACGTAAATATAGAAGGGAACAGATAGAACCCTATTTTTGCACCCTTTGCTAACATTAAGCTTATATTTAATATTATTGGCAAAATAGATACACAAATCTCTTGTATTCCTGAAGTCTCATTGGTCTTGTGTACTGGCTGCTCTCCATCTTTTTCATGATTCTCTAGAAAAGAAGCCTTCCTACTGTTGATAGTCTAAACAAACAAAATCAGAAGTCTATGAATGTACAAGTGAGGAATGTGAACCCTATCACATTCATGAACTGGACTATTGCAGAGTCCCTGATTCTAGGACCCTGCTTTGTGATTCTTCTGCTGTTAAAACTAATTTCTACTCCAAGCTAAGTCAGCTTTGAATTATAACAGCATCCAATCACCGAGTTTCAATCACTATACAGTAATACCCTGTTGTGCCTGTAACTCAGCATAGATTTTTGTTTTCAGCTGTTATAGTCAATGGTAGGGAGGTAGACCTGCAAGCTGGTCAACAATTTTTCCCTTTATTTCTTTCCCATTGGGAATACAGAAAGCCAGGGAAAACATTTACATACATGGATAATCTTCCTTCTCTCTAATGTCATTGATACTCAAATGCAGCAGGCCTCTTCTGAGATATTGGTCACAGTTTAATATGGTCACTTCAGGCTTTCAGGCTGTGTTTGTTGCTGTGAATAAAACAAGCCCATTCTCTGGCACAGGTCCCATCTACAGAACCTAAGCTGACTTGTCTCCTAAAATACTCAAAAAGACTTCATCATGCAGCCCACTGGGAATGGTCCTACCATATATAACTGCCTGAATGGTTCCTCTGTACTGCCTGGAAGACTGGCAGAAGCCAGCTTGCAGGGACCATGTGAGCAATTATGCAATATGAATAGTAATTTTTCAGTAAGGGTTGTAATCTTGGTGTCCTTGGAGCTTAGATATGCCTAAATTTTTTCCTGGCTGTGATTGATAAGAGAAGAGAAACACCTGGTATGATCTAGCCTGCGCCTTTAAAGAAGGAAGGAAATGTGTTCTTTCAGCATGAACATGTGTCTGAAGAACCACAGTAAACAAATGTAACATTTCCTTGCATCTCTGCTCTACAGTTTCTTGAGCCTAGACTTTGGACCATGCCTACACCTGAGTTCATCAAAAATTGTTTACATTCATTAGATAAAAAAGCACCAGCAATTCAGCTGTACAGAAGACAAAATCAAAAACAGAGAAAGAAAATAGTACTCCTTCTTTCCATCCCAAACCTGTGGGCTTTACTCATAAAAAAAATTCTCCTACTGGCTTCTATTTTCAGTTTCTCATTTGTCCCTGTGGTATACTGAGAGAGGTTGTGGCTGCCTCCTTCCTGGAAATGTTCAAGGCTGGGTTGGGTAGAGCTTTGAGCAACCTGATCTAGTGGGAGGTCTCCCTGTCCATGGCAGGGGGATTGGAACTAGATGATCTTTAAGGTCCTTTTCAACCCAAACCATTCTATGATTCTATGATTCTATGATTCTATACTACAGTCATACCAATTTTTGGGGGCTACATGGATCTACTGCTGACTATCCAGCCTTTACAGCTGCCTCTCCTTTATAGGATGAGATCCTAATGTGTCCTCAGAATCAGCATAATGTTATCATTGATTGTGCTCCTGAGTAAGGGAGATCTCCAGCCCTGGTGAGCCTGCGGTGTGATAAAACCTGCAGTATCGTGAGCCTGATGACATATTGTTACCATTTTATTCGGGACATATTTTAGTTCCCTTGAGTGACTTAGAGTGTGATTTGCCAGGGATGTGAGTAGCAGATGCATGTAGGGCTGCACAGTGTCTCATCACTTCTTCTAGGCCAGGATAATGTGGATAGTCAGAGGTGTGCTGTCGGGGATGCTTGTGGCTGAGCTGTAATAGCAGTTATCAATGATATGCTGAGATCTTCTGATGAGAAATACTTCAGAAAAGCTAGACATTATTACTAGTTTTAGCTCTGTGAAGAAATGTGCTCTGTCAGACTGTGATGGTGTGATTGTAATTGTTCTATATTTTAAACACTGGCTTCAGTCAATGCATACATCCTCCAAATACCTCTGTTTCCTTCTTTCTACAGTTTTCTGGCATGTTTGTAAGTAGCTGTGTAGCAAAAAAGACACATTGTTCTCCAAGTACAGTAAGTTCTCAGCATGGATTAGGAAAGAAAGAACTGAAGTTTTCTTTTGCCACTGTCTTTAAGAGCATTTTCATAGCAAAATTTTTCTCTTTTATAGGAGATCCTGAGACAAATGGAGACAGATGAGTAATGATCACAAGCCGAACACACATCTCTCTCTTTTTAACTCTGACAGAAGCTTTACCACAAATCTATTAACACACTGCTGCATATGCAGTGAGCTGGACAATACATTTAAGGTATCTAGGAAAGTTGATCAACTGAACCATTTCCAGATTAGCTAAGATAGAAACATAGTAAGGAAGACACAGTTTCATAGCCGTCTTCCTAGCCCCACCCTTTTTCTATCCCAGAAGCTGTTTGCTCCCTTTATTTCTCAAGGTGTATATCAGAAAGTTTTGAAGAATTTGTTTTGCAAATTCTGTATCAGTCTCCCCAGCTTTGGGATGCCTGAATGTGCCTCTCAGTTGTTTCATCCCTCTGCAAAAGGAGTCATGTTTCCCCCTGTCATTGCCCTGCACTTTCTTTGGCCAGTACAGGAAGAAAACTAAAATTTGGCTTTGTCAGGAGAGGAATACAAAAGACAATAATTTCAAACAAATGCACATAAAAGTTTACATGGCAGGCTGTTGACATTGCCGCATTTTTTATTCTGTACAGATCCTTATCTAGAAGTTCATGATTCTCAGCCTACATTTAGTCTTCAGGTACAGGATCAGGACACAGAGGGAAGATGGTAGAAAAATTTCAGATCACGCTCACAGTCTTTATAATTTATGTGAATGCAAACTTTAATTTTACAGCATGTTTTTCCTCTGGATTTTGGGGTGTGAGACAGTTTAATGAGTAACTGAAGGATAAATCCTGATTTCCTACTTGACCGAAATCATGATCTGTTGAGCATTGTGAAGTTCTGCTTTCACAGGGCCAGGTATAGATGCCACAGAAGAATGCTAGTCTGAGGCTTCATTTTAAGGAGTACAGCTGTAATGGGTTTTGTTGTCATTTTTGTCTCAGTGAGCAGACAGTTTTGATCCAGGGGTTAACTGACTGTTGCAGAGCATGCTACAGTAGCCCAGAAAATAAATTTCTCTATGCAAAGGGCATCAGTGTTTTCCTAGATTTGTGGCTATGAGAGTACTGTCATTGCTGTGGTTGTGGCAAAATATCCTCTTTAATGTGGCCTTTCCTAGGGAAAAGGCCAGAGTAGTTTTGGGCTGACCTACATTAAAAAGAGAATCAGATTTCATCTACTTGATATGTGTTGTCAACATGGGCTAGACCCTTAATTTCTACTTCCCATCCTCCCAAGCCACATAGAAAAACAGAGCAGACTGAGGACTTGGTGTGGGTAAGTGCAGCCATTTCCTAGCCTTCAGCTTTCCACACAACCACAGGCCTGCCTCAGTGAGCAGGAAATGCAAGCAATACAAGCTGTTAGCCAAGGGCCAGAAATGGTGTCTGCCTGCTGTTTTCAGTGAGCATGGCTGGAGCTCACTGTGAAGCTGGGCAGATGGCAGGACACAGTGATATTTGAGGTGTGACAGCAGGAAACATAACTTCAGGTAGTGTCAGTATTGGTGTTAGTATTACTGCCAGCCTTCTTTGGGACTTTCAGGATATGTGCACACCTCAGCTAAGTGTCCATCCTGCCATCTCTGACTGGCTACCTGTAGCTGGTCAGCATATACTCAGGCCATGAGATAATCATGAATGCTCAAGAACAGTTGGTGATGCAAGTATGACCATTCCTATGGGATGGATAGGTGTAGTGCATAGGAATCTAGTGGAGTGTGAGTTTCCCTATAGCCTTGCTGACTCTTGAAGGGTGTCCTATGCAATCCCTCAGCACCAGAGAGAGCATGGACATGAGCAGGTCCTCCTAGAGCTGTTTTAAGGGCTAGTGATGTGGATACAGACAGGGCACTGCAGTGTCTCAGGGCAGACCTTCAATACTTTGCAGAATACCTGTGTAAATATAACAACTGGCGTTCTGGTTCTGCTAAAGCTATGAAAAAAAAATCTTCACATGAATGTAACATTTTCTTGAATCCTAAATTTCACTGTGGTGATAGCATGTCTCTTAGAGTACTGCACCTGAAGTAGACCATAAAATGGCAGCTTATTGAGCGTCTAATAAGTGTGTGAGTAAATCTCTGATCCCACACATTTTAGGAGTCATCCTCAACAAGGTGAAGGTGGTGGGCATGGAACAATATCGCATGGTTTTCTAATAACTTTAGAAGTCATTTGGTAAAACAAGGAGAAACAGTAAAGCAGAAGGCAATGATCACAGATTGCAGCTTGTAAGACTCAATCTGGGTAGAAGTAAAAGCATTCCTGCAAATACGAATTACAGCTTTGGTCCAGGTCACCGGGGAATTCATACACTCTCCATCCATAGGTGTTTTCACACACAGCTAGGCAGGAAAAAGGACAACTGGCCACCACCAATTCACTGCCGCCAACTCACCAACAGGACAACCGCACACCGACCAGCAGGTGGCACTTGCTCAGCACTGTGAATAGAACCTCGGGGAGCAAGCTACGATTTGTAACACGAAAAATGAACAATGAGATAAAGGTAATTCAATCAAATATGAGGTATTTTCTAAAAGTAGTGTTAAACAAATGCAATTTAAGAAACATCAAAACAGCTTTCAAAAGTAATGCTATACAACTACACTTAAAAAACATCAAAACACAGGTTTTAACAGTAATGCTCTGGACTGCGATCTGAAACGAGCTGTTTGTAGTACATTTGATTGAGTTGACTTTATCTCAGCATTATTTGTTCGTTTCTTACGTTAGCCTGAGTTGCCTTTACCTCACCGCTAAATTTTCCTGTTACGGATGTTGTGACTCCTGCAGTGCCCCTTACCCACCCAGTTCCCTGTCCAAGCGCAGAGCCACGGCAGCAGCGCCGCTCCCTGGGAGCTGTCCCTGGTGCTGAAGGCGGCTCTGCTCACGGTACTCAGCGAGCGCTCCCTGCTGGTCGGCATGCAGTTGTCTCGGCCGTCACTTGGCGATGTGGAAGTGTTCAATGGCCAGCTGGTGGTGGTCAGTTGTCCTAGAACTGCTAGGCAAAGACTATGCGACTTGATCTCTTGACAGCCTAGAAATCCTGGTGAAAGATGTAGTGTGGCAACTAGAAAAGCTAAGGCCTCCTTGGAATTAAACCTTGCAAGTGGGGTCAAGTACAACAAAAAGGACTTCTTCAAATACATTGGAGAAAAAACTCACACCAGAGGCAACGTAGGCCCACTGCTAAATGAGGTGGGTGCCCTGGTGACAGAGGATACAAAGAAGGAATAGCTACTGAATGCCTTCTTTGTCTCTGTCTTCACTGCTGCAGACTGTCCTCAGGAGCCCCAGACCCCTGAAGCCACAGGGAAAGTCAGGATAAAGGAGGAGTTTGCTTTGATTGGCGAGGGCTGGATTAGGGATCAACTAAGCAATCTGGACATCCACAAATCCATGGGTCCTGATGAAATGCACCTGCAGGTGCTGAGGGAGCTGGCAGAAGTCATTGCTAGGCCACTCTCTGTCATCTTTGGTAAGTCATGGGCAACAGGAGAGGTGCCTGAGGACTGGAGGAAAGCAAATGTCACTCCAGCCTACAAAAAGGGCAAGAAGGAGGACCCAGGTAACTCTAGACCGGTCAGCCTCACCTCCATCCCTGGAAAGGTGATGGAACAGCTTATTCTTGGCACCGTCTCCAGGCATATCAAGGTGAAGAGGCACATTAGGAGCAGTCAACCTGGTTTTACCAAAGGGATGTCATGTTTGACCAACCTAATAGCTTTCTATGAGGATGTAACTAGGTGGATAGATGATGGTAGATTAGTAGATGTGGTTTATCTTGATTTGAGTAAGGCATTTGACATTGTCTCCCACAGGATCCTCGCAGCTAAACTGAGGAAGTGTGGTCTGGATGATTGGGTAGTGAGGTGGATTGAAAACCGATTGAAGGGAAGAATTCAGAGAGTTGTGGTCAATGGGATGGAATCTAGTTGGACAGCTGTGACTAGTGAAGTCCCTCAGGGGTTGGAATTGGAACCCATACTATTCAATATTTTCATCAACGACCTGGATGAGGGAACAGAGTGTACCCTCAGCAAGTTTGCTGATGACACTAAACTGGGAGGGGTGGCTGACACACCAGAGGGCTGTTCTGCCATTCAGCAAGACCTGGACAGGCTGGAGAGTTGGGCGGGGAGAAACTTAATGAAATTCAACAAGGGCAAATGTGGAGTCTTGCATCTGGGAAAGAACAAGCCCATATATCTGTATAGGTTGGGGTCTGACCTGCTGGGGAGTAGAGAAGGGGAAAGGGACCTGGGGTTCCTGATGGACGGAGGGATGGCCATGAGCCAGCAATGTGCCCTTGTGGCCAAGAAGACCAATGGCATCCTGGGGTGTATTAGAAGGGGTGTGGTTAGTAGATTGAGGGAGGTTCTCCTCTCACTCTCTTCTGCCTCAGTGAGGCTGCATCTAGAGTACTGTGTCCAGTTCTGGGCCCCTCAGTTCATGAAGTACAGGGAACTGCTTGAAAGAGTCCAGTGCAGAGCCACAAAGATGATTAAGGGAGTGGAACATCTCCCTCATGAGGAGAGGCTGAGGGAGCTGGGTCTCTTTAGCTTGGCGAAGAGGAAACTGAAGAGTCATATCATTAGTGTTTGTAAATGTGTAAAGGGTGAGTGTCAGGAGGATGGAAACAGGCTCTTCTCAGTGATGTCCAGTGATAGGACAAGGGGGAACAGGTGCAAGTTGGAACATAGGAGGTTCCAGGTGAACATAAGGAAGAACTTTTTCACTGTGAGAGTGACAGAGCACTGGGACAGGCTGCCCAGAGAGGTCGTGGAGTCATCTTCTCTGGAGACATTGAAAACTCAACCGGATGCATTCCTGTGCGACCTGTTCTAGGTTGTCCTGCTCTGGCAGGGTGGTTGGACCTTCCAACTCCTAACATTCTGTGATTCTGTGATTTTGTGAGTCTGTAATCTCACTAGATGGGCTCCAGAGATCTCTTACAACCAGTCATAGAATCTCTTCTTATTTTGAAAAGGCCATGCACAAACGTATCCACTTCACCTTGTCCTGAAAACGTGTCCAGTACCCAGTGTGCAAAGCCAATCCACACACAGTCGACATATTTGCTTTTATTCCAGTTCTGCGCAGTAAAGAGAGCTAGGTTTAGTTCAGCTCCCCAAAACATAGGGGTTACTTTTATAAGCAGAAATGATGTAATCCTAATTTAACATTAACAATATTCTATGACTTGTATACATGACAGGTCAATTAATTTCCTGCTTGCATTTCACAGAATCACAGA
>VZRW01000275.1:0-34522 GCA_013398125.1 Aegotheles bennettii
CCTAAGTCCCAGCAGGAGCTCCCATGTTCAACCATTCTCATCCCTGCTCCAATTCCACTCAATTAAACATTGTTGTTGTAGAGCTGTCATGGACTTTTCCCTCCCTGTAGAGAGCAAGACAGTCCTTTTCCATTCACAGTGGTGTAGTGGAACAGTGGCAATCCTTGTTCCTGGCAGTCTGCATGCTAAAGTTTCCAAGTCTCCTTTTTTTAAAAGCAGCCTAGAAGAGGCATACCAGATACTGGAAAATCCCAGCCATGCCTTTACACGTGCTACGGAGGAGCTCATGAGGGCTACGGCATTATTCTAGTTTATCAAAGATGAGTAACCACAGTTACCACATATGAGCAACGTAGGGACCGCTCTCTGCTTTTCCTTTTGCAATGAACATAAGTTTGCTTGGATCAATGTGTTGCCTATGTATCTTCAGACATATCTGATCTGTACGTTGATCTGCTGGACTTCCCACTTTCTAATTTCCACATTGAGAGAATCCTGTCCTAATAGGTAGGATTTTTATATTCAGTTAAGAAACTTTCTGTTATTGAAAACAGAAGAGTTGTCATGTTTTTCCAGAAGTGCCATTTAAACAGAAGCAGATTTTCAGGGAAGGCAAGGCTGTGCATGGAAGCCATATTTCTCAGCAGCCTTCCCATTATAAATGGGAAACAGACATAACTTAGTCTGAACCTTGAACATTTTTGGTTCTCCTGATTATTTTAGTCTGGGTTCCAAAGTGGTCTGTAAAAACTTTTAGCTTAAGTGGAAAGGAATGTTCCACTCCTTTTCTTTATTTTTTTTCTTTGTTTTTCTTTCTTAATGAATTGTTTCATTTTTCAGTATAAATATACAGGAAGAAAAGATTGTCTTATATGTCTCTATCTTTAATGTTACAAGCAGCTGTCTACTTAGCTTCTAATTAGACCATATGTATCTCACCAGAACTATTTTGTCCATGATGCTTGCTTTCTAACAAGTAGCAAGTAGGGAAAATTTGAATAGCTGGACTACACGAAAGTTTGAGAGACCTCTAAAAAGACTCCCATGCTGTTTTTCCTAAGGAAAACTACTACTTGCAAACTTCTGGCTCCCTTTTTGGTTCCAAAGATCTCTCTGATTTTGAAGCATGGCTAGAAGTCTCACTAAGCTACAGACTAGTGAGGTAGTATGTGTTTGGGGTGGAATTGTGAAAATTTCTGTCCCGGTTTAGATGGCCAGGGCAAGCCACAATTCAGAGACAGAATTTGCTGTTTACTATTCCCCTCCACTCCTCTCGGGAAATGGAAGAGAAAGTAATAAATAAAGACTCATACGGTTGGAAATTAAAACTATACAAATTTAATGGAACAGGGGAAAAGGGATAACGGGTAAGGAAAAAAAAAAGGAATAAATATATATACAAAATATACAACCCGAAATCAGATTGATTATGAAATGTCCTCCACTGCAGAAAACCGATGGAATGAAGGAAAATAAAAAAAGTTCAAAGCATTCCTCAGGCAATCCAGGCGGCTGAGAGAAAAAAAAGTTCAAAGCACTCCTAGCAGCCGATTCCAAAAAGTCTTTGCGGAATACTTGCCGAGTTGATAACAGCAGACCAGGCCTCTCCCCTCCCCCCAACTGGTCCCATGCGACGATCCGGGACGAGCAGACAGAGGAAAAAGCGGAGATCGAAGAGAAGAGAGAGAAACTTCCTGTTCCCTCGGCTTTCATAGAGTTTGGCAGGAAGTGGGAGGAATAAAAGAACCACTAAAAAATTTTGCCTGCCCCCTCAAACTATAACAATTTCCCATTGTTAGCCTAGCTGAAAATCACCAAAATTAGTGGGGGCTTTTTCACTGACATAAATGCAAGTAGAATTATGTCAGCGGTGAATACTTAGAGAAATCCATTGTTTCAGATTTACAGGCCTAACTTCTAGCACATTTCATTTTGCTGTAGTGCTCCTTATTTTCAGTCACAGCTATCTCATCTCCTTTACTTCATGAAATCTGTGGCTAGACTTCTATTTTATACTCTGCATCCTGAAATGCAGAGGGACCTTACTATAAGTTCACTGAATGCAACTTTGACTTTGCATCCCCAGAATGGGTACCCACGTATTTGCTGTGTTGCTTATCAGTACACATTTCTTTCTAACAAGAGAAAGCTTTCTAAGAAGTCCTCCAAAAATAATTGCTTCCAGGCATGTTTAATATGCAAAAAATTGCTGCAAATACATTTCTCTGCAACCGCCATGGAAGTATTTCATGACTTGAAATCATAAATTTAAAACAAATAGATGAGGGGTGTTCATTTAAATTTGCTGACACGTGCTTGAAAAAATGCTTTCGATATGAGGAGAAGCATTGGATAACCAAAAGCAACTGTTCAGGTCTGCCCACAGAGGAGGTAGTTTAGGCAGTGAAATTTTACTCACTGATAGACCAGGAGCAAGCCCATTCTTGCAACTCTCAAGTAGAGCAGAAATTTCAGCATACTGCAAAGCACTTCTCATGTATGGAGATTCTGCTAATGTTGTGTCTCTGAACAAGCAAGATAGTTCAGAGAAGGAGCAGTCCTGTCAGTGTAACTGCGTGTCTTCCAAGAGTTTTTGCTGGCACAGATCTGTGGTCAACACCAAGGTGCTGGCAGGTGCTGCAGAGCAGATGCAGCCGAGTAGGGACTAACCTTCAGTCGCACAGTATGGTATTGTTCCTCAATACAAAATAGTACTGTGGCTGGATACATTTGTATCCACCCACTTCTTTAGCTTAAGATGTTGACTTTGATCTGACTGTGTTAGAAACATTCTGGATAGGATTCCTACATCTAAATTCAGCTACCTGTGTCACAGACACCCACAACAAAGCTCACAGCTGTGGACTTTTATTTTTATTGTTTTCAGTGCAGAGACATAGGCATTTTCAGAGGTCTGTTCATTAGATGTATTTTACGTGTCTACTTCAGAAGATGGCGAATTGTGTGTCATAGATGCCTGTACTTCTGCAGTGACACTGTACATTTTTGCCTTCTACAAGTCTGTATCAGAGCAGTTCTTACCTCTTTTATTCCAAAGTAGTCTTTGTGTGCATGCTTACACCGAACTAATGGATTTGGTTTAAAATTTGTGCCTATTGTTAGGGCTGTCTTATCTTTTCCAGTGACTGAGGGTTATGACTGATGAGCCTGACTGAAAAAGACTAGGAGAGCTGAAGAATTTACTGTTCCCAGCTGTTAATATATTAGTGCTGTGGTTTGCAGCATAGCACTGTAAGACAAATCAAACCCAGCAATGGTTTACTTTAAAATGCTCTACTGTAAACTGCAGTTTACTCAGGAGCTGAGTAACAAGCAGCTCAGTAGTGCATGAACTGGAAGTTGGGCAGACAGGAAGTCTAACCTCATCAGTCATTCCAAGCTAAGCATCCCTTCAACTTAAAAAATAAAATCTGTTTAGGAGATGTTATGAGCAGTACTTCAATTTCTGTCAGATTTTGCGATCTTCACAAAGAAGTCTGCAGGGCCAGGGTGTTTATATTTTGTTTCAGTTTGTGTTCCCAGATTTTTTGGGGTGTGACTTGCCACCTAACAAACACATTTGGTAATAGTGAAATAAATTTAGGCCCTTTTAATTTTCAGGTACAATGTGTGTATCATGGCTTATGGACAAACTGGAAGTGGGAAGACATACACAATGTTGGGACCACAGTTGGAGGAGAACTTTGCATTCTCTACAGAAGACAAATCAGAACTTGGAATTATTCCTCGAGCTACCCAAGAAGTGTTCAGGTAACTAAGTAAAGGCTCATGTCAGTGGCAGTCACCTTACACTTTACAGAAAGGATGAAATAATGTTTGTAATGTATCATTACAGATTTCAGCTTCACAATGATCAATATTTATAGCTTCTCTGATTGCCATTCGATATTTGAGTTTTGATATAGATTTCTAGTCACTCTCCTGCTTAGTCTGATTTTCTAAGAAAATAAGATAATGTAATCTTGCTTCATGTTGTCTGTCTTTCAGACTCCTAATAAACTTTTCAATGTGATTCAGCCATAGTTGTGAGAGCCCAAAAGATAATTAAGTCCTTACAAGTTTTGTGAAAATTGACAATTAGAATAGATGAAGAGGATCCAGATTAGAACCCAGCCCCCAAGAAGCATGATAGTAGAATTTTTAACCACGATCTGCTCTTGCTTTGAGAATTCTTAGATTTTTTTAGTTGAACCTAATTCATGATTTGAACTGATCCACTGGTATGTAATAATAGAAGAGCCATTAGAGGTTTTTCGAGCTAAATCAGTTTCTTTTGTAGAAGGCTATAAGGTAAGTGGAAAATTCAGTTTTGTACCAGAATAACTGTGTCTAATTGTAAATACTCTCCTGAATAGACAAGCCTTTTATTTATGATTTTTCTGAGGCTGTGGACAAATAACCTCTTACAGATCTAGCCTGGGCAGTTTACCATCTCTGCCTGATCACTGCTTGCACTCTGCAAGAGTTCAGCATACCTTCAGTTCTGAATGCAATAATGTCCAACAGAGAAAGATCTTGAGGAGAGAGGGAGGCTAATGGAGAAATACAATTTAAGCTGGCACAGCTGTTTGGAAAATGAAGTTTTATTTACTGCTTTACATATAATTTAACTGTATATTCCGATTCTTTAGTTTAACAGTAACATGTGGATGAGGCAAAGCCATGGCTGTGGATATTTAATAAGCACTTTTATCAGATTGTAATTAGATTGCAATTAAATAATAGATCTTTATTTAGAGATTGTTCACTTTGGGTTTGACTTCCACATTTTTTAGCTTTTTTCTTCTCTTTTTTTTCTTCTTTTTTTTTTTTTTCATTTTTATTCTCCAGGCTGATTTCAGAAAAGCCACCAGGAAGTTACTGGGTTGAGGTTTCAGTTGTACAAGTGTATAATAATGATATTTTTGATCTTCTGGCCAAAGACAGTTGTGGAAAAGTATTTGGCGTCAAACGTGATGTTGTCACAACCAGAGAAGGAAAGAGTGATGTTCCATTACTTACACATGAGTAAGTGCACAAGTTGACTCTTACCATCCAACCATGATCTGGTGTCAATGCAACGTATAGCTGTCACAGAATTGCTTTATAGGCACCACTTATCGCTTTCAACAACAAGTCCTTACCATATGCAAAAGAACAGTTTTCACTGTTTCCATTAGCTCAATTTATTAGACTGCAGATTTGGCATTCCAAAATACTTTCAGAAATAACAGTAAAATTAGTTTGGGTTATACTCCCATGTTAAGCACCTCCCACTCAGAATGCCTGAAGACAGCTGTGTATTTCGTTGTTGCTGGATCTAGGGTCTCTTGTCGGCTGTAGAAAAAGGAGTAACCCAGTCACAAAGCCCTTTCCCTTCAGCCTTATCAAATTATAAAATTTACAGATTATAATAGAAATGTATGTACTACTTGTAGATGTTCAAGCAGCTTTCCCTACACACACTGGAGTTAAAAAAAAAATCAACAAACTTTAACAAAAATAAGATTTTAAATTATTTTTAATATAAATACCCATCTTACACAGCTTAGTATTCTGTTTTTATAACTGCAGGGATTAAAGTGGGAGTTGATATGCTGGCATATGAACCCATAGTTCTTGAAAATCCAGATTCTTCAAGCTATAAGCTAAGAAGTAGCTAAGCTTCTACCCCTTTAGTTTTAAGATGCATACCTTCCCAGTGTCAGTGCATAGTAAGTTTGATTCTTATTTATACATCTTGATGGTGCAGGGAGAGCTAAGGTATTTAAGGCTACAGTTATTTTAATGCTTTATGCATTTTAATGTCTTCTTGTACTTACTAAGCATTACAAAGGCTTGTTCTAGTACGCATGGGAATGATTCTTGGGATTACATATGTGTAGTGTACAAAACAAATGTATAATACTTTCTTGTTATATATAAAACACCTTGGCTAACTAGATGGTAAAAATCACAGGTTCATAACAATTCACCCATTAACAAGAATGAATAATTTACTTCATTTTAGTAATAGCTGTGTTTTTTATGCTAGCAAAAACATTAGCAAAAAAAATTATGACAAGCAGTACTAATGGCACCATGGAAGTGATACTACCCAGTGGAATTAAACTAATGGACATCTCCCTGTGCGCACTCAGCATGTGAACAGATTCTAGAAGGCACTACAGAGAGGTCTAGAAACTTAGAAAAAAAGGTCTGCTCCTTGGGCAAATAATGTTTGTGAAAAGAAACATCTTGCCCTATCAAAATGTTTAGCACAGTATTATAGTGTTTTACATTTCTGGGGGAAACATGTTTTTCTTCACTTCTCTATAATACTTGTCATGGTCTCCTTTTCCAGGAGGAATTAGAAGTCAGATATGAAAAACATCCCTCACCTCCTCCCTGCCCCTGCCAATTAAAATAAAATTCACCCTCAGTGGAAATAACTGAAGGCAGTATTTTTGTCCTGTGGGTCTTGACTAGTAGTTGTTTGTTTATGTGGGTTTATGCTGTTGTCAGCCTCGATGAAAATACAAGAATGAACTGGAGGGTTGTGCAAACATACTCTTATTCTGCCTAGTCATACACATTTATTGACTTGTATATTCTAACCATTTAACTACTCATAGAAAAGTGGGACCCCCAGACAAATTGTAAAGTGGCTTTCTTCACCGTGGGGGCCATATAACTCTCCTTTCTTTCTGTGTCATAATAATCACTGCAGTATTCTAGAAGGGATTAACATTTGCATCTGCTCTTTAGTCTTGAGGATAAATATGATTTTCAGAGAAATTCTGCATCCTTGATTGCACTCTACATGCTCCATAAGAGCATGGAATGAAATAAAAATGACTGGAGCTTGAAGTGATGAATCCTTTTGCCCTCTCTGTCTATTATGCTGACTGGTGGGTTTCTATTCTTGGATTTCCCCAACTGTGATTCTACTCCAACTTTTAGCATCTGGTTAAGGCTCTGCTGTCAATTAAATGAAAAACTCCTTTACAAGA
Source organism: Aegotheles bennettii (assembly GCA_013398125.1). Classification (NCBI taxonomy): domain Eukaryota; kingdom Metazoa; phylum Chordata; class Aves; order Caprimulgiformes; family Aegothelidae; genus Aegotheles; species Aegotheles bennettii. The sequence goes on from VZRW01000275.1 coordinate 6,993, forward strand.
GGTTGGGAGCGAAGCCTAACTTATGTGTGTTGAATCTTTCTTGAAGGAGCTAATATTTTTCATTTGACTGAGGAAGAAAGTGTATGAAGTGCATATAGTGTGGGTATGATAGGAGTTGAATTTATCTTGCTTCATCAGAACCTCAAAGTAATTGTTAATTACAGTATTTCAGTAACCAAGATGCTGGTGTGGGTTTTATTGCTGAAAAATGACCAGCTGAGTGGTGCAGTTGACACGGGGGAGGTAAGGGATGCCATCCAGAGGGATCTTGACAGGCTTGAGAGGTGGGCCCATGCCAACCTCATGAAGTTCAACAAGGCCAAGTGCAATGTCCTGCATCTGGGTAGGGCCATCCCAAGCACAAGTACAGGCTGGGTGGAGAATGGATTGAGAGCAGCTGTGAGAAGGACTTGAAGGTAGATGTTGATTGATGAGAAGCTCAACATGAGCCAGCAGTGTGCACTTGCAGCCCAGAAAGCCAGCAGTATTATGGGCTGCATCAAAAGAAGCATGACCAGCAGGTTGAGGGAGGTGGTTCTCCTGCTGTAGTCTGCTCTGGTGAGACCTCCCCTGGGGTACTGTGTCCATTTCTGGAGTCCCCAACATAAGACGGACACAGACCTGTTAGAGCAAGTCCAGAGGAGGGCCATGAAGATGATCAAAGGGCTGGACCATCTCTCCTGTGAAGTCAGGCTGCGGGAGTTGGGGCTGTTCACCCTGGAGAAGTCTTTGGGGAGACCTTATAATAGCCTTCCAGTACCTGAAGGGCGCCTACAGGAAAGGTAGAGAGGAACCTTTTACAAGGACATGTAGTGACAGGACGAGGTAATGGCTTTATGATGAAAGAAGATAGCTTTAGGTTGGATATTAGGAAGAAATTCTTTACTGTAAGAGTGATGAGGCACTGGTACAGATTGCCCAGACAAGTTGTGGGCAACTAAAGAATCTGAAGAACTAGATGATCTTTAAGGTCCCTTCCAACCCAAATCATTCTATGATTCTATGAAAAAGGACCTTTGCATAGTCATCGGGTGACCTATCTGTTTTCCTATGCTTTGAGGGAGAGGTGAGATGTAGCTGAACTTGTGTCATACAGACAAGAACTAGAAGCTGCAGTAAGGTTTCATTTGTCCTTCTAGCTAATAAAATGACTACTCTGTTTATCTCTGTAAATTTTAATTAATGGTAAAGGACCCTGGCACTTCGAACTAAGCACCTCTTAAAAAACACCTCAAACAATTGATAAATGTTCAATTCTAATGCAAATATAAATAAGAACATGGACTTGTATTTCAGTTACAGAGCAAGCAGCAAAAAAAATTCAAAAACATAAATGGTTTGTATTAATAATTACACAGAAAGGTTAATAAGAAAAAGCAAACCCAAACAAAGTAAGGGAATCATTGAACGAGACCACCCAGCTGTCTGAAATCTAAAGTAAACAGCTGGTGCTTTCAATAAAAACACATCCTCATTTGTGATAATATTTCATCTAGAATATATTTGCCTGCTGGGTCTCATTGGCTTCTCCATATATCCATTAAATTACAGTAGTCTCTTTCCTACTAACATGTACATCTTGCTGAATCACAAAACCCTCAGTCTCTTTTTTGCTTTTATGGCTTGGTAGACTTTGGAAAACATTCAGCATCAAATTTTTAACCTAACCACACCAGGGCTTCTCTTTGTAGAATCTAGTCCTGGAATGTGTGGTACATACAGCATGATAAAGTTGTAGAGATTATACTAAAAAAATATTACTGTCAGTCCTACTAAGAAGCTACTGTGCCAAGCTTTCAGTGCTGGGCTGGACATGCTTTTTACCTCCAAAGTCAACTGCAGCTTGCCAGTAGGTTACCAGCACTGACAGCACACCCCCAGGCCTATCTTCTTCTGCAAACACTAGTTAAGAGGATAGCAGCTAGTAGCACTCACCCTTTTCCAGTGTGCAGCAGCAACTTGCAGAAGCCAATTGCCAGTTGATACATCCTAGCAAAGGTTGCTTACCTCTTAGGCCACCCAGTCCTGGCTCACTAGCTATTGGAAGATGCAGTTCAAAACTCAGGAGGGCAAGATCTGCCTCGTTGGACTTGAGGTAATAATCAGATCATCCCAGTGTGAATCTCTGCTACAGTGACCATGAGATGGTGGGGTTCAAGATCCTTGGGGCAGCGAGGAGGGCGCACAGCCAGCTTTTTACACTGGACTTCAGGAGAGCTGACTTTGGCCTCTTTAGGGACCTGCTTGGTAGATTGCCATGGGATAAAGCCCTGGAGGGAAAAGGGACCCAGGAAAGCTGGTTAATATTTGAGGATCACCTCCAAGCTCAGGAGCGCTGAGGAAGTCAGGCAAAAAAATGCCAGGAGGCCTGCGTGGATGAACAAGGAGCTCCTGGACAAACTCAAAGTCAAAAATGAAGCCTACAGAGGGTGGAAACAAGGACAGGTAGCCTGGGAGGAATATAGAGAAATTGTCCATGTAGGAAAGCTAAAGCCCTGATAGAATTAAATCTGGCCAGGGACATCAAGGGCAACAAGAAAAGCTTCTAAAGGTATGCCAGTGATAAAAAGAAGACTCGGGAAAATGTGGGCCCTCTCTGGAGGGAAATGGGAGACCTGGTTACCTGGGATACGGAGAAGTACTCAATGACTTTTTTGCCTCAGTCTTCACCGGCAAGTGTTCAAGCCACAATGGCCAAGTCACAGAAGGCAAAGGTGGGGACTTGGAAAATGAAGAACCACCCACGGTAGGGGGAGATCAGGTTTGAGACCATCTAAGGAACCTGATGGTGCACAAGTCCATGGGACCTGATGAGATGTATCTGCAGGTTCTGAGGGAACTGGCAGATGAAGTTGCTAAGTCACTGTATTTGACAAGTCACGGTAGTCTGGTGAAGTTCACACTGACTGAAAAAATGGGAAACATAACCCCCATTTTTAAAAAAAGAGGAAAAAAAAAAAAAAGACCCGGAGAACTACAGGCCAGTCTGTCTCACCTCTGTGCCTGGTAAGATCATGGAGCAGATCCTCCTGGAAAGTATGCTAAGGCACGTGGAAAATAAGGAGGTGATTGGTGACAGCCAACATNATATCCCTTGTCTCTAAATTAGAGAGGCATGGACTTGATGGATGGACCACTCAGTGGTTAAGGAATTGGCTGAATGGTCACACTCAGAGTTGTGGTCAATGGCTTGATGTCCAAGTGGAGATCAGTGACAAATGGTGCTCCTCAGGGGCTGGTATTGGGACCAGCACTGTTCAACATCTTTGTCAATGGGATTGAGTGCACCCTCAGCAACTTTGCTGACAACACCAAGCTGTGTGGTGTGGTTGACATGCTGGAGAGAAGAGATGCCATTCAGAGGGACCCTGACAAACTTGAGAGGTGGGCTGTGCAAACCACATGAGGTTTAACAAGGCCAAGTGCAAGAAGAGAAGGCCCCAGGAACATCTTATAGCAGCCTCCCATTACTTGAAGGGTCCCTACAGGAAAGCTGGAGAGGGTCTTTATACAAGGGCATGTAGCAACAGGACAGGGGGGGGAATGGTTTTAAGCTGAAAGAGGGTAGATTTAGATGAAATATTAGGAAGAAATTATTTCCTGTGAGGGTGGTGAGACACTGACACAGGTTGCCCAGGGAAGTTGTGGCTGCCCCCTCCCTGGCAGTGTTCAAGGCCAGGTTGGATGGGGCTTGGAGCAACCTGGTCTAGTGCGAGGTATTCCCGCCCATGGCAGGGTGATTGGAACTGAATGATCTTTAAGGTCCCTTCCAACCCAAACCATTCTATGATTCTATGAACTAGAGCCACTGTTTTCCTGCTGGTTCCAGGTCAAACAGGGAGACATTACTAGTGTATGCACAGAAGCAGAGATGTTACAGGGCAGGCCAGTGTGTGCAGCTCAGGATTGACTGGCGAGGTCTATAGTGATCATTTAGCTCCTGCTGTCTTGGTTACACAGGGAGCTGCTTTTAGATGGCTGTTTCTCTGAAGTGTCTATAAGCATGGTGTGGCAAAGTGTTTTTTCTGTTCTTCAGATGCCCTTGCTTTATTTTCAGAGGAAATTGTTTTAGCTGCATATAGCTCTTTTGTCTCTAAACACTTCAAGTATGGCTCTTAGCATAAAACAGGTTTGTGCCCAGTGTGACTTGCACTGAAATCAGCCAAACCTAAGTCATGAAGGCATTGCCTTTTCTCACATGCTTGCTTTTGCTGACTGCAGTGATGTGGAACCAAGCCTGTAGCCTGTCAAGAGAGTTATTAATGGTCCTGGTGTTACAGGGCATTTGGTAACCAGGCTGTGATACACAGTCATAATAATTTATACCCCCATCTAGAAGGTAATGTTTAGATGATGTAACTTGAATGATTGTTGAAGATGGCAATGCAGTGAAACAACAGGCTAGGCAATCTTACCTCATTTGTCTTAAAAGCTGCAAACCTGGGGGAAATCACAGTGAGTTTTTTTCTTTACCTAATCAGTTTATTTCACTTTCTGTGGTAGGTTTTTTGCTTTTCCATTGGTCATATTTGCAGTATTTCCTTTAACTGGACAAGAAAACAGAAAGATAAAATGGTTTGTAGAAACTTATGCCTGTTTATTCTGATACCGTGCTGGAGTCCCTGCTCATTGAACAGTGGAACTGAACTTTCTTACAAGGATTCTGGACTTGATTCCAAATGCAAAATATGATTTCCAAAGGCCCAGAGAAATTTATTTTCTTTGCCCTAATTCTGTACCTCCCAAAGAACAGGAGCTACCTTAACAGAAACTGGACAACTCCATTTCTGTAAAACCAGAGATTTCAGGAATGTCTAAATCATTTCTTCCAAAGTGTGGAGGTATAGAAATTTCAGTCACTTCTAGAGCTGAGCTAGAGTATCTATAGACTGCAAGGCTGGCAGATCATATCTTCAGCACTTTCTGTACTACATCACAGCTTTTGTCTTGAATTTTCGTCTTGTACTGTATCCCACCTGAAGAAGTCTATATACAGCTGTTTGTGGAGCTCAAAACTGAGATTACTATTAGAAGTTAGAAGAGAGGGGAAGCGGAAATGCTCAGATTCACATCTAAGTTGTCAGCTTTCTCATGTTAAATCTTCTGCTTGTTTCTTTACTTACTAGGACTGTTGAAAATGCATCTGAATTTTTGCATCTAGTCAACAAAGGCCTGCAGCTGAGGACCAGGCACCCAACACTGGTGCATGCTCATTCCTCCCGTTCTCATCTGGTAGTTACATTGACCATAACCACAATCGCCTCTGGAGATAACTTTGGTAAGTGAGATGTTACTAAAATACATCTAGAGCCAGTTGTTTTTCAAAAAACAGTCTGGGGACTGAGAGATTTTCATATTGTTTTTTCCTCCTTCTTCCAATATTTAATACATTCCCTCAGTTCTTTCCCATTGCTTAATTTCTGTGTACCCTCTTAAATAACAGACCAGTTTGTTGTCTGAGTGCTGCTGAAACTTTCGCTTTCATAAAAACTTTTCACTTTTCTTTACGTGACTTGACTTACAGAGTTCTTGAAATTTTATACCTTGAAACAACTAATGAAATAAATTTTATCAATAAGTCAGAAGATAAGGTATAAGATAGATATCAATAAGATAGATACTAAAATACAGTAGTTAAATCATTTTGTATGATGTAGCATATAATTATTCATGCTAAGTTTGTGATAAAGCTAACCATGTGTTTTAGGGATCATCATATACTTTTGGGTGAGAAAGAATTATTTTTTTACCCTCTGACTTGAAAAAACGTCCATTAAATTCAGAGTCTCTTGAACTGTTAGTAATAGGCCAGTGTAGGGACAGACAACACAGTTATCTTATTTCCTGTGGCAAAACTTGTATTTCTACTTTTCATCCCACACCAAGACTTACCAGTTTATTGCTTTAGGGGGTTAACTTTGTTTTCTTTTGCTCGTGGTGTTATTAGGTTCTCTGCTTCTATGACAGTGGTCCATCTCGTTCATATTCTGCAACAATAATATGGCTTTAGAAAGTGGAAAATATTTAACATTTTTTCCCTTAGATTGCTATCAGAAATTAAACTGACAATACTGGCAAAACAGAACTTACCTACAGGTCTTGCCAAGAGATACAGTTACTGCACAAGTTGCAGCTCCAGGGTTCCAGATGTTAGCTCTAGTCAGTTCCAGATTCTTGTCACAGACAGATGGTACTTTTCAAAACACACTGTTTTGCACTGTTAGTGCACCAGCCATCTTGTCTAGTCCAGTCCCTTTGCCATTTTGAATTGCAATCACCCTACTATGCCATGTTGTCTGGCAGCAAGGCTCCATAGAAATGTCTAATTTATATTGAATGCAAACTCAGGCTTCCAGCTCATAGCGCATGTATGAAGATGTGCAATATGGGAGGTAGAGCAGCAGTGCAAATGGGACCTCGCTATAGCAGTGTGACAGCACATTCTGTCTTGTTTAAAAGGACAATTGCTAGATGCAATTGTTAAATATCTCAACACTGGAATCTAAGTCACTAAATAAAAGTTGTAAAGTTCTGCATCTAAAGCTAGGGTTGACAAGTCAGCAGCTTTTTAAGTTTGATAAAGGTCATTTTCAGTAAGGTCTGTTGTTTGAGGAGAGTGGTTGCATAATTTCCTTCTCTCAAACTGAAGAGGAGTGAGAACACTTATTTTTACACTGTGGCCTGAAGCCATTTATTCTGTGTAAACCAACACAGCTGCTCCACCTGTGCTGTGAACCGGTAGCTCAGGTTTTAGCAACAGCCTAGCTGGAGAGGTACAAAGTTCTTGCAAGCCACTTCAGACTGTTCCTTGCTCAAGTTTTGCAGCTGGGAACTTTGTACTATTGCAACGAGACTCCTTAAGTCCCCAGGAGAGTCTGTTGTCTCTATCACCCGTAGCAAAGTGTGTGCCTTTTATTCTTTCATGTCTTTCAGAGAGAGGGAGAGATATGGATGAAAACCAAAACACTGAAGAAAAAAAAAAGCAAAACTGCTTTGGGAAAGCCCTTCTGCATATACTCCTGCTAAGCTAATGTCAAAGCAGCTTTCCCAGAGAATCTGTTTTTCTCCTCCTTCCCAGCAGAGAGTGAAAGTTGCTGGTGAGGAAGAGGAAGGATATGAAGCAGTCTAGTGCAGCTGCAGAACAACCAGGAGTAGTAAGTTAGCAACCTGAACAAGTGGGAGTAATGCTATTGAGGCTAACAGCTCATCATGTAGAGATGCAGCAGTGGCATATGGGGGCTGTCTTGGGTGAACAGCAACAAAGGACAAAATAGAAGAGGCAGAATGAACTTCTTTTTTTTTGCCAGAGCACCAGCAGGTCATGTTTCAAATCTATAGAAACAGACTTCAGAGCTTACTACTCCCAAACATTCAAAATCTCACTTTGGTTGCAGTCAATATAAATATGAAAAAAATGCCTCTAATGTCCTAACTGGACTCATGTTTCTTGTTTTCCACGTAGAAGTGTGAACAACAGGGATATTAGATACAACAGAACATACAGCCAGGTCTTGTTACCAAGACTGGTAACAGGATCTGGTATGATCGATTTGATGAACAAAACCTTAAATAAGATAGAAAAAGTCATTCAGCCTGTCTGTGTCATTGACTCTGACTTGTATATCGCTTCTGTTAGAACAGCCTAAACCAGCAGATACTGTACTGCCCCTACTGATGCCTTATTTTTCCACATCTCAGTTTCCAGTGTCAGTGAGAAGCTCCCCTTGTTTGTTTTTTCCATTAACCAGGTACTTCATGGGAAGAAGAACAAATCAGTCAGAGACTAAATAAAGAGGCTTCCTGCACCTTTCCACAAAAAACAAGAGACAATCGATCCAGCTCTTCTTCCAGAGCATCTTCACCAGCACAACTTGAAGCCACTGAGAAACTGAAGCAAGCCAAAACTAGATTGCAGCTGGTGGATCTGGCTGGTAGCGAGTGTGTTGGTAAGCAAACGTGTCTGTTTATGGGCATGGATCCTTCCAGATCCAGGTCACAATAGTTGCCTTCACCTTTTTATGTAGGTATATGTGTTACCCTGCTTTCACACAGAGGGTGGTTTAAACCAACAGATCCTGACATAAAATTTGTAGACCCGATTGTTCCAGTTTTACACTGGTACAGTTTAACTGAAAATCTGACTGCAGAAGCCTAAAATAAGCCCAGGGCAGTTAGCCATATCATAAGTATAGTATTTGTTCAGACTGGTTTTATTGGGCCTGTTTTTCTACTCTGCAAATTAGCATGTCTTTGTACAGAAATGTTTAAAGTGCATGAATTATTTAAACATTACAAATAACTGTAATAATTGATATCATCATGTGTGGGTTTTTCTGCCTTATTGTGGAAAAAGTCTTGGTGGAAGTTAGTGTTGAAAAGATAATATTGTTTTCATTGTTTCTTCAAAGAATTTTTCTCTTCCTGCCTCCTCTATGCACACAATAATTTAAAAAACTTGATTATTTCCTAAAGGACAAGCTTTCTTACCAAGAAAAGCCACGCAGCCAAATGTACCATTCCAGAAATAATGTTTTGAAAACTGAACCACTATTATGAAAGAGTCTTTTACTTTACTGCCAAAAATTCTTGCTGTTGCTCGCTGTTAAACTTTTGTTCTACAGAGAAACTTAATATAATACATTAATTTTTTTTATTTGCTCTCAGTGCTGGAAACTGTTTGGTACACATGTAATTGAGCAACATTCTCTGTATGTTCCCTGAGTTCAACCAGGACAAACATTTACTTGGTTTGGGGCTTGGTGGGCCAGATCCTCCAGTGAAGCCCAGAACTGTGCTTGCTCACATTACTGTTAGATGTGGCCCAGCACATACAGCAGATTAAGCTCTGCCATTGGCTGCGCTGGTGGAGATTTGAAGATATTTGACTTGCTGTGATAAAAGTGAGGGTAGCTGTTAACTCGTGACGGTTTTAAAATGTGGACAAATCTAAGTGAGCAGCAGTAGCAGGCATCTCACACACTTTAAATGCACATCAGCACCCTGCCTTTTTAGCTCCACAGACATCCTGGATTATTTACAGCATTTGCTAACTAAGTCCCTTTTTAACAAACTAGGTTTCTGTTTGAGAACTCAGCTAAATGCTTTGTGGAATTTCATCTGGCCAAATCGGCAGTTTAAACATGTACCAGCTCACCTATTTGCAGTTTTCTACTTTAGGGTGATATCCATTGTCTCAGGAATCCACTGAGTATAAAAGAAGCAAGGCAATGACTGTAGACACAGACCCCAGAAAAGTTAGTCTGAGATAGGATGTATCTCAGATTATTTACACCCTGTGGCAGGGTCTTCCAAACTGTTTCGTTCTGTGCCTCTCTGCAAAGAGACTCTAGCATTCCAGCCCCATCCTCTCCCACGGTCACATTTCTCCAGCCCTCACTGTCCAGACTTCTGGTTTGTCAGGTTTTTTTTTTCTGATACTGTACCTTTTCACACTTGCATATTGAACACCTCTCATATTCTCCCATTTGGGAAAATACTGGCCTAAAGGGAAAACAGGATCTCTAGCCTCTATATGGCCTCTTCATCTCTCTAGAGGTGGGCCAGAAGGCAGCTGAGGAAACTTCAGGAAACTGAAAAGGGGCTAACCTTCTGACCATCCCACTACAATTAGCTCTGCCTAGCATGGATCAAGTGCCCTGAGTAATGAGAACTGATTGCAGATGCATCCACTATCCTGAAGGTTGAATTTGAATAACATGATGCTAAATGGTAATAGAAAGTTTCTCTTCCCCAATGGCAGAGGTAAGATCAGGAGGAATTAATTACTCTTAACTCCACACTCATCTAAACTGATCATAGAGTTGAGCTTGCAGCACCTCTTCAAATTGGTGCAACTTGATTTGTAAACCAAAGCTTTCCATTGTTGCTCAAGGGCAGCACAGCTACATACCACCACGCTGGGTGGATGCTGGAAGGGCATTGTTTTCCTGTATTGATTTCCTTACAGCAAATCATACCACAAAGAACAGCACCTTACAGACTCTGGTGAACATAACCCCCTCACTTATAGCTGCTGTACAGTTTTGTTTCTGCAGCTTATGCCATCAGTGTCACTCATGATTTTCCTAAGAGGACTGTGCAGTTAACTATTATAAAAAATGGTGGAACACAACAGGCTTCCCTCTGGAGACACTGTGGGCTGATGTTTTCAAAAGCAGCATTGTTTTGTGGGATGTCATGGTGTTCCTGCTTCCTCAGTTCCATAACACATACAGAGCCAAGATGCATTCATTGTACAGCTGAAGAGACCAACTTTAACATGAGATACTTCAGACCATCTTCAGGCACTGAACCATCTTTAACCTTCATTCAAAGTGTAGAAGTAGGAAACAATGTATTGTCAGTCTGAAGAAAACAGTCACTACATCTTGCTTTTGGCAAGGGTGGACTGGGAGTCATGGTTCAGAATTTGTGTTAAACAATGCTGCATCAAAAGTAGACGATACAGCAACAGAATTTTTCACAATTACAATTGTAGCAGCTTTGCTTAAGCTTACCATTGCATTTTTCTACACTGTAATAGGTATGTCTGGAGTGACAGGTGCAGCACTGAGAGAGACATCATTTATTAACCGCAGCTTGTCTGCCCTAGCAGACGTTCTTGGAGCAATAGCAGAACAGCGATCTCATGTACCATACCGAAACAGCAAACTTACGCATCTGCTTCAGGACTCCATAGGTGAGGGATTTTTCTTTAGACAGAAAGCATCAGCCCTTTAGTCTCCAGTTCAAGGCATTGCCAGTGACTGAGGTAGCAGTTCTTCAGAGCTTCTGAACAACTATTCATTTTTGCTTGAACTTTGAATTTCATCTAGCGCTGGAATCTGTCCCAGCTGTGAAAAAGGAAAGCCAAAGAAAGAAGTGAGTTTAGGAGCTCTGTTATATGGGCACTGAGCCTGGTTTTAACCATGCCTGCTGTATGACTTGGGTGACAGTTTTGGTGAACTGTTGAAAGTAGCAATTTCCTTGTTTGTTTAATCATTCTTTGTGAATTTCTAATAAGTCTGTTTTGCTTTATTGTCACACAAATAAGCCGTTTTGCCATTACCCTGAATTTGCAAACCTTTGTCAATCTTACTTAATAAAGTGCCCAGACCCATAACATACATGCAGACTAAGTGATGAAGCTATAAAGGGGAAAAAATCTCCATTACAAATTGTAAAACATTTATTCTACTGGGGCAAATATCATATTGTTAGATACAGACTTCCCTTGAAGGACCTGTCTGTTTTCAACAGCCCTTTTCTCTTACAGTCTTCTGCTTCATAAAAGCAATGGTAGCCTATGGTCACTGTTGTGTAGATCAAAACATTACCAGTGTATAACTTACTGAAAATAAAGAGGTAAATAAGTATGAGGTAAAGAGGTAAATAAGTATGTTTTGTCTTTTTCCTGCTTTTAGGGGGTGATGCTAAACTGTTGGTGATGCTGTGTATCTCCCCTGACCGGAAGTACTTAACAGAATCAATGCAGTCTCTGGGATTTGGAACTCGTGCTCAGCAAGTTCAGAGAGGACAAGTCAAGAAAAAAAATTTCCCAGTGCAGAGTAAAGCAAAATAAAACCTAAGATTCCTGTGGGTTAAAGTATTATTAATGAGTTCCTCAGACTAAAATGTATATTGTTGTCCTAAAGCCATTCATTTAAATATCAACTGCCAGATAAACAATCCTCCACATGGCATTAGTAAGCCACAAACCTTTTCCTTTGGGCAAGTAGAATTAAGTCAACAGGGCCCTGATTTACGATGGCTCCACACTTCTGAAAGGACAAAGGTACATTCTGCTTTCTCTGTAGAAGACAAGAGTCTAAATACCATTCCAGTGCTTCAAAGCAGCAAGTGAATTACTTACCCTCAGCTTGAATTAAAATGAGACATGTCATCATGACTTGCTCTTCTGCCTAGCACGGATGGGGTAGGAGTGTAAAGGAACCTCTCAGCTGTATTGAATGGCGTTCTGCTTTTTGCTTTTAGGTAGGAAATAATGGCACTAGTGAGATGGAAGAAAAGGAATGAGGCTGTATCTGTTATCCCTCTGGAATGTAGTTTAGGAAGCAAATGAGGGATTATACAACTTTTTGAAAACACACTGAGGTTAAAGGGTTGGAGCAAATCCCAGCTCTGCAGAGTTTACTAGAACTACAGCTTTGCCTGTTTTGGTGTGACTTTTTTGCTCCACGAGTGCTGAAGGGCCTGGAACTACCGATCCTAATGGCTAATGGGACCTAAATTGTATAACTGTTTTAGTAGTAGTCTGGCCTGTTGTTTCACTTGCATTTCTGAAGCAAGTCAACCATGTCACCACCTTGAAGATATGCCTGCACATTAGAAAATGGTAAGTATGTGATTCCCATCCACCACATTAATAAAACACAAAAAATCCAACTTGTGATATGTTGCTTGTTATCCTTTTGATGCTTTCACCCTCTTACACCAATGTTGAGACAACATCATGCAGGGTTTGTGAACAGATTTACACTGTAAGACGTTTCAAGGAAATTTAAACAAGGTTAAAGATGAGAAGCGGTTCTGAGATGAGTAGTTGAGTTCAAATAACATCTGATGTGTTTTCTGCACTGTGCTATTGCTCAGCAGAGGCCTCGGGATCCACTCCGAGTTTTTACCTACAGCAATTACTCTGCCTCTAGACTGGGAGAAAGGTCAGTAGTAGGTCATTGCAAGAAGGCTTAAATTGCAGTGGCCTGCCCAAAAGGCTGGAGTTCATAGTACTCCAAGTCACTTAACCTTCACAGAATCACAGAATCACAGAATCTAAGGGGTTGGAAGGGACCTCGAAAGATCATCTAGTCCACCCCCCCTGCCAGAGCAGGGTCATCTAGAGTACATCACACAGGAAAGCATCCAGGCGGGTTTTGAATGTCTCCAGTGAAGGAGACTCCATAACCTCTCTGGGCAGCCTGTTCCAGTGCTCTGTCACTCTCACAGTGAAAAAGTTTTTCCTGATATTTACATGGAACCTCCTATGCTCCAGTTTAAAACCATTGCCCCTTGTCCTATCATTAGTCATTACTGACAAAAGCTTGGCTCCATCATCCTGACACTCACCCTTTACATATTTGTAAACATGGATGAGGTCACCCCTCAGCCTCCTTTTCTCCAAGCTAAAGAGACCCAGCTTCCTCAGCCTTTCCTCATAAGGGAGATGTTCCATTCCCTTAATCATCCTAGTGGCTCTGCGCTGGACTCTCTCAAGCAGTTCCATGTCCTTCTTGAATTGTGGGGCCCAGAACTGGACACAATACTCCAGATGTGGCCTCACCAAGGCAGAATAGAGGGGGAGGAGAACCTCTCTTGACCTACTAACCACCCCCTTTCTAATGCACCCCAGGATGCCATTTGCCTCCTTGGCCACAAGGGCACATTGCTGGCTCATGGTCATTCTCCTGTCCACCAGGACCCCCAGGTCCCTTTCTCCTACACTGCTCTCCAGCAGGTCAGCCCCCAGCCTGTACTGGTGCATGGTGTTGTTCTTCCCCAGAAAACCTTCATAAGCATGAATATTTATCCTGAGATTATATAGCATACTGTTATTGGAATTTCACCCTTGAATTTATAACAGCTGCTGTGTTGCATGCAGTGCTCTGGTGCTCAGAACATTAGCATCACAGCTGGAGAGCTGTAACACTTGTTTTCCTAAACAATATCACAAGGGTAAAAAGGCCTTAATTTTACCTAATTCCAGCAGTAACAGATGAGTAGAAAAAGAATCTGGACACAGGACCTGAATGGTCACTGAAGCAATCTCAGGTAATATACTGTCAGAGTGAGGAATGTTTAGCGTGCTAAATGAAGCACAGGAGCAGACAGCCTCAAGCTTGCCTTAGTCTCATGACAGCTAGGCTACTAAAGCAGCCTGGATTGGAGTTCTACCGGAGGCTAAGCCACAAGGGAAGGCTACCTGATTCCACCAGCATCTTTAAGTAAGTTCCTCAAATATTTTTAAGGATTTGGCATTTCCTAAGCATTACATAGAAATGCTACTTGTCATGAACCCTGCTTTCTTTTCTGGAGCTGCTCTTCAAAACTCGGTGTTTAATTGCAATCTGTGTGGTAGGGGAAAAGCAGCAATACTTTTTGTTAAAGCTCAGAAATAAACCCCTCAAATATCAGCAAATACCAAAAGTTGAAGTTAACTACACCAAATTAACTACACCAAATTGTGCACATGCAGCGTTCACTACACAGTGAAGTGTACAGGATATGCAGGGCAGCAGAGTTAACATTTTGCTCTAAGAACTTTCAGGTTTGGAATTTCCTGGATTATAGAGACGTGATTGCTCAATCCCAGTGTCAGATGTGATGCACTGAAGGAAAGAAGGGTAAAAGTTGTAAAGGTGAAATGGCTTTACTCCACTGTCTAAGCTGAATTGTTTTCTGCCCAAATATTCACTCAGGCCGGCTGAAGGATAGGCAGGGATCTTCAGACATGTCACTGATGTCCTGAGGAGCAAGGAAAACAGCATGTGCAAGGCCCTGTACTTCTCTGCTGTAAGGTTTTTAGATCTTTTATGCTTTGAAATAACAGCTATGTTAGAAAAGCAGATATGACAAATACTCAGAGCCGACTTCCAAGGTTTCCTGTGTTGACTAAAACCTATCCTGACAAACCAGTCTTCATCATCTTCACACTGTAAAGCTGAAACACACATGCCAACACTGGCAGAAAAAAAAGAGATATTTGAAAGCATTCTAATAAATGGAGACAGGAGGTCATAAAAGCACCAGGAAAAAAGTGGTTGTTTTTAAAAGTGCCCATGTAGCTCTCTGGGAGGGCAGGGACACAAGCGAAAGAGAGTAAAATCTATATAAAGCAGGAGAAAATCCCTTCAGTGAAGCTCACAAGTGTGTAGTCCAGAGCTCAGCTGGTCTCCTGGTGCACTGAAGCAAGAACACTCTCAATCCTGCTCTACCCCTGCCTGCCCAGCCAGGTTGCAGTGTCACTGTTTCGGAGGAAGTGCTGCTCAGTATAGGGGGATCCTCACTATCCACGGTCAGCATGCCTGGGCGGCAGCCAACGCATTAACCTTTCACTGCTGGGCTCTCTTTCTCTTCCCCCAGGCCCCCACTTTCTCCTGGGACAGTTCAGCCCGTGCTCAGCTACATTGCACCTTCCACCGTCCCCTGACTAGCCATAGGAAAGAGGCATTCCTCCAAACAGTGATGCAAGGCACCACACACCCCAGCCACCTACTAGACTGGCCTTCAGATGCTCCTCTTGAATTTATTCTGCCTTCTTTCTTGCCCTGCAGATGAGTTGAGCAACCATTTTAGCAACAGTAGCCATGAGCTTCCACTTTTTCCTCAAAAAGCCTACCCACTGTTGAAACCACAGCAAACACAAGAGAACTTGGTGTTTTGAATACTTTGGTATTCAGCATCCTGGTTTAGCATAAAGTTGGTCAAGGAGTCTATGGTGCAAAGCCTGACCAGGACAGCAGCTCCCTCAGAGGCCCAGGGTCTGGTATTCATGCCAGAGTACCCCAAGTACCTTACGTACACAGGTGAACACTCTGGCTTGTAGGACATCTGGTGGATCTGGAGGTGGGGCAGGGAAAATGGTATGGAAGTTCTGCCAGACCAGTCCCCAAGTCCTAATAGCAGTAAGTGATCATCTAGGGTAAAATACACAGATACGCACACACATAGAGCTACACAAAGTTAGCAGGAGAAGTGTAGATGTATCCAGAATCAGACAATAGCCCTTAAGGTACAAGTCCAAAATTTGGCCCGAAAATACAGCCTGGTGCTCACATTCCCCTGTGGATTTATCATTACAGATGGAATTTATCAACTCTGGTTGTTGGTTCCCCTTGCAGCCAAGGTAAAGGGATTAACCAGATAGATCTACCTTCAGCAAGTACTGCTGCCTCCCTAGTCTAGTGAGGGAATCCAAACAAAGGGTCTAGAGCCCCAACCCTCAGTTTACCACAGCCAGGGAAACCGACTGCTCAAGGACCTGATTTTGAAGGACACACAACTGCTGTGGAGGTTTTTCACTTATTTTTTCAACCTTGATCCCTACTACCACACCCACCCAGCTCTAACATGAAGCTCTGCAGCGCTGGTCCAACACACCTTCTTTCAGCCTTAGCGAACGTGTCCCCGGTTCACTTGCAACACTGGGCTTTCCATACAGGGGAAGGCAGAGTGCAATTGGGCAGAGCAGAGCACATGGCATAGGAGCTGCTCCTCATCGGTTCCCTGCAAGGATGTTTTATTCAGCGCCTGAAGGGAACATCTTTGTGCAGGGCAGCTTACCATGCCCTGAGAGCTGCCCGACGTTGAGCACGTGGCTGGCACACTTTAAATTCACACTGCAGTTCATAGTACTTTGCACCCTCTGCAGAAAAGCCATTCATCTTCCTCACCGCTTAGGAGTACTCTTACCAGCAGAGCTTAAGAAAGCAATGTGATCCACAATTGCTTAACAGTACTGCATCTCAGCATGGGTTTTAAAAAAAGCAGTAATTAAACCAGCTGGCGCCTTTGGCCCACTCTTAAATAAAACCTTGACCTATGCTGATGTTTGAAAATTATATATTTAATTTCCACATGTGGCTTCATGCCTTGGCAACAGCCACACCACAAAGAAAGGCTGTTCTTGGTTTCAGCCAGGCTAGGAAAACCATAATTAGCATTGGAAGGTTCACAAAAATGTTTAATTTCTTATTAAATTGCTGATTCCGTTTTATGAAGCACTTTTCCAAACCTCTGCAGAATGCGAGGCACAGGCAGAACGAAGTGCTTATTGGAAAAGGCTTTCAGCTCCTGCTGTGGACAGTTGCAAGCTGATGGGCTTGCAAGCCCCTTCCAACTAGAGGAAGGGGCAGCAGCGTCTGCACACAGAGGAGCAGATGGGCCCCAAGTGTGGGAACACCAAAGGTACCACAGCCTTTCACCAAACCAACTTGGCATTTGAGCAACAATACTAACCATAGACACAGACAGACAGAAATGCAAGCCACATACCATAAAAAGGAGGGCACTGGGTGATCTAATTGAAGGGCATGAGTGAGGGGAAACCTTGCCTACAATTCTCTTTGTCTTTTCTTACATCCATGTTTATCAAGCCAGGTTTTACCCTGAAATGCATTTGCCCCTTTTAATTTTGCTTATATAAAGGGAGACAAAAAAATAAATAAAAATTGAACATAAAATTTGAGCCTTCTTGAATTCATGCAAGTATCCCTGGGGGGGCAGGGGAGCAGACAGCTGCATTTGGTTTTGTTTATTTGAATTAATCTTTAATAAGTGGCAAGGTGCCCACAGTCTTGACTAAGGTTGGCAACGCATCCAAAGAATAACTATCCCACAACTGCCTCAAAATTTTCCTTGGTGACATTTAGAAGTGAGCCTGTCACAGCATGGCCCCAGGGCAGGGAGAGCAAATGCAGCAAACGGATGGGCCACTGCAGCACTCAAAAGGTTTCAGCTTGTGCCTGGCTGCTAAGGCATGCAAATGCTGTTCATTTTGGGGGTCCTGGCACGTGAGGCTGCACAGAGAGCACAGAAGCCATGGGGTAATGCAATACTTGAATAACGTGATGTGATGCTCCAAATTCACTTCATTTCTTCAGTATTTGACATGTCTCTAATGACTTGGAGACGAGCCTCAGAAAACCTGCCAAAATACTTAAATGGTCAAGTGACCAGATGTTTAGATGTTAGTATTAACAGTTCAAACACCAGAGCCTAAATTCAGCAACAAAAGAAGAAAATTGCTCCTTGTATAAGGAACAAGTATTTAGTATCAGCTTTGATAGAAACAAGGGGGAAAAAAATTCATAGTTATCAAACTCCAGGAACATGAGATTTACACGTCTTATCCACAGACTTGCAGGCTTGAAGTTGCACTACTTAACCCAAGTTACCACCCCAATATTCTTCCAGCTCCTCCAGCTTCATGCCTGCCAGTAGCTCCTCCAACACGTGTCCCCTCTTGCCCTTTTTCTATCACATGAAATTACTATCCTGGCTGGAATGAGACACTGCCCAGCACCAGGAGTGGTTTTCCCTCTCATTTTCCTCTGGACTTTATCAGTTCCTTCCCTCTTTTAAATAAAAAATAAAACACAAAACAACAAAAAAGCCAACCCACTACTATAAAAAGCTTTAGAAGCCACACCAGAAGCTTTGAAGATTGAAGAGACAGAAGATGATACTTCCTCCCTCACTACAGATGTTTGGGGTTTTTAGCAGGATGAGCCTCCTCCACCTCTTTCTGAGCATGCTCATGCACACACAGACACTGCCCACCACATGCTCTGAGCTGGCATCTGGAATAGCACAGGCTCCAGGTTAAACTCACAACCAGCTTCAGAAATGTGAGCATTTTGCAGGGCAGCTGATACATTAGCAAGTAGGCCTTCTTTACACTTTAGTCACAGGCTTCCAATACTTTCAGCCCTACGTGCTTTGGCCAAGCAGCACCAACGTTCCCAACACTTTTCCCCAAGTCTGCACTCCTTTTCTCCTGATCCTTTTTCCCAGCCCACCCTAGGGCAGGTGGCTCAGTGTGGGCTGATGTGCTACTTAGGAAGGAGCTAGAGGAGGAGCCCATGCTCTTCTGGCTGGGTCTGCTGCCAAGGCCAAATCCAGAAAAAACAGCTAGCCGGTGCTTAACGTGCCGATGCTCTTAGTGCTTCACAATGTGACTGAGCTTAGGTAGCCAGATCTGACAAGTTATTTCACAATGTCCAACTTGTGGGAAGCACTTCCCAACAGAGATGGGACAAAGTTTGCAAGAGGCTATTCAATATTGCAGCATCCAAACAGGAACACCTCGTGGACATGGCACAGGGCTCAGTCCAGAGGGACTACAGAGTGGTGTTGGGAAGGTACCAGGCAGTGCGAGAGCCACTGCCCAGGCTACCTCCAGGGGCCATAAAAGGCATCGTGTATGGGCATCCTCCAGTAATGCTGTCTTACAGAGAGACATCTATCCCATCTACTGCCCTCCCAGTCTCCACCCAGAAGAAAAGCTTTATAATGCCTCTTTGTAGAAAGCTGTTGTAGATTCACTGTGGACATGTACCAGCTGGAAGTAACAGCAGTATCTTTTGCTACCGCTCACTACTTAATGCCGTCAGAGCAGAGAAACCCCCCTTGGTAGCAAGCCCCTTAGATCAGTCAGGACACTGCAGTGATATACCCATTGCACTCTTTACCTCTCCTCTTACCTTAGCTAATGAAGACTCTAAAACTGCCCATACCAGCTACCAGATCAGCAGCTGTAATGTGGGAAACATACAACGAGCAAAAGAGGTCCATAGTCAGATCTGAGCCTGACTTCCACTTTCTGACCAGAATCTGGTTTACCTGGTTTACCTGCTAAATTTGGCAGTATTTGCAACAGCAAAAGTCAGAATGAGACTGTGATGCCTGGACATTGGAAGCTGTACCTGCACGTTCACTAGCATCATCTCCATGTGAACAAAGAGAGAGGACTTATGATGGACACTGATGACTGCAGACAACTTGCAACAGCCACTTTCCAGACATGGAATGCAAGCAACAGGCCGACAGTTTTTCAGCATGAGCAGGTCTCTGCTAGCCCCTTCTACTTCAGTCCTGATTCATGAGCTCAGCTCCAAGGTATACAAAGAAAAGTCACAAGAACTGATGAATAACAAAAACGTAAAAATGTGTGGTTGCATGAGGAGACAGGGAAGGGGAAGAGGAAGAGAAGCAAGCTACCTTCACAGTCACTGCGCAGGTCCTGGGAAGGCTCCTGCTGCTCCTTGCTCGCAGGTTTGCTCCTGGCTGCACCTCTCCCAAAGTAAGCCCTTCACTGCCACAGACAGTGAGGTGGTCCCTCTGCAGAACAAACCAAACCAAACCCAAGGAAGGGGAAATGACACTGGGGTCACCTCTGCCCATTCACAGGCAAGTCTGGTGTTGCACAAGGTCAGGACACCTTTTCAGAGGGCCCAACCAAGCACTCCAGGTACCCTCACAGCATATGGTGACCCCTGAATGCCCTCTGAGAACAGAAGAGGGGTCCAGCACCCCTGGTTGGACCCAGCCAGGGCTGCCGCAGACATGACCAGACACAGACAGCACACATGGGGTGCTCACAGCCAGCTGTACTCCAGGTCATACCATACCACCATCACAGGGTGGTGTGGTGACAGCAAGCCCAAAGGCAAGGAAGATGCCTCACCACAGGCACAAGAACACAAAAGTACCTGGCCTCCAAGATGGTCAGTGACCTTTGGACACCACTTGCCCCCCATAACAAGCAGAAAGGGAAGAAAGAAAAAAGTGCAGAATCCAGAGGGAGCTCCAATAAAGTTTTGGCAGGCATGAGATACTACAGACACCGTGACAGAGGCGCATATATTAACTCATTGAAGTCCTGGAAACAAACCTGACCTGGCCCTGGGAGTTCAGATTTTGTTGACACTTTGTACCAGGCAGCTGAGGTCCTGTCCTCAGGGCTGAGGTTTTGCCAGATCCTGTCTCACTTTAGGCACCTGCTTTTAACAGACCAGGTTCAAGAGTCAACTGGAAAAGTTTCCCGGTGTCTCCCACCCACCAGCACAAAGTGACACTACCACCAGGTCAGTCTCTGCAGGTCTCCCATTGCCACCTTCACCCGGCTGCTCTCACCGCCAGGCATCTGGAGTACACAGCCAGACAGGGCTGCTCCCAAGGAGGTCGGACTCATCAGCCACAGCACATGTGCCCTGGAAGAGGACACTGTTGGGCAATCAACATGTGTGAAGCCAAAGTCCTCTGCATCCAAGAGACCAGGACTGTGAAGCTGCTCTCCTAGGAGAGCCCCAAGCTCCAGACAAGATTAGAGTCACAGACAAGAGATAAAATAAGGACAGAGGTAAAATAAGCTATGGCCTCATGATGCAGCTCTTTGCAATGACCACAGGAGACTCTTATCAAGGTCCTGCTGAGTTACTGCTGCCCTCACCCATGCCATCGCTGCCTGCTATCCTTGCAAGTTTTTCCTTACACCAGCATGTCCCGGGAAAGAGTCAGCAGCATCACCATTAGGACATGCCAGACAGGGAGAAGGAAGTAGTTTCCAGGCCACATACCAGCAACTGCTCAAGACTTCCACAGTGAACAACATTTGAGCAAGACTGAGAAGCAAGCAAGCCCTACCCCACCACCCCAGCAGGGCTCTCCTTACTTCTTTCCTGGGCAGCTCATCCACAGGACCACAACACTAGAGCATATTAGTAACTTCTCCCAGAGTCTGCAAAGACCTTCTCCTTTCCCTGCTTCTCCTCAGAAGAGAGCTGATTTCCTGTGCCTGCATTGCTCTCCTCTGTAACACTCTCCACCTGGTCCTGCTACCAGCTGCAGCAAGGTAAACACCTGAGCCACCAGGAACCCTTTCTGGACCCTGCCTTTGAGCAGAGGAGAGCAGTTTAGAAACACCAGAAACCACCTCATGCTCCTCCATGCCTGGGATGTCATCACTGAAATGGCTGTCCCTCCTGTCACCATGCCTCATGGGGCTTTGCATTTTACCTATGCATCCTCCACATAGGGAGAATTTGTACTTGAAGCTTTGTGGGCACCTGCCTGAAATTAGCGAGGCAGCCCTGAGCCTGCAGGACAGCATCAATGAAGCAGGACCAGAGTGGTGGAAGCAGTGGTCTGGGGCAGCAGCTCTGGGAAGTCTTTACAGCTCATTAACCATGAAGGTCCTGGGTCATCTGAAAGCTCAGATGATGCTCTGGCAACATCCTTAGGAAAGGCAGCCTTCAAGAGCTCCTACCGTGCTCTGTTTATTCTGAGAACAGGATAAAATCAGCACGATGGCTGTAGAGCTTTCCCTTAGCATGTTAGCTCTATATCTTTCAGCAGTAATTCTACTTTGGATCTCAAAGTGGTTTGCATTGAAGCAGATTGTAAAGCAATGGTTTGTACCCTCACTATTATTTGCAGCTCAAATATTGAGCAAAATTGTACTCAGATGCTCCCATAGCAAATGATGCTGCTCCTCCCCTGCTGCAGGACGCGGCTAGCTGAATGCCAGCACTGGCAGCTGGGGTGAGCTGGAACTGGCCAGTGGCAATGCCACTCCAGAGGAAGGTTCACACCCCTGCCCTCAAGGCATTTCCTAAGTGTTGGCTTGGATCTAGATGTTCAAAACCACACCTGTATTTAGGGCTCTCTTCATTGCCCTTCTGGCACAGGCCCTTTGAGCAGTCCTATTGCCAAATCTTCCCTTTGGTCAGGTAGGTAGGCTGAGAAGTATTCCTTGTTTTTCTTATTGCAAGCTGTGAAGTCTTATGCAAAAGCGTGACTCAGGGAGCTGGGGCTTTAAAAAGAAAATGTAGTGTACAGCAACACCCACAAGAAATGCAATCAAAGCTGGAAGAACTATCATTGTCCATGTACCCCCAAGTTCCTCACCTGCCCTAATGCACCTACTGGCATGTCCTTCTTGACCATCCCAAGAATGGGAGCTCCCCAAAATACACCTTGTTAGCACTTTAACAGAGGGATTATAGGAGCCCTCTGTTCATGTCTGACTAAAAGGACCATCACCAGAAAGTCTGCATTCGCCACAGAAAGATCATATGGGCAGAAAACCCTCCCTGACACCAGCAGTAGCTACGTGTGACAGAGGAGAGGACAGAGGCACAGACAGTGTTGCTGGTCCTGCCAATGCAGAGAGCTCAGGATCCACTTCAGCAGACACTAGAGACAAAAGCCAGGCCAGCTTCCCAGGCTTCTTCCATATACACAGTGAGCAATTTAACCCTAAATATAGCACAGCCCACAAGCCAGACAATAAAGATTTTGATACCTCCGCCAGGAAGAACAAACTGCACAACAGACCTTATTTCCAGCAGTGGGTAAGCGTGGATGCCTCAGAAGAGGGCAAAAAGCCTCCTCACTCTCATCCCCCAAAGTTATGCATCAAGGAGAGGAAAGTACCTGGCTTCCTACAGTGCTCAGGGATCCTCATCCCAATAGCCAGAGCTCTTTCCAACGCACTTAGGTGTGAGACAATGCGGATGGGAGGGTAACCCCAAAGCTGGCACACAGCAGAAAAGCGGAGGGGGGAGGGAGCTGTCTTAATGCAACCCTTCCAATCTGAACCTATTCTCCAGAGAGCGAGCTACACTCAAAGCTTCATTTTCTACGAGGGTGGGGAACGTGGCTGTGGGAATCAGTCACTGTTGCCACGATCATCAAAGAGCTCAGGCTGTTTGTCAGCTGGTCATAACGAAGAGGCTGAGTACTTTCTGTGGCTAATGCAAACTAATTTTCCATACACCGAATGCTCTGCTGTTGCTAAAGTGGTAGCCTGAGACTTAAGGCTTCTAGCACATGCCATATACAATTATGTCATTGCTATCTCATTGCATATTGAGAACAGCAGTGATTGGAGAAAGAAAAATAAAGACAGGTATAAATGAATTTATGAGATTTAAAATAAAATTGTGAGGCTGATATTTCCAGGAATAAAAATTAAGCAGAATTTTAAAATACCACAGCTATGCTTTTCAATAGCCCATGTTCAGCTGCCCCTGCAGTCTACCAGAAAGGCTAAAAAAATGTTTTTGCTCATTATATCTCTGCAGTAGAACAACAGACTTCCAATACAAGGGTTGCTATCCAGATCTCACTCTAACAACTACAATCTACTCCTCACAGAGCCCAGCTCAGGGTTCAGAAGGACAAACACAGCCAGTAGCTGGCTGACCAGCAGCATGAAAATGCAGCGCAGTCATGGGCTGGAGTTTACCCCCAGAAAACAAGCTGCAGGGACAGACTACATACCAGTAAAGGAGGGGTGGGAACTGCTTTAAGGTGGATTTATTTCATAAAATGTTGTTTGGATGCAAAAAGTGAAATCATCAGTGGGGAAATGAAGCCCTTCCCGTTCATTTCTCCATCATCCCATTGCCTCCTCCAGCTGTCATCCCTGTTGACTGATAGCACAATGCTAGTACCAGATGCACCCTTTCCTCTGCTCACCTCCACGACAAAGCCCAGTGCTGGTGCAGCAGCTGGGGCTGTGTCCTGTGCCAGGAAGCTGCTGTGCAAGAGGTACCCTGTACCCCTGCACTGTCTCACCAAACACAGTTGCTGTGCCAGCTGCCCCAACTGCAACCGGGCTGAAGGTCCACGGCGTGGGCAAGACAGTGCAACTGCGAACAGGCATCAGCCCACCTCTAACACTCAGCTGCCAGAGGGGGTCATGGAGGTGGAGCTGGGTGGTGGCCAAGGGATTACAATGGCATGCAGATGTCATTAAAAATTCAGTATGGAATTAAAAATTCAGTGTGTTTGATTTCCTGCTGGTGTGGCCCTACCTTGAGTACTGTATTGAGTTTTGGACCCCTCATTACAAGAAGGACACTGAGGTGCTGGAGTGTGTCCAAAGAAGGTCAATGAAGCTGATGAAAGGTCTAGAGAACAAGTCTTATGAGAAGCACCTGAAGGAACTGAGCTTGTTTAGTCTGGGGAAAAGGAGGCTGAGGGGAGACCTTACTGCTCTCTACAACTACCTGATTGTAGCCAGGTGGGTGTTGGTCTCTTTTTCCAAGTAACAAGAGACAGAACAAGAAGAAATGGCTTCATGTTGTACCAGAGAAGGTTTAGATTGGATATTAGGGAAAATTTCTCCACTGAAAGGGCTGTCAGGCACTGAAACAGACTGCGCAGGGAAGTGGTTGAGTCACCATCCCTGGTGGTATTTGAAAGACATGTAGATGTGGCACTTAGGGACATGGACATGGAGCAGATCATTCATTTGAAGGTGCCGGAAGATGATTTGTGAAAGGTAAGAGAGCTTTTTTCCCCCAGTGATTATGCCCTTTGGGCCACATACTGTGCAGCTACCTAAGTATTTGCCTTCTGCTCAGTGCCAGCACATGTCTGTGTCCCATGCAAGTGATAGACAAAAGAATGCTGAGCTGTTGCTGGCCACAGTGTGGATATTGGGAAGCACAGCATTTTTTAGCAAACAAGGATGCTGCTTTTACACCAAGATGCTGTTAGTGCTGGTGAACTCCTTCCTTCCAAAAAAAGGATACCCTTTCTTAATCAGGAGACAGCTTAGGGTTGGACTTGCTGTTATTAAAGGTCTTTTCCAACCTAAACAATTCTATGACTCTATGATTTAGTGGTGGAATTGGCAGTGCTAGGTTAATAGTTGGACTTGATGATCTTAAAGGTCTTTTCCAACCAAAATGATTCTGTGATTCTATGAAATACTTGGTGATGCTGCTCTGGTGCCTGCAGAGGTTCTGCAGGAAGGATGCTTTGCCTTGTGAGGAGGCAGCTTGGCAATGAGAGAAAAACTTCTTCACTGGGCAGTACCCAAGGCTCGTCTACACCTGTCCTGTCACGCCCCATGCATGATGCTGAGGAGAACTCCAGGTGCAGAGGAGGCACAGCAGACACGCAGCCCCAACTTCAGTCTCTCCCACTGCCACTGTCCCTGTCTCTGGGACTTCCCATCCCGTGAGTATATTGCATGGAAGGGGCTCGTCTTGTGTGAACCCTTCTTGGAGGGTTTTTTTGAACTAATAATCCAATTCTCACCTAGAGGATCCCCTGCCCAGGATTCCCAGAAGCTAAGAAGCATCAGTTTTGTCGCCAGTACAACCCTGCACACAGGAACGGGGCACGCTGCCCTCGGGCCCCAGGGATGCTGCCCCTGGGACCCGGGGCCATTTAATACATTCTTTGTACCCGACTGATGGTCACCCCCGGCCTCGCGCTTTGCTTGCTCAGCGACCGGCTTCCCGGGCTCCTCCCGTGCCACAGCCGGCCCCGTGTCCGTGCCCCGGGGGCCCCGGGCGGTTTGGTCTCCGGCAATGTGTTGCCAGAACCTGCGAGAGACGTCTCCCCAACCCCAGAGGACCCAGCCCCCGGCACCGCTTGGGTCCCCCCGGCAGCTCTGCGTGAGGCCGCTCGGCACCGCCAGCACTCGCGAAGAGAAGGGGCAGCGTCAGCCGGCCGGCTGCCAGCACCCCGCCTGCCCGGAGCTCCGGCGGGAGGAGCCCCGGCAGTGGGGCAGCAGCCGCCGCGCTCCTCGGGCGCCGCCCCGCGCCCTGGCCTGGCACTGCCGCCACATGGCCCAGTCCAGGCCCAGCTTCCGGCATTTCCGTGGAGCTCCCGCCCTGCACGGGTCCCTCATCCCCCGCGGGAAAGGGGCGCACAGCTCCACGCGTGGCCTGCAGGCTCGGAGCTCCGTTGCTAATACAGGGCAGAGAAAGGGCGCCTGCCCGCCAGCAGCGGGGCAGGACCGGGGCCAGGCTCCCCCTCGGCCGTTCCCAGCCGCACCCCGGCTTCTGTGGGAACAACAACATAGGTACCTTCCTGTGCCTCAACTCACCCCGCTGCCAAGGTCCTGGGAGCGGCCTGGAGGGGACATGTCTGCTCCCTTCCTCCGCCCCCGGCTGGGGGCCTCCAGCAGAGGCACACAGGCATGGGCCTGTCCTTGGGCACCACCGCTCTGGGAGGACCCCCACGGAAGGGATAGGCTTCACGAGACGGGGGTAGGGATGAAGGTAAGAGCTGCCAAGAGATGCCTAGGCAGACTGACCAGGAGACACCATACTCAGGGGAAGCACCAGTGCAGGTGGGCAAGGAGCTACAGCAGGGAGCTTGCCCACCACTGTGAGACATACAATGAGTTCTAGCTCAAAAGCATTCAGCCTCTTAAAACACCATGTCAGCCTTCAGTGTCTCACACCTCAATACCAAGAACTACACTGAGGAACTGCTCTTACTTCCCCCAAAATACCTGGGGTGTTTTAACTATCAGCTTTAGCACACACCTTCAGACCTCACCTCCATGCAGCTCCTGCACTTGGCATGCCTCAACACAGCTCTGGTGCAGTAACAACACTCCCTCCATCCCATGCTGTATCACTTTACTGAACCCACACAGGATTCCCGGGTACCACAAGAAACCCTCTCTTCAGAGACAAACTCTTTCTATACATTCTGGTCAGCAGCAGTCCACCCTAGCAGGCAAGAAATCCTTGCCACGCTAAGAAACAAAGTGAAGTGACAAAGCCCTTTAGGCTCAGATTACTTTAATATTTGCCTATTATTTAATTTTACCTCCACAGAAAGCTCCATGTGTAACCAAACCACCTCCTTCCAGGATCCCCAAACCAAAGCTGGATCTGAAGTCCTTGAAAATTTATATACTGGAAAAACGGCAAGTACTGTAAGAAGTACAAGAGGGGAAGTCACAAGAATAGGAACAATACTACAATATCAAAGTACATAAAAAATTTTTGTGTTTTTTTTTCTTTTATGCTAGCTTTAGTGATCCATAACACATCCAGAGAAAATAAAAACAAAAAAAACACCAACAAAACAAAACATTTACAAGGAAACCCATCAGCAAGCTTCTTCAAGAAGAGCTGTGAATAGTTAAACTATGGCACTCCTTCGTAAATTTATGTCCCAAGAAAAGGAAAATTTTCCTTTATCCATGCCAGACTCCAGGCCAGCAGGTTTGTGTCACGACGGAGGGAAGGACA
>VZRW01000278.1:1349-37360 GCA_013398125.1 Aegotheles bennettii
AAGATCCAGCAGCACTCCTCTCCTAGTTGGTTTGTCCACCATTTGCATCAAGAAGTTATCATCAATGCACTGGAGGAACCTTCTGAACTGAGAATGGCTGGCTGAGTGGGCCTTCCAGCAAATGTCTGAGTAGTTAAAATCCCCCATGAGGACCAGGGCCTGTAATTGTGAGGCTGCTGTGAGCTGCCTGTAGGAGGCCTCATCAACTTCCTCAACCTGATCAGGTGGCCTGTAATAGACACCCACAAGAGTATCACCCCTGCTAGCCCACCCACAAACTCTCAACTCACTCATCATCTGCGCCAGGACAGAACTCAACACATTCCAGTTGCTCTCTCACATAAAGAGCCACTCCACCACCTCACCTTGTTGACCTGTCTTTCCTAAAAAGGACACAGCCACCCATGACCACGTTCCAGTCATGTGAGCTGTCCCACCATGTCTCTGTAATGACCTCCAGATCATAACCCCCTGCACACACATCTCTAACTCCTCCTGTTCTTTCCCCACACTGCCTGCATTGGTGCACAGGCATTTCAGGGAATGATGCTCGATGCTGAGCTCAATGATTGTGCCCTAGGGGGGTGGGAGCCTTCTGGTCTTCTTTAGTACTAAAACACTGCTTCGACAGTGCAACCCCAGCTACAACACCCTCCCCTCTTAAATCTAGTTTAAAGCCCTTTTTCTTGCTGACAAGGGCCACAGATATTTGAATATTTTTTTAAGACTCTAAAAGCCCATGATAAGCATCCAATCTGACCGCCTCTGTAACATAAGCCAAAAAAATTTTACCAAAAAATTCTTGTATGAGGATGTGCTAAAGGCAGTCTTTTAGAAAGATATCCAGGTTACATTGTCACCAGTACTCCCTGAGGCTCCTCACTGAATTTCACATATCTGACTCCCCAGAAAATCAGCAGGGGCTTTGGAAAATTATCAGAGAGTACTTTCAAATCTAGATGCTTGCAGTGTGATTATAGCTTATAAAAACAGTGACTCAGACAACAAGCAAAGGAAGCGGATCCACCCCTATTGTCTGAAATTCTTGCAATAGAAATATTAAATCTTAGAGTCTCTTAGTTGAAGAACAAGGGATATAATTTAGTCTGCAGCACTCCCAGGAAGGCACATGACTGAAAACTAATTGTTTTTCCCATTACAGAGAACATCAGTGATTGTACTAGTGTCAGTCTCTTTCAGAAAAGATTCTATACAAACATTATTTGTAATATGCAGCAATGGCAATAGTAATGATACATTGCATTTGTACAATGACATACATCTTGATGGATACCAGAGTGCTCTAAACTCTTGGTGATCTGTTTCTTTCATACAGCTGACCCAGATCTTGGATATTTGGATAACAGATTGTGATCATAGCTAGCAAAGAACTGAACAAATATCCCTAACTTTACTGACTTGTGTCCAAAATATTCCTACCAAGGCTCATTGTTGTCTTCTGTCAAGATTTCCCCTTGGTGAATTTTAATACTAAAAAAAAATAGCATTCAGATCTTCCAGGACTGGAGAAGAAATGGTATTTTCAGTACTACCTGTGTTCATCTCTAAGTTTTAGCATTATACTACTATTTGAATTGCTACTGTCAGTGGTTATTCACAGATTTGTTATTATGATATATAATGATCATTGTTATTATTTTGACAATTGTTATTATTCAACTTAGTGTTTTAATTCTTGTTGCTGTAGTGTGATTGTTAAAATTAAAAATATNAGTAATAATAGTAGTAATAATAGTAGTAATAACAATATTATTCTGTGGAGAAGTATACTTCATTAAAGAATCCTAATGTAGTCTCTTTTAGTAAGGGTTCCTAGCAATCCAATAAGTAAACGTGCCCTCACCTTATGGTAACCCAGATACTCAGATTTAGGAATATCTTTTCAAATGACAGTGACAAACTCCCATTAATTTCAACTATGTAACACTGCTTTTTAATATTACAAATCATCAATTAGATTCGGAAAATAAAAGGAATAACAACTGAGTTAATACATAGGGTGATATGTAACTTCTGTAAGTGAACCAAGGAAGTAAATTCTATGTTTCATTTCATCTTCTTAATTGTGTAAATGCTAGATGTCAAGTCTAAGCTGTTTACATAGGCTCTGTCTATTTGCCATGGAGACATCTCCTCCTAAGAACACCCCTTAAGACACGTGAGCTGAAGAATCTCTGAAGTTTTCTTCCTCTACCAATTTGCTACACACAGAACCTAGGTATACATGCCTCACTTCTACAGAAGTAAAGTTACAGAAAACAACTTAAAAGTCTTGTCCTGAGGGACTGTGTTCTTTCATGTGGATTTAATGAGTGTGTCTGTATAATTCTCCTTTTTAACCCATTTTTGGTTTATTACCTAGAGGCGAATTAATATGAGAAGGTACATGTTTCTTGGGCATCTCAGAAGTCCAAAATGTTTTATGGGATGAGGCAATGAAATGAAAGATTTCCAGCTGAAGCCAATGGAGTCACTAATCAAGGAAGAGATATCTAGGGCTGATCTAGGGGTTATCTGAAAAATTCATCTCCAATACCACCTGGATCTTTATTTATTGTTTTTTTTTCATTAATATACCACTTCAGCCTACATTTGAGAGTGAAAAAGACCAGAAAATGCAGTAATGTTAGTTCAAGGAATAAGAACATTTCAGACTTTGTAACATTCGATCTTCGTTGGTATAATCTAGGCAAAAACTCCTTTGAAATAAATTTTATATGTACACAGTGATATATCTCCATCAGACTATGTGAAATAGAACAGAAATTTTTGAGATAAAACTCAGTGGATGTCTCAGGTGGCTTGATATAGGACAAAATCATAGAGTATCATAAGATTTGGTTCAAATGTAAAACTGCTGTGTTCATTTGATGTGACAGTCTTTATTTTCAACTTAAGATGGTTAATAAAGACCCAGTTTTGTCATACCTTCAGTGAGCTTTCAGGTCAGGGAAGGACTATACCTGATTTTGTTAAGAAATGACTATGTCCAATTTGTGGTTTTGAGGTGCATCCTACCAGAACCACCAAGTAGCATGAACCTGTTTCACTTTCTCCACGCGCTTAATTTTAATGGTTTACATGATCACAATAGAAATCACTTGTTCCTACATAGTGGAGAAGCCTGTAGGTGAAACAGAGGCTGAAATTTGCCCTATATGTCAATCCAGTCACATCTTTCTGCCGTGCAATAAAGCAAAATGGGCAACAAGAATGACACAAGTTGTAAAATAGGCAGAGGAGGCAGAATGCTTACTTTTTCAGATTTAAAAATAAAAAAAATATATGAAAGGCTAAGTGAAGAAATATTGTGTGTTTATGCCTATACTAACTAGGTTTTAAAAAAACTGGAAAACAGAAACTCAAAAAACTACTATCTAGATAAAAAATAATAATTTCTTTAGGAAATCTTTGTTTTTCTGCTAACATTTTAGTTAAATGTGTCATTGTTTCAGTTTGAGTCTTGAATGTGAAATGTACAATTTAGGTTAGTTAATGCACTGAAGCCTCTGAAACATCACTGCCAGAGCTTTGAATGGAATTAACAAGTGCATGTACAAATTACATCTTATTATTCAGCAGATGAATTTTTACAAAGTTGAATTTTCAGTTATCAAGATTATCCATCTTTCTGCCTAGACTATTTGTGAGGGAGATATAGAGACCTTATTCTCCAGGGATTAAAACTTTTCTTATGAAAGGAACATCACCTCTAAACTCAACTAACATAAGAATGTTGTGGTCTCAGGTTATCTTGATGCACAGATGAGACTGAGATTACAAAACACAATACGATTAGGAAAACCTCTTTTTCTGGCTGCACACAGTGCTAGGAATAAACTGATGTTGTCTGAAACTCATGACTCCATTTCATAAGAAAATAAGAGTTGTTTGTTGGTTTGCTTTTTTAAAAAAAAAAAAATAAGAAAAATTGTACATGTTGATTAGAAGACAAAGAATTTCAGCACTTCCTGAAGAAAGGACTCTACTTCAACAGTCAGTACACTGCCTTCCTAAGGTGGACAGCTTGAAACTAAAATTTTAAATGTTTTGAGACCTCTGGATCCATTTGAGGTTCCCAGACACATAGATATCCAATAGGAAACCTTGAAAAACTGAAAAGGTATCCAAAAACTGTCAGTGAGAAATAACCACTATACCCTTACTTAATTTAGTTTCCTATTATATTTATGGATCATGAATTCTTAAGGAGAAATTGAATTGAGTGATAACACTGTGATTTTACACAATTATCTTTAAAATATGTAATTGGTACAACTAGATAAAATGAGCTGTGGATTGTCTTAAGATGCAACAGAGAGATGGGTGAAATCAAGCCTTTCAATTACAACACAAGAATCAAACAAACAGCCCAAGCTAAGATACTTGCATAGCCACTGAGCTCTGTGAGTGAACAGGTTCCTTGGCTTTCCTTGAGTATTAGGTAAGTTTGAAATCCAACTACTGTGATTTTCACTTAAGATAAGAGTGAAATAGAAAACAAAAGGGCATTTTTTGGTTACTCAGCTCTAAGAGAAAAGTTGTATGTTAGAAAGTCCTACTTGGAGTTCCGATGAATGTAAGCAGGACTCTGAGGGGTGTAGTGACCACGATACCTTTTAGAAAAAAATGCTTCTGACAAAAACAGTGGTTGTTAACATTGTCCTCAAATTTAATGGATGAAACACACTTTTAAGCCAAAGGCTCAGTTGTCAGCCTTCAAACACAAATCTGTACTGTGAGACATAACAGGAGAATTTGCAAAAGCTTTGCAATTGGAGCTTGTGTCCTGCACTGGGTGATATCCTACTGAATGAATAGTTCTCTGACAAAAATATTATGAAGGAGATTGAGCCAGTCCTCACTGAGAGGAGTCTCAAAGAAAGTACTGACAAGAGGCCTCACTAATGTGAAACCAGTGTAATTATCAGAATTATTTTTGCAGTCATCTCACCAAGCATTAAAATTTTCTTTTAGTAGACAGATGGACATCCTTCTTATATGCCATCCCCACAGTAAAGTTCATTAGGGTTGGGCAGACATTTCAGATACCACTACACTTTCAGGGGACTGGTGATGCAAGAATATCTGTACAGACTGGTCTTCATGATTGAGTCATCTACCACACCCTTGAGTGGACATTGAGAAGAGTATGAAATGACTTACAACCTGAAAAATAATATTTCTTCTCATGCCTGTGTTCTTTGCTCCTGGAAATCAAATTTACGGTCATAGCTAACAAAATGGGTATTCATGTAGTGAAAGTTTGAAGAAGAGAGATGTTTCCATGAAAAAATGTTCTGTAATGATGTGATTCTAGAAATAGATGCCTAGCATATTGATACACCTAAGAACAACACTTAGTTTTAAATGCCCCTAGAATATTGAAATGATCCAGACCAGTTGTACTCTGAATTGCGTCACATAAACATATGGAAAAAAGATTGGAAGATCTTGTTTAGCGTGATCCAGAGCTGCTTATTCATCACCTAAGTAATAAGTCAATGTCTGACACAGTGAAGGCCCAGGTCTTAGGAAATATTACCTCCGCAGATTAATTTTTAAGCACGTAATATATATGTTTAGCAAAGTATACGGTCATTTAAGTTCCCTTAAAAAGAAGATATTTAATGGAAAGTTTAGTGTACTGAATCATCCTCTACAGGTCTTTTCTGTCTCTATAGAAAGAGCTTACATGACTTACTTAGATTAGACACCACTAGACAGATCTTTTTCAGCCTTGACTAAACAAAGTCATCAGTCTACAACCTTAAATACAGATGGAGGCCAGAGTAACAGTGTGTCTCTTTTAAACACTTAAATTCAAACTCTGAACTTCATGTTGATTGAAAAAGTCAGCTTAGGGACCAAGGTAAAAACACATATTCCCTTAGCTGGCAAAACATGTCCATCAAAAATGCAGTGTAGGTACCAGCATATAGGTCATTCCTGCATATTAATATGCTTATACATATGTAGGTACTTAGATATGAGGGTTATGAGCTTGGGATACAATCATACCCAGGTGCACTTATAACACTATTCCTCCTGGTCAGTGAGCATAAATATTGTTTAGAAATGTGCCTTTTATTTCTCCACTAAATTGACAAAGTTTTTCTGTATTTAGACAAACATAATGACTTCATAGGAGCTATAGTGAGTGCAGAAGAATAGTGTGTGTAAAGGTAAAGTAAGTGTGTTGTATTGTGAGTCTGCAAGTGTCAATCACATCAACACTTGTAAAACAGAGAAAGTTTCTGTATGATGGTGTAGTAGAGGGATAGGTAGTTCCTATAGCTAGATATATGCAAGGAAGTCTGTGATGACCTAATGTGTAAAACCTGAGAGGTATGTTGTTTGTGTATGACAGTTTGCTCACACATAAAGAACCATTTTTTTCAAGGGGGTTTCTTATTGTAAACAAAAGCAAGAGTATCTGTATTAGTCTGAGCACAAGAGTGTGATCATACATGTGCACTCTACAGAAGAAGGTAGAAACAGCACATGTGATGGAAGGAGATTATGTGTATTTTTTGTGTGTGCACATGCATATCTTTGCCCTAGGCAAGTTCCGCTCTTAGTTGCAACTTTGAGAAACTGACTTTACTGGGATTTGAAAGAGATCTCAGGTGAACTAAATTTGTCTGCTTTCTTTTCCCACTAGTGCAGCTGAAATGGATTCTCAGTCTAATAGGGTTTGACAAGACCTGGCACTGGAGGCAGGTGCCAAGGAATCCAACTAGTCAAAAGCATTAGAGACACCATGGGCACCAGAGGATAGAGGTGTTGCCATGGGAACAGAACGAAAGATGCTCCATGGTGGCTGGTTAGGAGGTTTGTTTAAGAAGGAGCCAAGCAGCTGCAACCTTGCTATCACTCTATGCTTGAACAACGGTAGGTAAATTCCACCCTCCTCCCTCCTCTACCAGGAGCCAAGAAATCCAATTCTGCCTCCTTACATGAATAATGTTGAAATCGCTGACATCGTTGATGCCTCCTGAAAGGTATCTGCTGCTAAAGAGGACAGCTGGTTCAGTATTCAAGGCTGCGAAGGTCTGATCTACAATGAGCATTGAGAGCAAGGAAGATATCTTTTTAAAGTTTTTCAAGACATCATTTTCAGTTGCAATATTATCAACACCCGTTCCTCTGCCTTTCTCTCCCTCTCTCCCCTGTAACCTGTCCCCCCACTCTCTGTAACATGTGCAGCCCCTTCTGAGGAGCACTTCCAGAGAAAAAAAACTTATTGTGAAATCAAGAGGGATTTATAAAAACACTGACCCATCCAGAAAAAAAAATACAAGGTTTTTTTATTATTGTTTTCCTCTCTTCTTTACATCTGCAAATCTATAAAGATGGGAATAGGGTGTGACAAAAGGAGAGGGGAACTTTTTTGGCTCCAAACTAAAATACCAGCTGAGCAGCTGCAATATTGTAATTATCATAATTTGTGTTTCAGTAATGTCTAGAATCCCCTGATAATACTACATCTCCACAGTGTTAGGTGCAGTACATAATATAATAGGAGACAATGGATAGTCTCCAGTACTTGAAAGGAAGAATAAAAAGCAACATAAAACTAAAAACTAAATCTGAAAAAATACATCCTGATACAACCTCAGAAAAGGGAGGGAATTAATAGTGAAGAGATTGAAATAATTTATTAAAGAGTACTTAAAGATCATGTAGCAATGTTCAGTAAAAAATCACTCTCTGGATACAACCTCTCGTCCAAGCTGTCTATGTTTGTCAGCAGCTAGAAATGTCTCAGGTTGATGATGTTGATGCACATACAAATATATCCATACCTCTATCCCTTTGTGAATGTGTGTGTTTCTAGCTGCACATTTAGTTTCTGATAAATGCTACCTCAGCACTGACAACTGCCAGAGACAAGATAAATTTTGTCCTAACCAATGTAAGTGTTCTCAATTAAATGGTTGTATCTTGTTTATGAAACCCTACTCAGTACATCATATTGCTGCTCTCGTTTAAACGGATGTTTGTGAGTGGGCATAAGAACTAGAAAAACACAACTTTGGTAAAAAAAGTAAACCATACAACAAAAACACGATGCTGAGTTATCTAAACATTTAAATATAAAACTGAAGGGTTGTTCTGAAGAGAAAAGAGTGTATGAACTCATAACCAAAAAGTGTTTGCTCCTCAATACAGCTTATATGGTTGAGATGCTTAAGAATTTTTTTGTTTTTAAATGTTATTAGGTCCTGAAGCCTTATGTGATTTCTATCTCCTGTTTCTCTTTAGGTCTGCTATTAATGGGAGTTACAAACGTAGCTCTTTCATGGGTTTCAGGTGTCTGACCATAGGAAGGATTTTTATATTAAAGTGATATTTAGGTATGACATTTTCAATGCTGTTTAAGGTAGGTTAGTATCCAGTATCTCTTAAATGTCAAAAAATATTTATTTTTTTTTTTTAGCCTGAATAATAAACCTTAAATTAAACTCTATTAATATAGGCAGCCAAGCTTGCACGTGTTGGCCAGATCAAGTAAGTTGCTGCTGCACTACCAGTACTTACAAGATAGACTGAACAAAACCATGGGTAACGTGAAGAGGGTGAATAGAAAAAAACATTCTCATAATTTTTTTCAACTTATCACAGCTTATATTAAATTCCTAATTATATTTTACATAATCACAGAATCACAGAATCTAAGGGGATGGAAGGGACCTCGAAAGATCATCTAGTCCACCCCCCCTGCCAGAGCAGGGTCATCTAGAGTACATCACACAGGAACGCATCCAGGCGGGTTTTGAATGTCTCCAGTGAAGGAGACTCCACAACCTCTCTGGGCAGCCTGTTCCAGTGCTCTGTCACTCTCACAGTGAAAAAGTTCTGATATTTACATGGAACCTCCTATGCTCCAGTTTAAAACCATTGCCCCTTGTCCTATCATTAGTCATTACTGACAAAAGCCTGGCTCCATCATCCTGACACTCACCCTTTACATATTTGTAACCATGGATGAGGTCACCCCTCAGTCTCCTTTTCTCCAAGCTAAAGAGACCCAGCTCCCTCAGCCTTTCCTCATAAGGGAGATGTTCCACTCCCTTAATCATCTTAGTGGCTCTGCGCTGGACTCTCTCAAGCAGTTCCATGTCTTTTTTGAATATATACAATATATATATACTTTTTTGAATAATACAGAATTGAGAATTTTTCTTCACATAATATGCATGTAAGAAAAAATCAAGGAATGTCAAAATTTTACATGGTTTCAAAAGAACAATAATAATGAAATAATAGTATTTTTCATGGTACTAAATACAAAGATACAACCTTTCTCTAAAAAATCCTGTTTTGTCCAGTTTTTGGAGGCCAGACAAATACTGTGGTAAAGTGTCATTCAATGACTGACATATTCTTATATTTCTTATCAGCCATCTACTGTTGGCTGTTATTGGAGACAGGACGAATAGATGATCTGACTTGGTAGAACTGTATTTGTATTTGTTTTGTTTGTATGACCCACTAATACACGTTGATTTAGAGCTTAAATATAGTTACTGTAATTATGCATGGTTGCAAGGAAGAAATAGATTTCATTGCAGATCCATGCTTATGAGTTTGACAGTGGACAGCAATTTCAGAATTTTCTAAAGGTTTGTTCTTCCACAGGAAATGCAGTCAAATTCAGTCCCTGTTCTTGAAAAGAGTCCAGGTCACTGATTTTTTCCTAAATGTAATCCATTTGTTGACACAGGATAGGGTAATTTTTGATCCTTGCTGTTATCTTCATTAACATTAGGAGACATGTCACTGGAGGGGAAAATGATTCAGGCTTCTCTCATGCCTCTGAGTGAACTTGTTTGATTAAATTCAAAGTTGTCAAAATAAAGAAAACTTTCCCAACATCAAAACTTGTAAAATATTTTTAAAGAAAAAGCAAGCTATTTGCAATTAGTTTTCTATATGTGTTTGGGGAGAAGGGGTGGGAGGAGGGATCCAGAACTAGATTTATAATGAACCACTAGTTGCACTTTGATAATGGAGTCACTATTTCATCCTCATCTTAATGTGGTGACTCAATGTCTGGGTTACATTATTTACTGTTAAATAATGAATATGCTTGTATCTGTGATAACATGGAAAGGGTCTGGTTTCCATTTATATTTTTTTCTGGTTTTGGAAGCCTGATTCATTAATATTTTATATGCCCTTGATGTAGCCAGTATTCCATAAATAACAGGGAATTAATATTAAAAAAAACAAAAAACAAACAACAACAACAACAAAAAAACCCAAACAAAACAAACCATGATGCAGTGAAATAACAATTTAAATTCACTTTATCCCAAAACAAATTCCACCTCATTCATAGACCACCCTCACCATTTTCTCACTACTAGTCACTAAAGTTCAATGCTGGATGTTACACGGCTACATCTAGCTCTGAACTTCCACGAGGAAGCCTTTTACTCGCTAGACTGAAGAGGCTATGAAAGACATCTAAGCACATCATTCGCAGGAATGAAACATAAGTAACATTGCCTAGGAGTAGTTCAGAAAGTTTATGAATGAACCCCAGCTCTCAGAAAAGAGACTAAAGGATAAGTCTAGGATTTTTAATGAAGTTCTTGGTCAAAGAGAGAGATGATTTTGCAGTTACAGTTATTTGTGCTTTAATATAAATAAAACCCCTGGCATCAGTATCTATTCTAGTTATCCATTCTATCCAGTCAATTTGTTTCATAGAAATAATTAAAAAGTTCATTTAAATTAACCCATCATAAATATTTAGTTAACTATATTATCAAAATCCCTATTCTCAAAATCACAATTTCATACCTCCTGGCTCTTCTATGACTTCAGTACCTGTATACTAGACACCTTCTCAGATGCTACTTCAGCATCTTTATGGTCTGACAAACCAGGGAGTTTGTATGATTTTATGAAGACAAGGTATGAAAAGATGAAATATAATTGCTGCAGAACACAAATATTCTGGTAAGAGCCTGAAATTGACTTCTTATTAGCAATGCTTACCTTTGAGTCTTTATCCTCAAATACTTCTTTCATAGAATCACAGAAGAACAATGTCTCAAAGAGATGAAGTCAGACAGGCTGACTCTATGGCCCAGATATGTGACAAAACTGACACCATCCCTATTATTTTGAGTTAACAGTTGTTTATTCTGGAAGTCATTCAAAGTTGAAAACCCCACTATTTCCCTATGAAACCATATTCTGGCCCCTAACAAGCGTCAATATTAGAAAAGTTTCTTAACCCATACTTGGTGTCTCCCTTACAGCAATGTAAATGAGCAACTTCTTGTCCTGTCTGTCACAAAAGGAAGAGATAACTTCATCTTTTGTAGGACTTGACAGTGTTATCACACCCCAAAGACATATTTCTAAGCTCTCCAATAATTTCTTCCTGCAAAATCTCTACAGATGGTGAACATATTTCCTGAAGTATGTTACTGAAAACAAGGTAAAAGATTCAGCTAAACTGCAAACTCTGGCCTTAAAGAGAGA
This sequence comes from Aegotheles bennettii, assembly GCA_013398125.1. Lineage (NCBI taxonomy): Eukaryota > Metazoa > Chordata > Aves > Caprimulgiformes > Aegothelidae > Aegotheles > Aegotheles bennettii. The sequence goes on from VZRW01000278.1 coordinate 12,876, forward strand.
AAATCATCTACCTATCTGATATCTCCCTGACACATTGCATTATGAGCAGGTGTGAAAATCATGAGATTCATATACACTTTACACAGCGCCGACACAAGCATTAATTCTAATATATATTCTATTTTTTTTTATAGCTTCATTCTTCATATGCTACACAATTTTTGCCCGAGTACTAACTACAGATGAGGTGCATCTTCCTACACAAAACTCAAGTATTTTGAGTTTCCATTAAGAAATTAAAAAAAAAAAAAGAAGAAGAAGAAGGAGTATTTGAGGCAATCAAATCTGCCTGTTAACTTTTTATGAAGACACAATAGTTAGGTAGATGGAAAAGATGGAAAACTCCTTAACATATTTTTTTTGTTTTTCTAGTAGAAAGACTGGTTCACTGAAAATATTATTTCAAACTCTTTAAAACTAAGAGAGAAAAGCCCTAACTCATAAGAGACAAAATGCTTAACTAGAGTTTTAATGAAACACTGGAAGCCAACTGGGTATTCAAGAAACTTTTTGTACAATAGTTCATACTAACAGCAGATAAATTAATCTGAAAGTAAATTCCAAGCACCCCTTCACAGTACACAAGATTTCTTAGTCGGTCCATCAGTCGCCATTCATTGCAGAACTGGTCAGTTGAACCCATAAAGGGTTTGTTTGGAGGGAGCTGCACTCTAGGGACACTTTGCAGAGGTTATTTCTGGAGCTACACTCTGTGAATTTTCTCCTTGATTTCAGCATTCTCCATGCAGAGCAGCTGGAGTGCTCCAGAGAAAGTGTGCTCTGAAGGAAGGCTCCTGGTTCATGTAGTGGTTAGAGCAGGGAGGAGAGAGGAGAGACTGGGATTTTTTTTGTCTTTCCAGAAGTCTGACATAGATTTTGCTATTCCTATTGATTTTGACTTGGATTCACCCTAGCTACCTGTGGGAATCTAACTGAGATGTCTGAGTTAGAAGCACAGCCGCAGTAGGTTCCCTCCATAATCAATGGAAAGAAACAGGTGCCTGTGGAGGGTGGACTGGCTCACACAGGAACTAAGAAGCATTTATCTCTTTTCAGCAACAGTAGTAACAACCTAAAGTAATTGCATATCTAATCTAAATACTTGATATTTTATGTTATTGTCAGTCAAATCTGGGTTTTCACACACAAATTGCTCAAACAGCAAAAGAACGATGAGATAAATAACATTCAAGACACTGAAGCATCTTTTAACACAGAACTGCAGTTGTGAGCTGCATTTTCCTCTTTCTTTGTTGTTCTTTTTGGTTTGCATGTTACATTTCTCACCGAGAATTATTTTTTACTGCTCCCTCATAGTTTAAATAAGATTGGACAACTTGTTAAGTTGTATTTGTATATTAATTGAATATAAAAGCTATAGAACTATCAAGACTAACTACTCCCTGAATCTACTAGGTTTGATTTGTTTACTCTAGCACTTTTTAGGAGACAAAAGAGAGTCAATAAATCTTTTCCCCCACCCCAACCTGCCCAAAAAGCAAAAGAACAAAAAAGTCAGTTCTACATGTGTACTTATAGGAATCTAAGTGACTTTCTCAGTTTTGTGCTGGCCAAGCATGTGATGGAATCAGAAGCTCCCACTTAACATTTTACTTTTCTAGTTTTATACTTATCATCACACAGTCCCAAACTTCCTCAGAATTTTGAACATGGTTGGAAAACTATGTCACAAATGACTGAAAAAAAATGTCATTGAGTTTTGCTCCAGAATTCTCCAGGGGGGGGAAAAACAGGCAAATAAAAAACCCCACAGAAAACATACCCTTAATTTGTCATTCTCAAAACTTTACAGTTTTATAAAATTTAGAGAATTTTGCTTCTGTTTCTTTGCTGATTCCCTCCTTTTAATGAAAGGAATAAAAAACCATCTCATTGAACATTATATTTTAAGGGATATTTGATTTTTATATAAAAATCAATAATGAAAATTGTGTACTCGTATTACAAATCTGACTTTAAATAAAGTCATATCACTGTGGAATTCTGTGTCCTGAAACTTTTTGCAAACTTCTGTGGGAACTTTGTGAGTCTCTTCTACTGGAAATTCAACAGAATTGTGTCTGCAGGGGTGTATCCCTGACCCTGATGTGTCAGGAAGCTGTACATTTACACATTTAAAATCGTAGCCCAAAGTAACTCCCCAGCAGTAAATACCAGAAGTGAGAACCAGAAAGCTGGAAAGGTCACTCCCTTTCTCTCAAACAGTCTCACAAGAAACAGAATACACCAAAGACTTGTTTTCTTTGTGGAGAGCCACATGTGTCAGTGCAAGCTATACTGTACTTGGGCTCCAATCATATATCATAACAATAGGCTTAGTGCAGGCTGAACAGACAAAGTAAGAGAGAAAGGAAAGGGGGAGAGAGGATCTCAATGTGGGAGGGAGCCTTTATCATTTGTTTCACATACTCCAGGCTCAATTAACACATCTTGAGGATTCTTATGACACTGCCAACAAGAATTAATGCAGAAGTTATGCATTTTACCTTTTATCTCAATCGTGTTGAACGAGTCTGGCAAAGTTGAAAAGCTGCTAATTTAGTAGTCAGCAGTGTCAAATAAAATTTCTAAACTGTATGTCTATAAAAGAACATCTTTGCAATAAGGCATAGCAAATATGCTTGCAAAACAGTTCAGTCAGCAAACCTGTTTTAGGTTTTGAAATATTTGGCAATGACATTTATTAGAATGAAACTATAATATATCAGTGATATAAAGAGCTGTCAGTTCATCACTGGCACTTTATTATAGGCACTAATTTTGTGCAAAATCCTTTAGATTCTTTGTAAAACACCTGCTGAACTTAAAGAAATATGGTTACTGCTTGTGCTGAGACAGATGTAGCTTAATCACATAATACTGAATTTGATTTTTCTGTGTCTCACAATAAATGAACTGAACACATCAGTGCAGGAGATTTAAATCTTGTTCCAATTTGAATACGGTGTCCGTTGACTGCCATCTTCCCCAGGTCTCTGACACTACGTGGAGCAATTTTGTTTAAATCACTATCTCTACTTTAATTAAATAAAATAAAGTAAAATAAAATAAAATAAATTAGCTCAAACAGTATAATGAACGTCAAACTTGTTCACAGATTATTTTTCTTTTCTTCTCTGTTACTTTCTTGTTTGTTTCAATCTAGCCAGGTACTGAGCTTTCCTCTAGCTGTATTGTTTCGCTTAGGCACCATTTGTCAGTTTATTTTTATTTTTCTGGGATTTTTGAAGATTCCATGTTTAAAAGGGATTTTTCTCTGGAGGCAGCTATGATGAACATCTTGAGCTGAGAATGGAGTAAAATGGGTCAGTTTCTTACTCTGTCATCAACTACATATGATTATTTTTATATGTTGATTGTTTTTTGGTGATAGGATAAGTTGATTTTTATGAATTTCAGTCATGAGGTAGTGCCCAGATTAAGATCCAAACTTGTTTGGTCTTTCCTACTTCTCTGTTGTATTTATCGATGATGGAGATTCTGGGAATATGTGCATATGTCCTTTTGAGTGCAACACTTTCATGTGTTGTGACTTGATATACTTATAAAAAGGTGTTTAATAATCCAACTACACAATGTCTGTAAATAACATAGAGAAGTACATAACACAGCATATGACACATACATTCAATAAGAAATACCCATAAACATATTTACAGAATATGTATGTTACATTTTACTGTGCAAATATTTTTGTCTCTCTCTATTGAGTCTTATTTATGCTGTAGTGTTAAATAATAGTACTTTAATTTTACTTCTTCAGATAAGCTGTGCTTCATAAAAACACATAAAACAATGAAACCTCATGAATATTTATACCAATAGTTACATAGCATAATAGTCATAATCTCTGGAACTGGTTCTCACCAGTTCAGAATTAATTATCAAGTTCAGTTTTAATTGCATTCTTCTAAATTACAAAAAAAAAAAAAAAAAAAAAAAAAAAAAAAAAAAAAAAAAAAAAAAAAAAAAANAAAGAAAAGAAAAGAAAAACCACCCATTATGAATTAGCTCACAAGTACTCTGCTGGGCCTGGTCCATCCAACCAAGACTGCTTTCTTGCTTTCTGCAATCCTATTGTTATTGTGACATGATGAGCTAAAGACACCCAATTCTGATTCAGAGGCTTCTCTTGAAACCAACTTACTTAAATGTTAATGCTTTTCCCACTTTCAAGACAAAATAAAAATCCTATTTCTGGTTGCTGTAGGAGACATGTTTAACTGACTATTCCTTCTGATACCCTCTTTTTTTTTTCTTTTTTTATATATGATCATGTTACCTACACATAAAATATATTTTGGTAATGTTTGAAAAAATCTCCAGGAAAAGCATCTTTTGAAGACAACCATATTGAGATCTGTGCACCAGTTTTCTTCTGCTTGAAACTCCACAGGATTTCTTCACGCAGATATATAAGGTGTTTGATTTTCTTTAAATTTAATCCATGATGAAACAGTGAGCAAAAATCTCTATCAAATCCTTTGGTACAAAATAGAAAATATACTGACTTCCCAAGATTTTTGGGGTATTCCCAGACAGAGGAGGAATCTGTAAACATGTATCCCCACCACCCCCCCAAGCTCCTGGCCACTCCTCTAGCAAATATTTTATCTGATAAACCTGGAAATCATGTGTGCTCAGCACTCCTTTTTCTTTCCCTCTTCCCATCTGCCCACAACCACAACTGGGGTCACAGATTACCTCATCCTCAAACAAGATTACTAAACAGCCTATAGAAATGTCACACCCCAAATTAACTGAATTTCAGCCATGTACTTTATCTTCTCATCTCTCTCCTGTCCAGAGAAGGAATATAGAGTCCTCCTTCCTTTCATTATAAGCTCCAGTGTGCACACATGTAAGCATCAGTAAAAATCAAATGCTTTTTTAGTTCTCCCTGGTTCAGTCATCCAAAGATCCTGTGGCCTGTTCCCCAGCTGTGTAATCACAGAAAGTTTGCTACTCTCATCATTTCTTACAGATGAAGGTCCTGACAGCACCTCAAGCTATTACCCTGTTCAGGCAGAGTGTGAAATGGAAGATTCAAGATTCATACTCTCTGTGTATAGTTGCTGATCTGTATCCAAAAACCTTGCAAATGATCTGAGCTCAAGTCCATCATTTAAAGAAAGAAGGGGGTGGGGGGAAGAAGCGGAAGAAAAAAAAAAAAAGACTATAAAATAAAAGCAGGAAATATTTTGGATCTTTCCTCTCAAGTGTCTATTTATTTCCTAAAGTCAAATCCTACCCGAGAGGAGTCACACACCCTCCTGACAGGATACAGGGAAATTTTATTTTTAAAGCATTAGCAACTATTTTTGGAGGTAGATCTGGAGATATGTTCTCAGGATGTTCATGAGCCATTTCACTCACTCAGCTACTCACTAGGCAGACAGAGTAACTAGGTGCCTAATTCTGGGCATATGAATAAAGAGCTGAGGGTTGCTCTGACACCCAGGATACCTGTTCAATCCCTGCAAGGAAAATGGATGTAAATTATAAACAGTGGAGCAAGAACTTGATTTAGTTTTAAGTAAAGTTGAAGGAAGATAATATGAGTTCATATATTAAAATTCAGATTCATATAGAATACCTAAAATAGTGCTAATGTTGAAAGAAGTATCATTGTTAAGTTTATTAGAGATAAGGAAAGATAAAAGCAAGTCAGAGAAATATACTGAGTAGTTTCTGGCAAATTCTGCTGATCGGAAAAAGAAACCTAGAGAAAAGCCCCAAATCATTAGTCTAAATGTCTCAGTTAAGTATCAGAAGAGATAACCGAAAGACCACATATGCTGGAAGTAGTCTGGTAAAAGACAGGTAGAAACAGCATCAATATTTAGTTTCTACTGCAATTTAATGATCTGAAACAAAAGGGCTCTGTGTCTTACTTACTTATCCCCACAAAAAGCACAGCTATACTAGTTTCAAACTACCCTTTGATAAATATACTTTTCCTCACTAGAATAATTTCTATTTTTTTCCCTAATTTTAGATTACTCAGGCTGATTTTTTTTTTTCAGATTTGTGGGCTTTTATTACAATGTAATGTGCTCTTCAGAGCTAGACAGAGGTATTCTTTACAGTCTAGGAGAAACACTTGTACATATAGCGTAACAGGATTTTTCTAACTGCCTGAATTTCCCAGGCACTACCACAGTAAAAAGAATAATCATAAAAATGGAAGAACAGAAAAATAAAGTATTACAGAAAGAGTGGAAGAAAAGTCCAGGGTAAAACTATATAAGAAGTTGGATATAGGCAAGTTGTGTCCCAGGAAGAATCAATAAAGGCAATAATGTACAATCAACACTTTTGTGGATTTAAGTCACATGACTCTAAGGCTTAAAATAGAGATGCATTACAGCAGATGGCAGCTTATAGAGGAAAAGCATAGGTGCAAGAAGTGCTGTCCTTTGAGAAGATTTCACAGAGGTGTTATTGGCAGGGAGAATATTTTTTTTCTCTCCTCCAGAAGTGAAAGGGACATGTTTCTGAGAAAATCATAGTCCAAGACAGAAGTTGTAAGGAGTTGTATGAGCAAAGCATTTCAGAGATGTTTAAAGTGCATTTATATGCAGTATGGCTGAATGAGGAGAAAAAAAAAAAGGGGGGGTTGAAGGCCCTCTGTCAAGCAGTTCTCTTTCCTTTCTTTCTCTTTCTTCTTTTCTTCCACCTTCCTTTCACAGTCAATTTGCTGCAAGCTGGATCTTGAAAAGAACGCACTGACATCTAGCAGTGTGGCTAACCTGTTGGAGTGCTTTTCAATATTTATATAATGTAACCCCTGTAAGACTGCCCTCTTCTGAATAAAGTCCTGCATCTCTCCTTGGAGACCTTTTAGAACATTTTCATAACTTAAATCTGCACTTATCTTTACATTTTTGTTTCTGATCAGCAGTAATTTTCTCTCACTTTCTTTCTCTCACTTTCTTTTAATGTTTGATATTTCAAGCCTTCCATGGAGTTTCATCTGCTCAAATAAATTTAGCCTGTTGTTCTCTTGCATTTAAAATTTGAAGAAAATTACAAAACAGCTTCATTATGGTGGGGGAAACCTCAGGGAAGTGGGTGTGTCTAACATCCACCTCCTCTTGGAGCTAAATGAGGGAACAGTTAAATGACCCTTTGTTTAGAAGCAGCTGAAACAATGGAAACCACAGTCCCAAATACAGGTCACAAATAAAATAAATCAAGGGTCTGAACGATGTGGGTGGAAAAATTCACAGTGGTCTGAATCAGAATATAGAAGTGGTGGGGAAGGAGGGAGAGTAGATTTGTTTGCAGCTGTGCAGAGACAGAGAAGGAAGAAAAGGGTGAAGGGACAGAAGCAGAAATAGAAGTAACAGAAAAGTGCCAGAAAATATTCCAGAAAAGGCCTGAGAATACGGCTAAGAAAATAGAGGAAACAAAGACAGAAGAGAGCAAGAAAGCATATTACCATGCCCTGGTGAAAGAGAGGAACTATCAAAGTTTTTATGTGACTGACGTCTCCCTGTGTCCAGAAGTCAATTAGTTGTGTTTATGTCCAGAAGTCAATTCAAATGTGTTAATGTTCAGAAGTCAATGTGAATGTGTTCAATAAACAGGAAAAAAAAATTTGTATTCCTTTTCCTCTCTGGAGTTAAACAAGATACCGACTCACTCTGTTCCTTTCAATGCTTATCCTTGTGATTTTTTTTTTTGGGGGGTGAGAGCAGTTATCCTTTTGATATCTTTGCAAAAGATGGATATGTGGGTTTCTGTCTATACTGTAGTTCAGTAACTTGCAGAGACCTAGTGTAGGTGGACAGGTTGGGTTCTTTCCATCCCTGAGATGGCTTTGAAGAAAAACCAAGTGTCAGCATTTATGTGGTGAAATTCTCATCCCAGTTAGGTTTGCCCGAGTTTGCCTGTTAATAATGGACACTGAAAGATTTTCTCCAACCTACCTTAACAAAAGCAGCTTTTTATTCATTAAAGACATAAAATTGGAGAGGACCTTGGAAACTAAGGTAAATTTCATATTTTCCTTTGTTTTTTTCTTAATTAAACTGTTAAAAATCCTTATAACTTGCTAAACATGGTTGTGTCTGTGAATTGTTTGTTGTGCTGGTCTAATTGTGACACAATTTCCCTTCTTTAATAGTTTGATACTGTCCAGTTTTGTTCAAATTTTGCTAATTTTTCAAGTTTTATCAGTAAAAAACCAGAGATATTACCTATTTACTTCTACCAGTGAGTTTTCCAAAGATGAACAGAAATAGAATATTTTCATTTGGAATCTGAGTGTAATTTTGTCATTTTATGTATATCACTTTTCATTCTTCTGATCTTGAACCAAATGGTTTCTTTTCCCCTCTTTTTTATGTTAAGTAGACTTTTGTTCCCACTTTTATCACTGGGAAAGTGAGTTAGTTTCTGACAAGCAAAGGGTATTTATTTTTGGCAGATATACACTGTATTCTTTTTGCTGTAATAAAATGTAAATTGTGTTAGAAACAAAGAAAAAAAAAGAGAAATAATTTCTGAAGAAATTTTCTAACAAATTGTACAGGAGAGTTCCAATATTGCATGGCATGGACAATATCTGAGAGTTACTCTTGGCCTTCTTTTAAGCCATTAGCAATTTGCTCTCAAAAAGCAAATGTCAATGTAGAACACTGAGAACAGAGAAAAAAATCTTATTCATCCTACCTTCGACTTGAGTTGTTTGGTTTTTCTGTGATATTTTTAATTGAAATTTCACTCCTCAAATGAAAAAAACAAGCCTTCTGTGCTTTCTTTCCATCTGCTTTCTTTCACTTATTTTTCTTCCTGATTCTCACTACTCTCTTAACTATATTGCTATGAGGGATGGAAAGAGAGGAAGAGTAAATATTAGGAAAGCACCAGTGGAAAGAAATAAAGGAAAGTGGTTCATATCCTTGTTTCTTTGTCTTTCAGCAACACCTCAGAGATGTCACTCTTCACATCACATAGCTAAAAACCACTAGCAAGCCCCAAACCATTCTTTTAAACATTAAAGAGACACCAAAGGTAAAGAAACAGATGCAGTATTTCATTTAATAATCACAAAATACTCAAACACTGGAGAGCTGGAAGTTGACAACAGTGTGGCTGGTAGAGAAGGCACTGCACAGTAAGCACCACTTTAGGACATTGTCTGGATGGAGTTTTTAGGGCAAAGAGTGGATACCTGTGAGGAAGAGCCCTCACAGGAGGCTTGCTTCTGTTACATTTAAACAACAAGTTCTTAACTGCCCCCTCTGCATAGTGTGGAATCGATGTCTCAGTCTCCTTTGAACCTTTGGGCAAGCACCTGCAGTGCTACATTTGCCATCATCTCCCTCACAGAAGCAGAAGAGAAGGGCACAGGGAGTCCCCAGGGATACGTTTTCCATCCAAAGGAAGCATTTTCTACAGTTAGTCCTCTGCAACAAGCTGGAGTTGTGTTTCTATTTCACTGTTTATTTGACCAGACACTAATTCATATGACATTCTCCTCCCTCTCCCCCTCCCTCCTCACATGTTTATCTAGAGCATGGTAGATTTATTGGGCCAGGTGTTCATCTGGTGTAAATTGGCATTCCTGCATTGATTCCTGTGGGTCTATGTTGATTTATGCCAGCTGAGGATATGGTCCATTTTCATGATACTTGAAAATCAATCTCTGCATCCCTTTTTCCCATCCATAGGTTTTTTCTGTCTTGCCTCTGAGAAGAAAACACAAATGAGTTAAGGGGCTGTCACCAGCCCAGGGAAGAATTTGCTTTTCTTTCTTTGTGACTAGGGTCTCTCCTGTTAATTTCCATGGCAGGTCCCTCACAAGTTTCTCCAAAACTAGTTACCATGTTCTCCTGAGGATGTCAGCTCATGTTGTAGACTGAAACATGAACAGGGGAAGTTATTACCTATTCTCTTTACATACTGTCTTTCTTTATATCTGAATTATTAGAAGGATGAATGCTGATCATCAAAAGAAATAATGAGTTTTAGAAAGTGAAAATGAAACTGGCAAAAACAAAAGAAAACTGATCTCAGCAGAGGGGTCTGCAAAGAAGATGAACAAAGAGGTAGATGATAAAAAAGAAAAAACGAGAACCTAAAAGGAAAAAGAAAGAACAAAAGGGGGGGGAGAGGGGAGTGGAAGAGGAAAAGAGAAGGAAAAGGAGGTGTGGACTAATAAAGAGCAAACTAGCTCCTCAGCAGTATTGAAAGCAGTCATGGTGCTGGCAGAAGGAAGAGAACTTATGGTCAGATCTAGAAAGACTAATTTTTTCCCCTCCCCTTCGATTGAATAATATTAATGTTTATTGTTAAATCTCAATACTGGATGGTCTCTTTGCACATGTGACTTTGATGGTTCAAGGCTGGACATAGGAATATGAACTCAGAAGCAAAAGACCACAAAAGCACAATGTCCTATACCCACAAAGAGCATAAACATGCCCCTTCTTTCCTTCCCCCCCACCCTCACCCAAAAAATCTGCAGAGAGTAGCTGTCAAAATTATCTGACCATGAACCAGTGCTGTACATCAGGTGTGCATTCTCTGTGGCAGGACTGCTCCTGGTTGAGGAAGGAGCACAAGAGCAAGGAGAGTGAAGGAAGAACAAAGGAAGGGGGAAAAAACAAGACAAAACAAAAACTAACAAAACAAATAAACAAAAAAATCAACCTGGCAAGTATTTTTCTTGTTCCTGTCTTTCTTGGTTTATAATTGATGAAGTGTTGTTACAGCTTTTCTTGGAAAAAAAAGTCTTTTTCATCACTCCTAAAACAGATATCTTTTTTTTTCCCCCTCTCATTTCCTCTATTCTACTGATAAAATAAAAAGCTGAAAGGAGTTAATAATCACAGAATCACAGAACAGTTTGAGTTGGAAGGGACCTTAAAGGTCATCTAGTCCAACTCCCCTGCCATGGGCAAGGACATCCCCCATTAGACCAAGTTGCTCAAGGCCCCATCTAACCTGGCCTTGAACATCTCCAGCAATGGGAAATCCACCTCCTCTATTGGATACTTGTTCTAGTGACTTACTAGCTACTGTAACTAGTAACACAGTTACTAGTTTACACAGTAAATCAAACACTATACATATATTTTGGGTTAGTTGTTTGCCTTGGAGAGATACGAATATACTGTGCTTTGTCTAAACATGTGAACCTTGAACCAAGCTTTTGGAAATATGCCTCAGTGACATCAGAGACACTCAGAGACAGCATTACTGTTTCTTCCATGGTCATGTTTCTCTGTTAGAGCTTCACAGTCCTGCAGGGTAATTCAAAGAGGACATTAATGACTCTTGAGGAGGGGTTATTTTGCTAGGGGTTTTTTGTGGGTTTTTTTTACTCCCTTTCACAAGCTACCAGATATTTCTGGTGTCTGAACATACTAATTGATGTAAATTTGTGTGACATCCTCCTGGGAGTCACTTACCTTGTATCACAGATGGTCTCCTGGGAAATGTGGATCTCAGCTGCAGTCCTGTGAAGAAAAGATAAGTGATCCTCTACCTTAGATGAACTATGATCAAGACACTCTATAATACAAAGAAAAAGAATCTCAGGACACCTAATACAAGCAGCATAGAATAATGAAATATGGAATTGCAAAGTAACTAGTGTAAATGATAAAAAACCCCACTCTTAGGACTGTTTGATACCTCCCTTTGAAGCTCCCAAATGAACAGAGATAAAAGCTTGTTGGGAAAAAACTGCACTTCAGTATGGCTGATTTTGAAAAAAATAGATATTTTGTTCTACTTTTCATCAAAAATCTTCAGAATTGTTGTCTGCAGTATGTTATGGAAAAAATCAATACACCTGCAGTCTTTCTGAATTATCAGAAACTGAACAGGTTAAAAAAGCTAAGGTATTGGCAACTAAAACTCATTATTGTGATATAAAAAAAACTAGTGTTCTATTTATAGGTATTGAACTTTTAAGTAATGTTTCCAGAATTTTAATATTTTAGAAAAAATGGTTTTGACAAAAAGGGGTTTTTTCTTCATCAAATGCATCTTAATAACCGAAACCAATACTGTAACTTAAGAAAAAGTAAAAAAGATTCTATCTCTTGTTGGGTCTATTTCAAATTAGAGAAACAAATTTGCATAATTATAGATCAATTTGGTGACTTCCTTCCCATGATAAGGCATTGACCATCAGCCAATGGGAATTCAGACCTTTTAACTTTATGTTACCTTTTCCCATCACCAAGTTAAAAGACAGGTATGTAAAACCTATCATTGCATTTCACAGCAATGTGAACTGCACAAACAAGAATTATGCTAATGGCTACATAGTTCTTCCTTGACTTTGACAGGACTATTTTAATTTCATTTTAATTATTACTGAAGAAGCTTTTCACTGTATGTCTTAGTGAAATGTTGGCTCTTAGCTTGCAAACAATGTATAATTTTTTTTCATGTTTGGTAGGAGCTGAGATCATCAAATCAGGCCAACACTGACTTCTGACTTACTTCAAGATATATGATAAGTTATTATGATGTGTCACTTAATCATACTCAAGGGTGTTAATATTTTGTGACATGCCATGAATGATAAGGGGCTGTAACTCAGAAGTTACCTTCTGTCACAACTGTCAAGCAGGACATGAAATCTGATCCCACTGGTGAAATTTACTTAGCTACCTGCCTAATTTAGGACCAAGACTTTAATATGCCATTGCTGTGTTATCCCAGGGAAGTACCAAGTCAATGGAGCAGAAATTGAGAAAATCTAGTTCAGTTTCTGTACACAACAGTTGTGAGTTTAGCCACTGACTTTGAGTACTCTGTTCTATGCACCAAATTACTTTCATTTGCCATTTAGAGGAAAAATCCATTTTTTAGGCCTAGAAAGTTCTGATCCCATATACTCCTCTTGAAATCAATGAGTTACAGATTTCCCTGTCAACAACCTTGTTAATGTGGAAGTACAGCCTAGTGTAATAATATTAGATCTCCACAAATAAAAGAGAAAAATTAAAGGTCTTTATAATAAAATTACTACAGAGGAATATAGAGAAAATTATTATTTTTATTATTGCCTTCTGTACAAGAATCATGGAATAAACAATGAAATCATTAGGCACTGAGATAAAGATATATTTTTTCCCATGAGTAATATACCCATCTTGTGTAACTCTGCCACAGAGTGTAATAGAAACCAAAAGTACACATTAGCTATAAAATAATTTTATTAATTTTTAAAAAAGTACATTTGTTGATAATGTTAAATTGTTGATGAATATTTTTATAAGCCCTATTAACAAGACCTAATTTCTACAGCATTTCAAGACAACTTCAAACAATGCCAGTGGCTAATCTAATCATTGGGTGCTATTCAAATACAAGAAAGACAGAAGTTCTTTTTTTCTCTAAAATCATCATATTTGCTGGATGAGTGGACCAAGAGTATGTGACATACTAATGCTCCACATTAAAAGATTACTAAATTTTTTTTCAACTCAGGGTCACAAGTATATTTTGAATATACGTTCCTCAGTTCACCTCATGGCATTGGAAAAGGCCATTAAGTACATGCCAGTCTGTATGGAACAGAATTTATAAACTTTGTGAGAAAGAAATGGACTCTTCTGACAATCCTTCCAGGATCCATTCTAGTAAGACAACATATATAGTAAAGGTGGAAAATTATTTCATGAAAAATTACTATTTTAAATAGTTTATTTTCCCTACCCAGACCAATGACTACCATAGAAAATACAAGTACTTTGAATCTGAACAAACCTTAATCTCAGAAATTAAGGGTCCCTATAAAACAACCTAGACCTGTGACTGTGCAGAAGATCTTGACTCATAAACGCAAAAGATAAGTTTCAGAGGGAGGGGAAGGTGTGATTAACATGAAAAAATGTATCTTAAGAGAGTCATGGATTCAGTTTCTCTACCAAAATCAGTAAGAATATCTCCTCAAATATCTTTGAGCATCTAACCTGATCTTCTCTATTCTGGATAGTGACAAATCCCAGCTTTCTTGGATGGGTCTGTTAAGATTTGGTAGCATTTAGGTACTATAGCAGCAAATTCCAAGCAAGTTCCTCTGGTGGAAATCTCTGTACTGCACTGAGCTACTAATGCCTCATTGTTATCTTCATGGCTGAGTAAGGGGAGATCTGACTTGAGTAAGGAAGTAGTTGTGGGCATGTAAGCTCAATTCTGTTCAGTAAACCCTTTTTGTCTTATAAGACAATTTGATCAACTTGCATAACAACTCTAGTACAAGGGACTTTCTTTAAAGATGGAATGCTGTTCTAAATTTTACCCATGATTTTTAACCTTACTGTAGGTCAAACAGAAGTCCCAAGGCTGTATGTTTTCCTGAGGCTGTCAGGGCACTAGGATATGGTTCCACTTTTTCTGGTCTACACCCATCTCTCTTCCAGATACATAAAGAACAATAGAAGAGGTCAGGGGCCAATTATTCTAATTAGTCACCAAGGTCAGAACGAGAAGTAATGGGATGAAGCTGCAACAAAGGGGAAATTTAAGTTAATGATTAAGACAAACTTTATAACTATTAGGATAGCTAAAGCCATGGAACAAACTGCCAAGGGAGGTCACAGAACCACTTTCACTTAGAAGCTTTCAAGGGCGGACTTATAATCAGTCTAACAGTAATGGCTTAAGGAAAATGAATTCAGTGTTGCTGTGAAGCACAGGCACAAGATATGCCACCCAGTAGGGTCCCTGTTCCAACCCTAGTGATTCAGTACTGAACATATGGAAAAAAAATATTCTTTGTTCTTACAGAAAAGAAGATTAAAGACAGAAAGGTGTTGATGTATATCTTGACTAATGCCCTGCTAATATTCTCAGCATGTCTAACTGGGTGCCTCTGTACCTGAAAGGTTTTAAAGGATATTAACAGTGACTTCACCCAATACTTATCAATTTTATCCAAGCATCTCAAACCCTGTTGCAAGCTTTGTGAAGCTCGATTAACTTATCAAGCTTCTCAACAGGATCATGTTGTGCTCAGGTGATTATTGTGACAAAGCAGCTGTGTCATGAGACTTGATGATTCATTTCTAAATCCTAATAAATAGCTTGAAGCCATGCCAAATTAAGGATTGAGTTGAAAAGACTGAGTGTATCAGGGAAAATAGGTGGTAACTTAAAGATAGATAGAAAAATTAATAGTGCACCCTTGGTCCTCTGGGCCACAACCACAGAGCTAGCTAAATTGAGCTTGGTGTAAAATACTTGTAGGTGAATGTCTCACAGTCACTTTTTTAGTTGGTTAAATCTTGGGCCAAAAAAGGCATTGCTTACAGTGTAATTTCTTTAGTTCTCTGGAAAATGGAAAATCTCTTTCCACAAAGCAAGCCCTGTGAGTCCCTTATATTAATTCCTACACTGACTCCAAAATCTGTTTGAAGTAGGAAAAGAACAGCAAACCTATTTTAAGAACTCCCAGAGATGGAAAAATCTATCATCACCTTTGGCAAATAGTTCCTGTGGTTAATCATCTTACTGTTTAAATGTATGCTTCATTTTCAGTTTGAATTTCTGTATCTAACTACCAGCCTTTGAACACTGTTACAACTTTGTCCACAATGTTTTTTATGTAGCCACTTATAGACTAATCAAATCTCCACATGTGTTTTATCTCTGCCAAGTTAAATCAAATGAAATACTGAATTCATGTGGGGACACATACAAAAAAATTATGTCAGAACCCTGATGTGAATGAGATTTTACAAAGGGAATCTGGAAGAGCAGCAGTTCTAGCCATGTTTAAAAACTGGGTCACTACCTCCTTGCATTATACTTTTGTTTGTATAGTCAGCTTTAATTCTTTTTCTTCCCTGGATTTGTAATAGCACGTTTGGTCCCAGTTGTTTGCTAACACTTAGCTTACCAAGCAATCTAGAGAGCTCCAAGTCAGTCATCTATTTTGCTCATTATTTACTGTTATTATTTACTACCTAAATTTATGTCATCTGAAAATACTCTCGGTAATGATTTTCTGTTTATTTTTTTTTTCCCCAGGTGCTTGTTTAAAGTATTTAATAATAATAGGTATGAACCATGACCTCTCTGGAATTCCACTGAAAGGAGTTTTTGAGGGCTGTTTGCTCATTCTGTATGATATTTCGGAAGCCAATACTCAGTATATTTTTCATCTGTGCAAAGTAAACTATATTAATTATTAAAACCAGCACTACCAACTCTCTCTTCCCCTTCTTCTTAGAGAACTGTTCTAACTTCTTACTGCAAAAATGTTCTTATAATCAACCAACCCTTGGCCAGGTTGTTGAAGTTTTCATTTGCATACTAAAACATCAGTCTTTCCAAGCTAGAATAACTGATGCATTAAAAATTAATTTAGTCTACTTCACAATGTCTGATCGTAAAAGATCAGTTAAAAGTTTCTTTTATATGGAGGGAAAAAAACCCCACAACTAACCCCACAACTGTATGCCAACTATTTTAGACTTTTTCAGCTTTCTTCAAATGTCTTTATTTTTCCAGAAAAAGTCAAGTGCAGATGAGAATTATGAAAAGTGTCAAAGGACACTTTTATCAGAGTTATTTCATAATAGCAGCAAAAAACAGGGAGGGAGTATCCAGAAACAACAGTCCTCGTAAACATCAATGGTGGCCCATATAAAGACAGGGTCTGGAAAATATATGCCATCCTTAGACCAGAAAAGGCAGAAGTTATCTCCTCCCCTGTTACTGTAATAGTTCTTATCTCCTTACGGTCAGTTCAATTAAAGCAAAAACATGCTGCAACTTCAGGTCAGGGGAAGAAAAAAAAGAAATCACATTAGAAAGATAGGTACAGCAATCCTTTGAACAGAACAATTATGTCAAACTTGAGAGACTGGACACAAATCAGCAATGTGACAATTGAATCCATTGAGGCAGACAAAATGCTGTAGTAAACGTTTGAGAGACAGGGAAGGGAGAGGGGTAGGAGGAAAAGAAAGAGGGAGGTATTCAATTTGATCACATTAGGATTGATTTAAAGATTGTTTGGGAGCTACTTTCATTTTCATTTTAATATTATTAGGAGATAGCAGCATATAACAGGCTTTGACACTGGAAGCTATGCTTTGCATCGGTTGCAAAAGTTGCCTGGGGAAGCAGATGGGAGTGGGGAGGAATTGATCAAATTCTTTCTTTTTTCATATGGGAGGGAAGAAGTTGTGTGACATTTACAAAGTCATCGCTCACCCAAACAATGAACTGGAAGACAAGTTCCTACATTTCATATTTTTTATCTTTTTTGTAACCCATACACATCCATTTTTATTGGTCTGAAGTTAAAGGGAACACTGTTTACTTCCATCGATGAAAATACATTCCTTCTACTTATCCATCTACTCTTTGTTTCTCTCACTATTCATTCACTCATTCCTCTAGTGTGTTGTTCTCTCCCCACCTCAAATCCATTGTCTGTAGTTTTTCAGATGAAAATGTAGAGTTCATACCTAGACTGTTATTAACCTATCAGCCTCTAATAAAATCTTGTCAATGGATGTTAAAACATTTTACAAATAATTCCGATAATGGGATTTCAGATTTATGACCTGTCTTGTTTTGGGGTTTTGATTTTCCTTTTGATGAGGACTCTAACAGAGAGAGACATGGAGTGCATCGACTGGTGTTAAATGGTGAAATAACAGTCAAACAGAAACCGTTGTATCCCAATTCTGTGCTCTCCATCAGACATTACGAACATACCTGTTAAGGATATCTAAAAGTAATATGGTTTGTCTGTATGCGTTTGAGGAGTCTTCCTTTAAATTCTTTTTTTTTTTCTTTTTTCTTTCTGTTGATGATCTTTTTTCATTCATTTAATCCCAAATCCCAGGACAGACTGTCCAGTAATTCAGCATTAAAGGCAGGTCAGAGTTATGCTGCTGGAGGAGGAAAGGAGGTGACTAAGGATGTTGGTGGATATCTGAGATGGGTCTGTCAGAGCACATTACTACAGGAAATCATAAACATTTTGAGTGTGAGCCATGTGCAACTATGCAATGCTTCAGGTTCTCCAGTAAGTTTCAGTTTGCTGTTCTTCACATCTTCCTAATTCAGAGGGTTGTCAAACTGTCCCTGATGATCCACCTAGACAACAGTTTAGGCTTTACTGTTTGAACTGAGCATTGACAAGTTCACTTCTTACTCGATTTAGAGTCTACAGAGAGTAGAAAGGGGATGGAGGAGATGGTCTGAGATGAAACAGCCGTTTCTCTGACTTTCCCCATGGCTGACAAATAGCTGGGAGAGTGCATAGGACAGAGGGACCTCACAAAATTGTTGAATTGAGTACAGTATAAGCAGCTGGAAGCTTCTGAAAGGCATTAATCTTCTCCCCTTTCCTCAAATATAGCACCTAGGATATCAGATACACTCACGATCCCCCACCAGAACTGGTCTGCAGTGGTTTCTTGCTCTAAATGCAGAACAGCTTCTACAGTGATAACACTGTGCATGGCAAGCAGGATAAGAAATCAGTTGGTTTACAGATCGGTGGTACATTGCCAGTCGTATCCCAGCCTGGGGGAACATGCATGTTTCTGTTAAAGTCAAATACCTTTCCAGGGGGAGCCTACATGTCTCATTTTCTCATGGAAATCATTGGTCTCATCAGTGCAGTAATTCAGTATGTCTCAAATATTTCAGATTAGACAGGACAGCTATAATCTTTTTCTTTTTCTTCTTTCCCAGAGGAGGGAAATTGTTTGATTTGCTGAGCTGTAGCTGTATTTTTTTCTCTATAGGTGAAGAATTATTGAGGTAGAGTTGAGTTTTTTACTTGGCTTTGAACATGGTTTGTCTGAAAGCATTGGCCAGCCTAGAAAAACAACATAATTTGAAGGAACTTACTGGTCAGACAAGAAATTAATAGAAGGACCTTTCACATTATTACTGCAATGACTGGTGGATAGAAGGTTAGCTTATCTTAATTATTTCTGCATAACACATATGCCTGGGGATCACATAGAAGAGAACTTAAGACCCAATCTATTGTTTTTAGTTACTGACAAGATATATTTCTTCTGGGTGGGTAACATTTTTTACCAGGTTGAATATTCATTATTAGTTCTAATCTTTCTGCCGCTTATCTTGTCTTAACTAAGAATATTGAAGTATTTATCAATCTGGTAAATACTATCAAGCCTGACATAACCAATCAACTGATAGGGTGTACTTGTTCTATAGGTAGGATTTGTTTTGAAAGCATCATCTGAAGAAGAAAGTATGCTTGGAGCCATGCAGGATTAACCACTGAAATAGAAGGGAGCACAGCCTGCTCTGGTTGACTACTGAATTTCCCCATTTCTGCAGATTTTACCCATTCTGACTTTGAAATAAAAGTGTTGGTGCCTTACAGACCTGCCTACAGCAAAGACTAAGGCATTTAAGTCCTGATTGGGTGTCCTTATCAGTTTTTCATGTAGTTAATGTGTTTTACTGTTCTGGAAGTACTTTGTTTTCTTTACCAGACTTAATATCTTGGATCATAGCTCTGGGCTGTGCTTCCACTGCAAAGGGCAGTCACCTACCCCTAATTCCACTGGATCAGTCATGATAAACTGTGTTGCCTTGATTGTTACTGCAGTACTGCATTATTTTGAAATCTCTGACTAAGGTACCTTGAGTAATTTGGTTTCTATTATAGTATATTTAGAGTAACTCTATGATCAGTATTAAACTGAGCAAGTGGTAAAGATTGTGCCCTGGACTTGAATGAGATATAATGTAGGATTGAGCCACAATGAGCTGGTTCAGACTTCACCAATGCAGAAATAGTTACATCAAGTTTGTGCTCTTGTAAACCAAACTGCAGTCTGTCTCTTACAAGAGTAAGTCCTCTTTACTTTTACAGTTCCAATGTTATATTTCCCATCTGATGCCTTTGTTTCTGCACTGAATTATTGTCTTTCAATACAGCAGAATTAGCTAAGACTCAGTCAAACTCAGTACAACTGTGTTGCAAATCTTATCTGCAGACACCTCCAAGCAAATGTAACCATTCATGCTTCTAATATTCTGAATCTAAAAGCACCATAAATTATCATTATGCTAAATAACTAGAGCAAAGGCTTTTCAAGTTAAGTCTTTACAGCTCTGAGTTAAATCTGTTGTAGGTATAAACTGAGGAATAGAGTAAGAATTTAACTAACTAAATAGTGGAGCCAATCTTACCAGTGAGTCTAGTTCCTAAAAGCAGTTACAAAAGCCTCAAGCCAGCTGTTCTGTCTGGTTTATCATGAGCCACTGCCTTTGATCAGAAAAGAGGGTCTGAGATGTGCCGAGGTTTATTAACTGCAGAGGTAACATCCAAGTGTGGTCTCCCCAGAGGAACTTCACAGTCTGTGGTGACACCAGTGGGATTACAACAGCAATGCATGTGGCCCACCACCTTTCAAAGCCATCATGTAAATACCAAACTTCATTTCCAGTAATGACACTGCAGGTAGATTGCTAAAATGGGTTACCCACATGGGATGACCAGGAGATGTTTATAGCTTCATATCTTTGTTTCTTGCCCACATTTTTCATGCTCTTTTATCATGACTACACTTTTTCCATTTGCTGCTTCTCCCTGTAGTACAAATCTCTTCCCTCAATTTACTCCCTTGAACCTCATTTTCTGCTATTTTAACTTCTACTCTTAACACTATCTGTGCTTCATCAATAAATCTCTCCTACTCATTTATGTCCCTGAGAATCGCGGTTCTTATTTCTATCACTTTTGCTCTCTACTAAGTCCTTTTCTAGTTTGACATCCCAGCACACTTAATCACAACGTGGAATAGGGAGATGCCTTCCTTCAGTGTGGTTGGCACCGCACAGAGAAAAAATTTTTGCCAACAATGGCAATGAATAAACCCTTCCAATGATCATTATCATGATGAAGTGATATATTTAACACATCCCAGAGGCTTTAACCCACTTCAGAACATTATTAAGGAATTGGTGAAATTGGAGGTGGCACTTGGGTTGTCAGAATCAGGTTGTCTCTGCTCTGAAGGGATTTTTTTTATAAAAGAAAACAGCTAAACCTGTAGATTTCTACAAAATGCCAACCCTGTCTTTTTCCCTTTCCAGGTATTGCTTCCTATTTGGACCCACAGGGAACACAAAAAGACAGGTACAGATTGAATCGCTCCTGAAATAAACATGCCATTATATTCAGTACATTGTTTAGGTTTCCCTCTTGTTTTAAATTATACGGCTGTATCTAGTTCAAGTCCAGAGTAATTTCATTTTATACACAGTTTGAAACTTACTATACATATTTTTTACAAGGAAAAGGCAGCAAAGAGTTGGCCTTTATATTTACATACTTTGACAAAAAATGAATACCCCTGAATCTACATGCACGTGTGTAGAAGTTATGGGAAAAAATTCTGTATAAAAAATTATTGTACCCGTGGCAAGAAAATTAACATCCTGATTTTACAACAAAAGATCTCACTTTCCTTTTGGCCACCAGTA
Source organism: Aegotheles bennettii (assembly GCA_013398125.1). Taxonomy (NCBI): domain Eukaryota; kingdom Metazoa; phylum Chordata; class Aves; order Caprimulgiformes; family Aegothelidae; genus Aegotheles; species Aegotheles bennettii. Next base: position 34,368 of record VZRW01000278.1, read on the forward strand.
GCAAAATATGCCTGTTTCTCCAGCACTCTTGGCTGAAAAAGTTTGGCCGGTAACATCAAGTCCTCCATTTAGGAAAAGTATGTTTTATGTCATCTTTCCAATCAAATGTTCCAGGAGATGTTAGATGAGTGGCGTACCTTATGCCTTCAACTGAATTTGGCCACTATGTCCTTCTCAAATGTTTGTTGTACACACATGAAAATTACTTTGGCATTTTAAGTGAACACAATTAGTGTTTATTAAAGACATTTTATTCATTATCTGGGATATTTGTAAATAAATAGTGTGGGTTTGGGACAACACAGTGTTTTACTTTTTTAAACTGATATAATTGCTACCATATGGAGTCACTTATTTTGATTTACTATAAAAAATAAAAAAAATACTTATTTACAGAATCAGGAAGTGACAAGAAGGAGGAGACACACCTGGACCTTTTGTGATAGAAGGAGGTGTGTATGTATGAAAAATTGAATTGAAATATTGTTGTAATATGCAGGATCATGGATATTTTAAAAAGAGGATTTATCTAACACAGCAAACACAAGTCAAGATCTACATAGAAAACCTTCCACACCTCTTTAGATCTACTTTTGTCTCCTTGGTTTACCAGAGGCTGAATTGGCCTGAAACTCTGTGCAATAATCAGAGACATCTAGTGGCTGACTCGTAAATTGCAAATAAACATGTAATTCCATGCAGTTCTTTCATAAGCACTCAAGACACATAAACAGTTTCAGCTGTCTTGACGTTTTAAGGATCTCTTTCTTCCAGTTCTTTCAAGTGGGATACTAGAGATTTGTCTCATTGAAATAAACCTTCTCCCACTCACTAGAGTGCAGGTGGTGCTTCAGAGTTCCGTTCCTGTGAAAAGTTTAGGGTTTCTCTTTTGTTTCCTTGATCTATGCTCTGTTTCAGGTGTTTCTGTCTAATCACTCACAAAGCATTTTAAGGCAAACAAACAGTTAAAAATAAAAGAACTACACTGAAGCCATTTATGCCTATTTTCTCTAACCCTGAAAAAACAGTGGAAGTTTCACATTGTGATGAAGTCATAGGATTAAGTTTAGTCCCATAATAGCATGTTCCCCAGAATATTTTCATGAAAAAAATGGCTACTTAAGACTTGGACCGGTATATGTTCTGCTGGGTCAAACCCTGACTGGACAGCTGGGCACAAAGAGTGGTGGCAAATTGAGTTAAATCCAGTTGGCCGCTGGTCACAACTGGTATTCCCCAAGGCTCAGTACTGGGGCCAGTTCTCTTTAATATCTTTATCAGTTATCTCAATGAGGGGATAGAGTCCATCCTCAGTAAGTTTGCAGGCAGCACCAAGTTGAGCAGGAGTGTTGATCTACTCGAGTATAGAAAGGCTCTACAGAGGGCCCTGGACAGGCTGGATAGATGGGCCAAGGCTGATTGTGGGAGATTCAATGAGGCCAAGTTTCAGGTCCTGTACTTGGGTCACAACAGCTTTGTGCAACACTACAGGCTTGGGGGAGAATGGCTGGAAACTGCCCAGTGGAAAAGGACCTGGAAATGTTGGTCAACAACCAGCTGAATATGAGCCCACACTGTGCTCACGTGGCCAAGAGGGCTAACGGCATCCTGGCTTGTATTAGCAAAAGTGTGGCCAGCAGGACCAGAGCAGGAATTGTCTCCCTGTACTTGGCACTGGTAAGGCCGAACTTCGAATCCTGTGTTCAGTTTTGGGCCCCTTACTAAAAGAAAGACATTAGGTGCTGGAACGTGAAGAAGCACAATATCTGGAAAACAAACTTAATGAGGTTTGTATCTATATCACTTTAAACATGTCCATGGTTGGTGATTGGTACTTAGATATGGTACTTAGGGACATGGTTTAGCAATGGGCTTGGTAGAGCTAGTTTGGTAAAGTTAGGTTAATGGTTGAACTCAATGATCTTGAAGGTCTTTTCCAACCTAAATGATTCTATAGTGTTATGATTCTATAACTATAAAAATATCTCTGTTTTCCTATTCTGTTTTACCTTGATTTCTATTACTTTTAACCTTCCCTGTTATTTTACTGCTGATGAGAAGAGCAAATAGAAACAGTGAGACTGTTTTTCTTCTTCCTTTTCTTCCTCCTCCCCACCCTTCCCCCTTACCCCTGAAAATTGTCCAACTTGTCTGTTCAGGTTTTGTTGGGTTCTGAGTTTTTGTTTCTTGTTTTCATGTTTGTTAAAAGAAAATTTGCTAATTAAAAACTGGGGTCTTGCCTACCCTTGGCAAGCTAATTGCAGATATAAAGCTTTAGACTGTATGTAATTAACCCTAAATAATCTGTTTGTCAGCTCTAATTTGCACGTTCCTCCCAGGAAATATATTTGTGTTTGTTTGTTCAGTTTTAGAGGTACTGCACTTATGACTAAACATAACAAATGAATGTATCCAATTTGTTGTTTTGAAAAAAAACATCAAGGAGTTATTTCAAAATGATCTTAAAGGGAATTTTCTCCTACTGTCCTAAAGAATTCCTTTTCAATGGACCTGAAACAGGGAAAGAAGTGGTAACCTCTTTCTACGTGAGATACCCCTGCTTGCATAGAGGAAAAATAAAGATAAAACTCCTTTGCTGCCCCAAGAGAAGAGAAAATCCTTGTGTGAAACAGCTGGCACAGGCACACTGCAAGTTTCAGTCTAGATAAATCCCCACTTTCCCTTAAAGTAAACTACAAAATCACTGAGAACAAACACACTCCAGTCCAAACCAAGTCAAGACAGCAAGCAAATACACTCCAGAAAACACTAGGCAATTAGACTCCTAAAGTCAGTTTAAACATAGGCACAGCAGATCAGCAAACAATCCCTTCCCCTTATGGAAAACAAACACAGGAGGCAGCCACATTGCTCTTGCTGGTAGTCCTGGCCCCCAGTTCCCTGGAGGAAGGAGGGCAAAGTCTCTCCCCTACTGTATTGCTCTCAGTGCAACTGGCTTCCTGACTGGGAAAGGAAATATTGATATAACTTTG
>VZRW01000280.1:20327-55448 GCA_013398125.1 Aegotheles bennettii
ACGTGTTGGACGAGCTCTGTGCTGGGAACATTGTGGGGAGGCACTAGCTGTCCGGGGAAGGGATGGGCAAAGGGACTCTTGTTTCAGCATCCGTACTGACTGCCTACTGAGCAGTTGTGCTTGTTTGCTTTGTCAACCCATCTAGAATAATAATAATAATGTTTCAAGTCAAAGAAACACACCTATGAAACCAAACCTTTCTGGCCAGTGGCTTTGCCCCCGAGCCTCCCGCAGCGTGTCCTACCAGCTCGTTCCAACTCTTTGCTTTTTGTTAAACAAGGAAGAGTGAGACTAGCACGTGCCTGATGTTTTGTTGAAAAAACTTCAGTTCCAAATGAGTGGAAGAGGTATACCCCTTCCAGACCTTCATGTTTGGTCCCCTTTGAGCAGTGCTGTTACGTGGGTTATAACAAGCTTAACAAGTTGAAGGATGCGTTGCTGCTTTGGTTTTTTTTTGGAACAGAGCACAGCACTGTGCCTCTGCCACAGCAGGTCATGGAAGTACATGAGTGGGGTTGAGAGAAGGGAAAGTCCTGGGTGAACGCCTGAGCCACAAAGACTGAGAGAAACACTGTCTCCCCAGCACCATCTCCCCTCTCCGGAACACCACTGCTCCCTGGGCAGCCCAAAGCAGTTCTGCAGCCGGGTTCATTAGCAGTCACCCCACAGCGAGGAGCCTGGGAGGGATGGTGCTGCTCCACACTGCTGTGGTGTACCTCTGCCCTGCCTCATCACTGAGCATCTGGGACCGGAGGCATTGGTGTGAGAGGCAGTGCAAGGGTTGGTGTTCCTGTGCTGGCTGGTCCTGCTGCCAGGGTGGCTCAGGACAGGCTCTGGGTCTGATGGCAGGCTGAGATGCAGAGGGCCACTGCAGAAGATAGGGACTGGAATGAAGAAGAGATTAGAGGAGGGCAAACAACTCAGTTTTATTAGTGCTGTTAGAGTGAGCTGAGGTCTTTTAAACTTGCATCTCATGACCAGAATTGCTCTTTAAGTTCTGGCTCTGAAAAGCTCATGCCCAGCAGTGATGGTGGCTTGTGACAGATGCTCAGACCCCAGTTGAGTTCACAGACACGTAAAATAAGCCCTGTTTCAGTTACTCCAAAGGCTATGAAGCTCAGAAACACTGAGAGCCTCCCTACAACCCCAAATCAAGCAAATGTGAAATCCATACCTGAGTGCCATAAAAATAATGGAAGAATATAGAAGAGGAACATGTTGAGGCCCTTGGTCCAGCCCCCTGCTCAAAGCAGGGCTCACAAAAGCTAGGTCAGGTTGCTCATGTCTTTGTCCTGTTAAGTCTGGAGTATCTCCCAGGGCAGAGGTCTTGCCACCTCTTATCTGAGCCTTGTTTGCACCACTGGTGGGAAGGTTTTTTTCCTCATATCCAACCAGAATTTCCCCTGTCGCCTGCCTTCACTCATGTCTGCTGTCTCACGTCATTTCCTTGTGCACCTCAGAGAAGAGTCTATCTCTGTCTTTTGTCTTGCTGCAAATAGATGCCACTGGAGCCTTGTCTTCTTCAGGCTGAACAAGCCCAGTTCCCTCCACTTCTTCCCATGATGTCCTGAACTCTCATACCTGGGACATCTCTGTGGTCCTACGTTTGAACCTTCAGTTTATCAATATCCCTCCTGTCTTGGGAAATACAAAACTTGTCTCAAGACTCCAGATGTGCTGAGCAGAAGGGCACAGTTGCTCCCCAGAAGGTTTGGGTACGCTTCATGCTAGCATTCAAGATGTGTGATGAGGTCATCTTTCCTTTCTGGGTCTAGAAGCTGTGCAGAAAGGGAAGTGATGGCACATCTTCACAGTGTATGCCTTCTGCTGCTGGAAACTGTCTAGATGACTTGGGGACAACGGACAATGCTTGTGTACAGCAGTGAGGCTGGCTCAGAGCTCTCATTTGCTGTATGGATTCTGAGAGTTCTGTACAAACCTCTAGCTGCACAGGGCTATATTGCTTGCTCAGTTCATGCTCCATCCTACAGACTCATCATGAACTAATACTGGTTTTAGAAATCCTTTGTGAAATTACAATATGCCTGACATACTTCCACTGTCCCTGTGTTTGGAAACATTCCTTAAAGGCTTTGTATTATTTGATATTTACATGGTTTCACTCTGTGTTCTTGCAATTTCTAACTGGCATTTATTTACAGAACAGAGTGCAAGAAGTACTTTTGACAAGCACATGTAGTGACTGGTTTCAGAAAGATGGGGCAGGGCTCGCCTTACAGACATTTTTAGACTTAATTAAGAAAGGTTGTGGGGAAGAAATAGCTGCACCTACATTTTTCTCTTTCCCACTGGTTTTAGCTGCTGTAGTGTGGGATACACTTTTCTGTGTATGCAGTCAAGTTTGTCCAACTCTTTACAGGCTTAATGATACGGCACACTGGAGTCTGCTCCCAGCTTTCAGTTGGGGTGGTCTTCCTTGGAGGAACACAACTTGAGGCTGCAGAGCACCCCAACAGTTCTGCAGTCAACCCTCTGCTAAAGCAACAGATGCTGTACCAGCATCAGGGATTTTGTTCATGGCACGGGTTTTACATGGACATAGCTGCTTCTTTAACCTGTGTCTAGGAAAGACAACCTTTCTGCTTCACTACACTGTGACAAAGGGTTATAGAGAGATTAAAACAGCCTTTGTGCAGAGGTCTTGCCTCCTCATACAGCTTTCTATTTGTTTGTTTCCGTGTCTGCAGCGGTACAAAGCAAGGAAGAAACAAGGTTCCAGAAGATTCAGCTGTCTCTGAGAAGTAAGATGTTTTTACCATGAGCAGAAACAAAAAAAAAAACCCAAAACCCAAAAAGGATTAAGTATCTGGTACAGTCTTTCTGCTCCCTTCCATCTACCAGGAAGATTTTTTTTTGTAATGCAGAAAGTGGTTTATTTTCTAACAGAAATAGCTAAGAGATTTGACTTATCACTTGAGATCCTCCAAAACCAGAAGGTGCTCCTGTGAGCTGCTAGCTGACTAAATTCTGTGCACTGGAAAGCAAGTTTGCATTTCCCCAGAGGTAATTGAAAGTGATCTTGCTGAGTTCTCCAATATTAAAGTTGGTATATATTTCCTTACATCCAAGGTTTTTTCCAGGATTGCACAAAGCAGGCGGAGTTAAGCAGCAGCTTTATTTTACCTTTTGGAAATGAATGACTTCTGGGTTACGTTCAAGCTTTTCATAGCCAGAATAGCAGATTACTCATCTGTTCTCATTAAAGAGATTTCAAGAATGGCTGCAATCCCAGGAGCTCATGTATTAAGAATATATAACAAGCCGATTCTTTTGCTTCCTTGTGCTTTGACAGTACCTTGCATCTCTGAATGACTTTAAAAAGCGAGGAAGAGATCAGATGCCCAGAAGACAGTCATGTCCAGCTATGCTTGCGTGTTTGGAGTAGTTAATTTCTATATAGGCAGACTTCAGAAATAAGCAGCAAAGGCACCTAGGATGAACTCCAGATTTATGCGTCTTCCCAGCAGAGTGGGCACTTATACATAATGTAATTGCTTGTAGTTAAATTGGATGTGTGTGTCTTCACTTTGTAATGTAATACATACATAGCCATATCTGATTGTGGCATTATGCCCAGTATTGCCTTCTATGAAGTATTAACAAATTGAAAGGCAAAATGTTGTCTTATAATAGTGAATTTTTAATGAATAATAAAGGTTGAATTCCTTTTATCCCAAAGCTTTGGATTAAAGTGTCACTTATTTTCTCTGCCACCATTACTGCTATTGTTCTAGTTGAAAGCTGATATCCTCATGCAATCCTATGTCTATGGAAGCAGGGATTTTTAGAAAAGTGTGGAGCAATGTAAGACTCCAACAGAGCTCGTGGCAACACCCCCCGTTCATGCTGGCTGCCATAATACTGCAGTGCATTATGATAGTCAGGTCCTAAAATGAACTGAGAGTTCCCTCAACTCATGAGAGATGCACCAGTGCACAAGGAGACATGTGAGAAGGCATCATTTGCAAGTCATCCTGCCTGCAGCTGGGCTCAGGCTGTAACTGTCAAGGTCATCTATGTCCTTCCCCAAGTGCGGAAATCCACTTGGGTAGGGAATGGTGCAGCTGGTGGCCCCATACACAAAGTTCTCAGGTGCTCAGCAGAAAGGAGGCTGACCTGCAACCCTAATCTCTTACTAAGAAAGGCAAAGGTGAAAGGAAGACAGGAATCATGAGCTGTTCTTTGGTGCTTCTTGCTCTGAGTTTTTCACACTGGATTCTGCATGTTAAGGAAAACCTTGTCTGCTGTTTGGATTGGACTTCCCAGATCACCATCAAACACCCATAAGGCTTTATGCCAAAGATGATGTTCATTACAGGGTCAAGAAATGGCTTTTCTCATGCCTTTCTGCCATAGTGGTCTGGTGATAATACTCTAATGATACTATTAGATGGACCTCCGCAGAGGCTTGTGGTTCTTCAGGACCTGAAGATTACTTTTCCATCCAGGAACATGCCTCTGTCCCTGAGGTATGACACTTGTGTACAGCAACATTGCAGGCATGTTCTAAGAAAATATTCACTGTGGTTTTTGTATTAAATTGTGCTTGGAGACAGAGAGGAAGGTAGTCCTTGGCTCATTCCTGTAACCATTCAATAATCACTACCTCTTTGTGACTTTTTTGTCTCAGCTTAATTTAGTTGTTGTAAAAGTGCTCACATCTACATGCTTGAGGAGATACATAAGCAGGCAAAAGCTAAATTCCACCTGTTTTATTACAACCATTTAGTTCTTGGAGTTGCTCACCTGGCTTTTTTGCATTGTGCTTGCAAAATTCAGGAAGGACTGAATCCCCAGGTCCTTGACATCCTCAGTGTGTGTGCACCCAAAACAGCCTTTCCAGAAGTGCTGAGCCTCAAAGCTATTGTTCATTTTAAGGGATGGTCCATGGTACACCAAGATAAAACATTTCTCTGGCAGAAAAAGCATGGAGGAGTAAACCTTCTGGGCTCACAAACCATATTAGCATACTGTCCTGAAGACTGCTCAAGGGAAAACACCATTTCAGCTCAAACTTTGGAGTTTACATGAAGAATGGGTTTAGTTACTCCAAGATGTGGGGGGGTTTTAAATAAATATATAACTTAAATATTAGTTATTTTATACATCTCTAACTTAATAGGAGAAGTGAGTTATAGGCACACCAGAAAGATGTTAACATTTTTTTCCATCAGTGTCAATCCTGTCACAGAGTAAGATGGGCTACCCGCTGTACTGGGCTCACCAGGAATGCAGAGCTAATTGTAAGTGCCTGCCCAAGTAATCCTCTCTATGCTGATAATTTGATTGATATGTTATGGGCTGTTTTGTTTATGAGACATATACAGTATCACAAATACAAAAGACTGTCAGAGGGAGTGGTAAAATTGCTCTGGAATTACAGTCCTTCAAAATTCTAATAGTTAATGTGACTGCTCATTTCTTCGGAAATGGTTTGGGCATGATAACGCTTTATGTCCACATTTTAAGTGCATATAAAAGATGATAGAATCTGGATGAGGGGAAAAGGGTGCAGCTCCCTCGTTTTTGGCTCAGGGTGTCCAGGACATGACGAGGCATGTACTGCTATTTTCTGTTCTGATAGATGTGAACTTGAAACCCAAGCCTTCAAAATGCAGGGAGGGGGGAGAGAGGAATGCTTCCAAAGATAAGCAAAAGAGTTATTTCCAATACAACAATGAAACCTGTCGAATGTGGTATGCTTAATGTACATAACTTAATGTAAAACTATCACAGCCCAAGCACAGAATCTGGCTGGGATCTGGACTACTCTATGATGTCCGGCCACTTTGTGTGAATCACTGCCCTGATAGCAGTTCACACACAGAGGATCATTAAGGCCAGCAAACTTTGTTTTTCTGCCTCCTGCTTTTTAATGCTCAAGGTGGGATTCCTTGCTTCTATTCACTACGGATGTGGGAGAGCCCACATCTCAGCTGAAACCAGCAGGAGATGCAGCTCAATGGTCTGCAACGGGCCAACAACTGAAAGACTTGTCATTTCTCTTCTTGGGCGGAGGAGCTGAAGGGATCTCTGTTTGGGGGAGCTTGCTAGAATGGGGAGATACTGTGAAGCAGCCCTAGGCTGCCACTGCATCTCTCCCCTTACAACTTCACCTCACTCTCCACAGCGTGTGCCATCTCCAGCTCTACCACAGCTGCCAAACACAGCCAAGGCAGTTCAGTGCACCTTCCTGCACAGGGATGGTCTTGGGACCTGGGAGAGAGAAACAAGTCGAAGCTTAATCTGGCTACGATACAAGGGATGTTCGCTGGTTCCTGAAAGGTCGGGATGGAGCATATCTGCTATGTAGCCAAGGAGTGTCTGCATTTGCAGCTGCAGCTCTCTCCAGGTGAAGGAGCTGGGTTCTTCATTGTTCCTGGAGGACTGAATAGCAGTGAGTCCAGTGGGACTTTCCTCTCCTTCCTGCTGCCCAGCAAGTTACTGCCACAGCTTTCAGATGCTGGCACTGCTTTCAACAGCAGTGCAGTTATCACTGGGAGATTCAACATCACAGTCACTCCACATGAGCTCCACCTTAAATCAGCCTGAAAGTCAAAGCTAGGGCAGCATATGGCAGCTCCGTGCTAAGCTGGGTATTTTTCTGCATTCACATGACACCACAGCGTGCTTCTGGTTTCAGGGTGGAGTTCGAAATGTGGCTTCTGACCAGTAAAGCCTTTGTACCCTGCTGTCTAAGATCTACTAAAGCAGTATTCAGCAGAGAGGTCTTTGGTTTAGTAAGGGTAAGCTGCTCAAGGTCTGTGTCCTGCAGCGTCTCGACTCTACACCTCTCACACCTCTGGGATCAGAACCAGCACTGCTCAAATCTGTGACCCCAAAAGCACGACACAAAATTTTTGCACAGCTGAGATGTGGGGTTTTCTGGGGAGGAAAGCAAGTCAGAGAGGCCCATCCTGATGACAGGTGCAACATTCCTGCCTCATCCTTTTCTCTGAAATGTTTTGTACTGTGATAGCACATACACTTAATTGACTTGGTAGTAAAAAGGACTCCATTTGTAATATGTGCCTGAGCACTCCAGAAAGGCTCCTTTTTGGTTCTCTCCTGTGCCTGACTGTAAGAAAATGTTCCAGACAAATCAAGGTCCTGCCATTCCAGGCAGTGGAAGAAGCAGAGATCCAAAATTGACTCTGGACTAAAATTAGTTTTTTTCTGAGAGCAATTGCAGGAAAGCTGCCAGCAGCTGTCGCTATACAGTGGATTTGCAATCTGTTGTACCCAGGCAGTGACTGAGCCAATGGTTTTGTTTTATCAGTCTGTGAAAACTTCAAAATTAAAGTGTGCTTCTTTTCTCAGCTGTGAGAATGGCACGACAACACTGTACCTATAGTGACATAACTCAGAAAGTTCCCACAGGCAAGAGCTTGTATTTGTTTTTTAGTTTGCAGTGGAGTCATTCTAGGCATGATTAAATGTGTTTGTCAAAAGACAAGGTGAAATTCACAGCCTTTAGCTACTAGCAGAGATTCCTTGCTATTCACATAGCTCGCACAGTGCTAACAGCTAGTTAAGTAAATGAAAGTAACAGAGGTGAGAAACTGATAGGAAAAGCCCAGTGGAAGGATGTCTCCAGGAGGAAGGTAGTGCTGGGTCTTCTCAGGATCTTCTGTGAAGGTGTCTCTGAAATGCTGATCAAGAGGGTCCCTCACCTCCGTAAGCACCTATATGAACCAGATCTTTAGCTAACTCCAAGCAAAGAGCAACCACGTGTTTGTCTGCCTGTGTGTGAGCTCCACACCTCTAGTAATCTGAAAGGAAGCATCATCTACTCCCTCCTGTAGCAGCCAGATGCTGCAGGGTATGTGGTGCCCTAGGGATTAGCATCCTGCTATTCATTTGGGCCCTTTTGGAGTGGCAGGCAGAGTCGTGCTTAGGCTGCAGAGCTTTGGCAGGCATACTGTAGGTATTACTCACTACACAGCTTTGCCAGAACGTCAGATTAAAGCACACCCAACCTACTGATAAAGCCAGGTTTCTTTACAGCATGTAGCTCATTCCAGTAGCTCACTTTTTGTCTCAAGATAATAAAAGCATCAATGCTCCTTTTTTCTAATCAGTGAAACTATGTTTACAAGGCACTGTCAGTCCATTTCCTTCGTGTTATCTGTTTTATTGTCTAGTCAACAATACATGACCTTTCTAACCCTAGGGGTTTACAAAAGATGGATTTCTCTGCTAGTTTTCACATATGACAAAACCTCTTTGCTGGTATGAAATTATGAGTGGGTGTTCTTTATTACAATAACTGGGTATTCAGGACAGCAGGCACAACACTGACATACTGATTTCCAGGTTGGATCAACACCAAAACATCAAATTGAGAAAAATGAAAAGCTTTTGTCTGCAAATTATGATGTTTTAGGGAGGGAAATCTTTTTGCAAGAGTTATTTTTGAGTTTTGGAGCCACAGGTGAACTACAAAGTGGGTGGAAAATGGGATGGACCATCAGGCTCAAGGATAGCAGTCCAGCAATCAAAGTGTAGCTGGCAGACAGTTGCAAGTGACATTTCTCAGGGGTCAATACCAGGCCAATGTTTTTTAACATCTTTATCAACAACTTAGAAGAGGGAATGTAGGGCACTGGGGGTGGTACCACGTTGGGGTAGCAGCTGGAGGGGAGCACAGCCCTTCAGAGGGGCCTCAGCAGGCTGCAGAAATGGGCTGCCAGGAACCTACTGGAGCACAGTGTGGGCAAACGATGTGTCCTGCTCCTGGCTGGGAGCAGCCCAGCAGTGGTGCCAGATAAGACCCATGATCTGGAGAGAAGCTCTGGAGTCCTGGTGGACAGCAAAGGGGATAGCCATCAGCTAAGGGCCCTGTGACATCAGTGGCTGAGCAGGGCCTGGGTGTTCCTAGCAAACCAGGGGAGTGAAGGGCTTCTCCACCACTACGTGGCACTCATCAGGTGGAATCCAGAATTAAGTCCAATTTTGGGACATCCAGTACACAAGAAGTTTTGAGAAAATAGAGGCAAACCTTCCCCACAAGCATGGTGCAGACCTGGGACAGGGCCGAGAGAGGCAGTGGGGTCTCCATCCTTGGAGATAACCTGATCTAGCTTTGTGGTGTACCCTGCTTGAGGCAGGTGGTTGGGCTAGGGACCTCCAGAGATACCTTCCAATCCAAATTTTTCTGAGCTACTTTAGTTACATTTCACAGGACTCTTGCAGCAGGGCTAAAGTTAAAATGGAGAATTTGCTTTGCCTGAATGCATCTTCTTATGCCATGCTCAGGAGGCCTGTGCTGAGGTTAGGTGGTGACTTACTAACAGGAGGCCATATGCTCTGACAACAGAAGGATCACAACAAGGTCCCAGAACACACTTGTGCTTTTTCTCTTTCAGATACCTCAAGAAACCCAAACGAAGGAGAAACAATGCTGAAGTAAACAGAGTTCTGAGGCAAAACTATCACCATGCAGTAACCCCCGGATCCTAGAAAGTACACAAGTCCTGCCCAAAACCCAGGTTACCATCACCAATCCAGAGAGGCCCAGGAGGCTTGATGAGAACATGATACCTGGTGTCTCTCCTCCTCTGTGTCACCTCAAGTGATCCTGGCCAGATTGCCTGGGTATACATTTCTCCGTGCCTGTGAACACATAGGTGTGAGGGGATAGGGGAAATCTGTGAAGGAGTAAGAACAAGTGAAACCAGCTTTTCTTAAAATTAAAGTGTCTTTCACGCTCCTTAAGAGCTGAGAAAGATCAACTGATTGCAGAAGTTCTGAGAAGACCCACTCCCAGGAAATCACAAAGCAATGAGTCCTTGGTAAAGCTGAGCAAGGGATTGCTGTGTGCTCCACACATTTTGAAAGTACGGAAATCAACAGAAGGTCAAGGATGTAAAACCTTATTTCTAGCACTTCTCTAACCTGGCAGATGTGAAACAAAACTGAAACACACCCTTCAAAGAGACCTAAAGACACTAAAAAAAATAGCAGTTTGGGTTTGGCAAATGTCCTTTCTTCCTACCAGGAACACATGGATAATTGCCTGCTTATTTGAATCATTCTCTTACATAGCTACACAATGTTGGAGAAAGTGCTCTATCAGAGGAATATCTGAGAGGGAATGGATGGAAAGCATGTGTGCCCATCTGCCAGATACTGTTGCAGGCTGAATAATCATGTTGGGCTGCTGACTTATGTTTAACTCTGCAATTAAGAGCAAGTCCTACACTTGGTACTCCTGTGAGCAAGCCCCAGGGTCACATAAATAATCCTCAGGATTACTCAGAAATTAACTTTTAAGACATGATTAACACATGACTGGGAGCTGCAGGCTTTGTGCACAGAATCATGGGAACATTCAGGTGGGGAGGCACATCTGGAGGCCTTTGATCCAACCCCCACCCCCAAGCTCAGCTGACTTCAAAGTGGGGTCAGGTTGGTCTCGGCCTTGTCCAGCTAACATTTGAACATGTCCAACAGTGGAGATCCCATCACCTCACTTTGGCCCTGTCCCATGGATGTGCCATTCTCATGGGAAGGAGTTTTGCTTCTTATGTGCAACCAGAATTTCCCGTGCTGCACTGTGTCCCTTTTGTCCCTTACAATAAGGGACAAAACGAGATGTTTTAAGCCAAGACCAGAGCTCTGCAGCACACCAAGGCGTCTCGCTCCTTCCTGTGAGGCTCTCGCAAGACCACCCCAGGCTGCAGGGGAAACGATTTGCACTTCACAGCCACCTCAGAGACTTCCAGCTTAACCCAATGGCCTGTTAGCCAGACGCAGCTGAAGTCTGAGGACTTTAAATACCTGCTTCCACAGACAGGGCAGCCTGCAGTCTGATCTTGGGTCAAAAGCAGCTTTTGTGCAAATGGCATTTGTGCTTTGTGTAAAAGGACCAGCCAGAAGCTGGGGGCAAGAATAAGGTGAAGTACACATAAAAATCAATCTGCCAGCATTTCTGATATCTATGTGTGGTGCTGAGGAGCATGTGGGTGTAGCTGGTTAACCTGGAGTTTACAGGAATCCCACAGAAACCTGGGGCTAGCATGGCTGAACCCTCTGGAATGCTCCAGCATTTGTTCCTCAGCTGTACTTGTTTAGGCAAACCAGACAAAAACTACCTGATTCAGTCTGAAGAGGGAAGCTAGAGTCCAAGGTAAACATGTATAGGCAGCACTTCTGAGCAGCTCGACTTTCAAGTTTCCTGAGAGCAGTCATGCCCACAGAGTCAGTAATGAGAATGAATTTGTTTGCTGAAGGATCTCTGGGGCTCTGTGCTTCTTTTCCAGGTGGGGGCATTCAGACAATTGATGAATGAAGCTTTTTCTGTTTGGGACGGTAAATATTTAACTGGAAAGTTTAGAAAGATCTGTGCTTCTGAGTTTTCAAGGCCTCCTCAAAGAAAGTGTCTTCCCTGCAGTCACAAGACAAAAAGCACAGAAAGGAGGACAGAAGCTAGGAAACACAGAGAAATCAGAAAAGCTGTGTCCCTCTGCAGTGTGCTGTAGTCCTGCGTCACCTTCTCTGCCACACATGCAAGAAACCTGCTGCAGCTGCCCCTCTCAAATGTCTACAGCACGCTGCAGAGCATTTCTGTCTCCTTACTCAGGTTATTCGAGCACCCCCAAAATCCCATCCATCTCATTAGATCTGATCACTGAATGTTCAGTGCTTTTCTTCCTTTAGACAATCAAACAACACAAAACATGACCTGCATAAGAATCCTGAAGTGAGGAGAAAGGGTAGGTTTTTACATGTTAATGTCTTTCTCAGGTTGTTCCACTGTTGTGTCTGGCAGCTTTTGGGCATGAAAGTGGCACCAGCAAGTACCTGGAACTTCTTAACATGCAGCCTTTAATGTCCTGATAGCCAAACTGCCAGGATATATCAGAATGGTTTGTTAAGGCATTGTAGCATGGAGAACCACAGGCTCTGTAGGCCTGATCCAGGTGACAGCGGGGTTTCCAATGATTTCAGCAGAAACTGGAGTTGCTCTCAAGCATCAAAACCAGCTAAATCCTCCCGTTCACGAACTAGGTTACATTTTGTGGTTCATCCTGGAAAAGTAGCTCCAGATAAACAGTCTTAACAGTTGTTTTGTGACTGACTTTACTGGCTCAGAAAGGGCTGTGTCTCTCATTGCCTTCTAAAATGTCAAAGATGTGAGTTGTGGGCACTTGAGGCCACCACACATTTTGTAGTCAAGCACAGCAGAAAAGTGAGGTCCCTGAGGTCTGCACGCTCCACTGCTGCAACCGACTCAAGGGCCTTCTCCTCTCCAGCAGGATGCCCATGACATCGCCAGTGAAATGCCTGCCTAGCAGAGCTGTGACAAGAAGGCTTGAATCCACAATTAACCACTCCACAGCTCACCCAAGTGGAGACTGAAAAGAGGATCTGCAGGAGACAAAGTGTTTTTTGGGAGGTAACGCAGCCTGCTGCCCTGGGAGCAGTGCATCTCTTCAGAGCTAAGCACCGGCAAGAGGAGCGCAGGAAGGGCACAAGTAAAGGAGCAGAGAAGACATCTAAGAGGGAGATTAAATGGGCTTTCTCTTGGCATTAACAATTCTCTGGTGCACGTATCTGCTGATCTCGATGGCGGGCTGTTGGCTGGTTCTCCAGGCTGCTTCCAGAGATTCAGTTTCTTGTGATTCTTGTGATCCACTTTCTTGTTGAAGGTGGTCAGAAGTGGTCCTTTCAGGCTACATCTTGAGCAGCCCATGATGGGAAAGACATTTAGGAGAAAGCTATACAAGGAAGAGGTGGCAAAAAAAGATAAAATACTTTGATGCAACAGAGGGTATGCACAACTTTGTAAGGGGTAGAAGAGAAGGGTGTTAGGCTTGTTTAGCCTGGAGAAAAGAAGATTGAGGGGGTACCTATCTGCTGTCATCCACTGCCTCGCAGCGTTGCAGAGGAGAGAGAGAGAGACAGTCTCTTCACACAAGGAAAGGACAAGAAGCAATGGCCACAGGTTGCAACAGGGAAAATTCTGGTTGGACATATGGAAAAAAATCCTTCCACAAGAGTGGTGTGGGTCTGGGTCAGGCACCAGAGATGTGGTGAGATCTCTGTCCCTGGAGATTCTCCAGACTGACAGAACAAGGCACTGGGTGACCTGACCTGCTGAACCCTGCTTTGAGCTGGGGATTGCGCTGAAGACCATCAGATGTAAATCTTTCTGAGATTGTTCAGGAAGCTTCACAGTGATCCTTATGAGGCCTCTCTCAATCCTGTGAGCTTCCACAGCAACATGTTGCATGAGTACCTATATGAGGATAGAGCCTGAGCTAAGGGGAAATGTAGGGATGCATGAGTGCTCTCGCCTTGCACAGAGAAGAAACGTGCCCAACACTGTGTTTTGAAGGAAAAGTCTCTTTCACTGTCCTTCCCATATGCTGCCCGCCAGGGGACTGTTCCACAGTCCTCAGAAAACAAAGGTAAACCTTTCACGAGATGTACCTGATGGCCATATGAAAAAAAATTATGTCATGAACATTGGTTGATTTCTGTAGAGTGAAGCCTGTTCCATCACAGGTCTTTGGAAGAATGGCCATGTCACGGCCAAAATATCCTTCGGATAAGACCGCAGGTGAGGCATGAAAGACACAAGGAAACCAGGGACAGATGGGGGCTCTGCAGAGCAGGAAAGGCACACATGAAGTTGCAGATTGGCTGGAAGTGTCCATAGGCTTGGGAAGGATCTGTTGGGCTTAAAGTGAGATGCTGCACAAAAAGTGCGTGAGGGTGACAAGGGATAATCAGGAAGTCTGGGCAGGTTTTGGCTGTACTGCAGAAAGCACAGGTGGATGTTGTTGTCTGAGCTAACTGGCTGAATGGAAATCTTGTGGTAGGCATGTGCTTGTGTTCCTCCACTATTTTAAAAGGCCTTGAGCCCACAGACTGCTTCAGAGCAGAGGCGAGCCCCTCCTGAGCTTATGTGGTGTGAGAGGAGCTGGTGGAGGGTTCAGGCTTGCCCTACTTTGTTAAAAGGGAACTGTGAAGTCCTCTTTCCTGGAAAGATCCATGGGGTACAGATGTGGCAGGGATGGGGCTTTAGCAGCAGTCAGGCCAGTGGTGCCATCGCCACACACCTCTGGATGGATGGAGGCAAGCAGACAAGTGGAAGTGAAAGCTCTCCAAGCATGGCTGGGATGGCATAGGTAGGCTCTGGAGGTTTGTGGAGATGATCTGGAGGTAAACGGGGCCCTCACCAGCAGCATATTTCTCAATGTGTCTGTCTTTTGTGCCTGTGAGTCCCCAGCAAGCTGGACGAACTCCTCATGCAAAAATCCCCCCACGCAGAAGTGTGTGCGAGTGGTTCCTGTGCACTGCAGAGCACAGCTCCGCTGGGATGTCCTCCAGCAGTGCCTGGCTGCAGTTAGCTTTGCCCACCAGGAAGCAGCTCCTCCGTGGGTGTGTAAGCCTGCATTTGAGCTTCAGGTTTTTCAGTGGAAGATCTCTTCTTTTTTTAATTAAACATTTGTCTTTCAAGCATAACTGGTTTTTAACAAACCCTGCACAAAATTTCTTAACTGGTTTTCAAGAAGAAAAACCCTACCCCTCCAAACTTTCCCACTTTTTAATAAAGGATTTGCCATTTTTAAGAGGAACTCCCCTCTCACCAAAGTTATGGGCTTCTTCCCTTCCCCTGGAGCCTTTCCTAGACCTATCTGAATGTCTGTTCCTCCTCTTTTCCCAGGGAGAGAAGCCTGGCTAACCTGAAGCATGTTCTGATCTGAGCCCCATGAGATAGTTTTGGGATCATTTTGTGGTTTCCTGAGAACAGCAGAAAAAGGACATACAATAGCACTGGAGATGGAGAATGGGCCATCCGGGGGACCTTGCCAGGGAGACTGAGCACAAGCTGCCTTGCAGCAGAGCCTGTCCTAGTGGGTTACCCTTGCCCGAGGGAGTTGGTGTCCCCAGCCCTCGTGTGTGGAGCACCTAGCAGCTGGCACTTGACACCACAGACCCACCAACGACGGTCAGGTTTTGGGACTGTTGGTGTACGCTGGCTTCAGTCTCCACTCAGAGGCTTAGGGAAATTAAACTCAAAAGTCTTTATGGTACCATGTCCCAGGAGAGACAAAGGAAAGGGACAACACAGAGTCAGGACACAAGTAACATGTCCTCTCCTGAAATTTAGTAACTCCAGGTTCTCCTCACCTGCTTCCCGGGACTCCTCAGGGCAGGATGATGTCATATCCCAGGCTGCAGCTCTGGCTGGTTGCGGCAGATTTGCTGCCAGTTTCTCTTACTCAGCTCTCTCAGCACAGTGGCACACACACTGATCCTTGCTGCTACAAAGCATGAATTGAATTGATCATTTCACTTTTTCTTTTTTTTTTTTTAATTTAGAGGTTTTGCACTCAAGGCAAAGGTTAGGGTGGTGACCCACCTAGAAGCACATTTAGTTGGCTTGCACTTTCACATGTTTCCACAAACACAGGCTCCCCTGTGCTTCCTAAGATTTCTCTCCTTGTAACAGAAATGCCCCAGAAAGGATGACGATAAGATAAATACATGGCATGTGTTCGAGGCCTGCCCACCAGCTCCTTTCTCTTCTCTCCAGCATATGTCATCTGAGCTTTTGGGCCTCTCTCCTTTTAAAGCCCAGACAGCCTTTACCAGCAGTCCTTCTGTAAATGGAAAATCTATGCACACCCCCCCACGCATGTGCAGTCATCCCTTCTGCCTGCTCACACACTCTCACTCTTTTGAAAAGGCTGTCAGACATCTCAGTCTTTCCAGTCAAGGCCTCTCTTCCAGTTGCAAACTTCTCCAGACAAATTTTGAGGGCTCGTATATCTATCTGTTAAACCCAGGTCTAACAAGGCCCAGGTGGAGCTTGGCACCAGTCCTGCGCTATTCTCATAAATCCGCTGATTTTAAGAACTGTCTCCCGAAGTGTATCCCATTGAAGTGCACACACACAGTGCCCTTGGGGTGGTAGCATAGGCACCACATCCATGCACTATGAGCTGATCTCCTTTTAACCCGAACTGTGTCTTTGCATGAAAGGAATTGGAAGCTATAATCAAGTCTCAGTACCCCATTTTCCATCTCGTCACCCTGTCATATCAACTGACATCTTTGTTGGTGTGGGCTAAACCTGTTAAGGAAATTGTGTTTGCTATCTCATACCATGATGTGTGACGTTTTACTCATGAAGACTGAGCCAAGCAAGTGCTGCCTGAGGTTACTCCCATAGCACCCTCCTCAAAGGGATATGGGTTTCCCGTCCTTTGAAAAGAAACTGCAGAGACCACAGATTTCATACTGCAGCGAAGGCAGCCAGCAGTGTGAGACCTACAACAACCATCCCAATGACATGTGAGCTGCCCCAAAAACGCTGTAACATCTCGACGGTGTGCGAGATCCTGGGTTGGAGGAAGCAGTGCTAATCTTCCTCCCCTTTCTGCTTGGCTTCCATCTGAAATCTGCAGCAGCTATGCAGGAAACCAGGGAAATGTGACTCACACTAATTTTACACCCATGAGTGCTCCTGAATTCACATCAGTCCTGCCCAAACTCCAGCTAAACACACAACAGAAAGAGTAGGATGGTAATTAGAGCAGTCAAATGCCTTTGCCAGCATCTTCCACTTAATCTCATTTTAGGTGCCTAATTAGTATTCCTTCAAGATCTGTGATGTACTTGTCACATGGATTAAAAGCAAGCAACTGATAAAAAATAACTCTCCACGGAAAGTCCTATTTCTGACTATTCCTGACAGAGATTCAGCAGGCAACTGTTCTCAGCACACAGCTCCAAAGTAAAGTAGCTGAAGATCTAGGAGATGCTGTTTCTGATGAAGTTTACAGCTGCTAGAGGCACAAGAGGATTGGTACCTATGCAAACACAGGGTGCTGTGCCTCACCTCCCACACATGGAGGATGCACAACTCAGCAATTTTCAGAGTGGGGACTTGCTGAAGTGTGTAAGAAGGTCTCAGTGAAACCACCTGAGCAGCCCACAGGGGAGCAAAGTCTGGGAGAGTTAATGGGTCACAGTTAGCCATGGGAGTTGGGGGTCCTCTCTGTGCTGCTCTAATTAAGAGAGGATTATGGGTTGGCTCTGTAGTAGTGATAGACCAGCCCTCTTGTAACATCATTACAACAGTTGTGGGATGGTAATCAGAAACTGCATCCCTCCACACTTCAAAGAAATGAGCAATTAAACAGTTTTTAAAGAACAATTTCTGTAAGACTGTGTGTGAGAGGTGGTATCCCCATCACCCTGCTTCTCCTGAACTATGTCCTCTCCATGAAGAGAAGATTTGTTCACAGTGTGCAAATGACCAGGGAGGGCAAGTTTCTGACCATGTGTGGCAGAAGGAGAGCCAGAGCATTCATTCCACTTCACCTGGACCAGAGGGAAACCTCCCTGTTTCTTCCTTTTAGAGGGTTTTCAGTCATTAAAAAAAAAACCAAACAATAAAACAAAAAAAAATTAAAAAACAGTTCAAGGTGTGTTTCAAAGTGAAAGCTTGTGAAACAAGAAAGCAGAGGAGTTCATTTGGAAAATGTCAAAACACATTGTTTCCGCTTTCAGGAACTTTTACTCTCCTCTTTTTCAATTAAACCTATTGTCAGTTTGGATCAAATTCCAGAAATAATTAAGTTTGCCACCAAAGCACACCTTTACTGGCCAAAGTGTGCATCTGGGAACTCCAGCCGTGGTGCTGACTCTGCTTGTCTGCTGTCATGGTGTTCCTGTGTCTGGCGAAGGGGTTTGTGTAGGATCATCACTGCATGTGAAACTACTTGGACAGGCTTCACCAAACCCACCCACTTCAGCTAGAGCAGACCTTTCAAAAAGAGGCAGTATGAATCTTAAGGCTACATAATTAAATTACTGAGGGACTAGGAACTGAGTCATCCGTGGTCTGATTCCTCACTGTCAGATTTCTGTTTCAAAAATGTGAGAAATCCCCAAGTAAACAGCACAGAGGTGTCATCAGATTTGGTGATGTGTAGCTTTGAAAGTTATGAGGAATCCTTTTGCTTCTGTGCAAAGGCTGTAACAGCGCACTTAAGCCTCCAGTGCCAAAGCCAAATCTGGTAGCATTTACCAGCAAAGCAAAGGTCCCACCACCACTGGCATTGGTGTTTGACATGGTTGCTTCTCTTTGAATTCGTCAGGCTACTTCACCAGATCCCCGACCTGATCTCACAAGACAGGAATGTGAGGACACCAGAAGCACCCACCTGCCCAATGGTCCCTGGGCAGGAACTGCACATGAGCCGGGCCAGGTGCCAAGGCTGTCTCTGACACCCTCTTCTCTGCAGTAGCCGATGTCCTGGGCTTGGGCTTGCCCTGGGCACATGAAGTTAAAAATCCCTGTCTTTTGGGTCCTTTATACAGTCTGCTGAGCTGAGAGCATGGATCCCACCAGCTGGGCCTCCCCTACACACATCCTTCCCCCTATGGTCAGGGACCTGGAGAGATGCTCTGCTCTGGAGAAGACTGTTTAAGAGCAGTACCAGACTCATCACTAGGATTTTCTCCATCCCCAGAAAAATATAAAACTGATTTTCCTTTAATGGCAGAATCACAGCCATATTATAAACAGCAATTTCTGCCTTACTGCCCTGCTTTTATAATGATCTCAGTGTTTGCTTTCTCAAGAGATTGCTGATGGGCAGCACAGACAGCAAGTATTTCATTTCTATTCCAGTGAAAACACAACAACTGGGTTTTGCCCAGAGCCTGTATGGATCTCAGTGGGTGTACTCAGAGAGGGCCTTTTACTTGATTTTCTTCTGGCAGTTGTAGCAGTGGCTAGCACGGATCTGATGGTGGTTGCAGAAGAAGGGAGCCTGGAGGAGAGAGCAACCTGCTAAGAACAGGAGCCATGTCAGGAGTGAAACTGGCACCATAGAGAAGTGAGTTGCTGGACTGTATGAAGAAAACCTGCCATGCCTGCTTCCACTGGTAGGAAAGCATCATCTGCCACCAGGAAAATACCGTATTTTGAGTCAAAAGAATCTAAATGTGCAGACAGAGCATTCATGCAGCTGCTTGCCGGTCCTGTTAAGATTTTTTGCCACCAGATCACAGGAAGATTTACATGGAAAGTAACCACCAGAACTCTCTGGTCCAACCTTCTGCTAAAGTCAAAGCTTGAATGGGTTGCTCAGCACCTAGCCCTTGCAGAGCCTGCTACCTTGGTCCTGCTGCCAGTGCACGTGAAGAACTTGCAGCTGGAGGTTCCAGGGCTCCTCAGAGCTCAGATGGGCTTCCAAAACTGCATTCATGGTCTGCTTATGGGTGGGAAGAAGCAGCCCTGACTGGTGTTCATGCTGCGCTTCACGTGCTGCACTCAGCGGTGAGCCCTCCCAGGGCTGTTTATGGGGACACCCTGTTTCCAGTGAGTGTTGCTGGAATGCCTACAAAAACCAGATGAGTGGAAAGGACATGACAGTCAGTAGCTTTCTGAATAAAAATGGGAGAAAGGAACAGCCCTGTTACCCTGCTAAGGCCTTTGTTTCACTTTTATTTGGTGTGTTCACCTCCTCTACAGAGATGTTGACAATACTGATGACGCTTGTGATTAATTATTAATACAACACTTAGGAGGCTGGGCTGTGAGCTCAGACACCTCTGTACAGGGCACAAACACAGAAGAGAAAGGCAGAACAAGCACAGGGCACGAGGAGATGGAGAAAGGAAGACAGCAGCAAGACAGCAATACTCGCCTGATAAGCCTAAATTTTTGTCTTCAGGTTTTCACAGGTACTTCAGAGAGAAGAGCTCTAAAGATAAATCAGGAGGAGAACGATAACCTGTGAAAAAAGCATTGAGAAAGAAGAACGCTGCTTAGCCAGGGAAACAGATGGAGATGTGGAGAGTGTTTGTTTCTTTTCATCAAGTATATCCCCTAAAAGGGAACCCTATTTCAGCTTGATGCAGTCAGGCTTTTTTGAGTCTGTTCAGGAAAACCGCATCGGCAGCCATGGACGTGTTTGCAGGAAGATCCTGCAGGGTTGGCTGGGTTGCTTTTAAAGCTTAGGATTTTAATTTTATACTTTGTGAAAATCATGAAGTTGACTGAAGCCAAAATTCACAGATGGGAGGGAAAATGACAGCAGTCTGTTCTTGAGGGAGGATTATTCTGTCACACAGGAAACAATAGAGACCTCTTCTTTTACTACTTTAACAAGTTTTGCTTCATGCTGGCATTCCTGCTTCAGAAAGGCACTGTCATGGGAAACGGATTCTGCCTGGAAACCAGACATTGTTCAGGATATCCCTTCCACCTCTGTGTGCTATTCAGCATTAACACAGCTGTAAGCAAAACCCTGAGACTATTGAAATTTCTTTCTTCATCTCCCCCTTTCTCTTTGACAAATGTGTGACAAGAATGCAATTGTTTGAAAGCCCAGTGATGGAGAAAACAGAGAGCGAAGCCTTCAGACGTGCCTCAGTGATTTAGAAACCTACCCCCAAGACTTGTGAAAGAGGTCACCAGAGGTCTTCCATAGGGTTCAACTTCCCAGCAGGTCTCTAGATACCAAAGTAAAGGCACTCAAATGCCTTTAACAGCTGACCCTTTTGCAGATGTTCCCACCTAAGATTATCCTGGCTCTTGGTCTGAAGAATAGCACTTAGCCAACTAATGGATCACAGGCTTTTCTCTTTCAGTATCTGCAGTTTGTGTTGGGTAGCTGCCCAGCCAGCCAGCAGGAAGTTGTCTCTTCATTAAAATGACTAAAGCTTTTGAAAGATGAAGATAAGGGTTCTTCTGATGAATCACTGAAGAGCTGCATTTGGAGAATACTGTTTCTTGTTACCCAGAAGTTACTCAGCAGCCTGCTGGTAATGAAGTATGAACACAGCGAGGACGCTCAGGTGTTGATCTGCGAACACATTCCCCTGTCAGACTCCAGTCCAGCCCCCAGAACAGGCTCTTTTTCCTGCAGCTTCTGGGTCACCTTGTGCTTGAGGTGTGGTCTGGACCTTTTGCCCTTCTTGGTGTGAGCAGACAGGTGTGGACCAGGCCTATACTAGGCAATGGGGAGCACTGGGGGCACATCTGCAGTGGAAACCCACATCCTGCCACACGGACACCATGCCCCCTGAGGTCACCATTGCTCTGACTCCTAAATGCAGAGCACTCTCCCTCCCAGGCCTGGCACTTGGTGACCTGGGCTCCCCATACCAACCCCTTCTCTGCCTGAAGGAGACCCTGAGGCAACTCCTGTTCCTCCAGGCTACATGCTGCCCCATGAGTGACAGGGCATGGGGAGGTCTCTGAGCCCTTTCCATTAAGGTTAAACTATTTAAAGATCAATGGACCAGAAAGAGGGAGCAGGGGTCAGCATCACTTGTGCTCCTGCTCAGAGGAGTGTTTACGCATTTTAAGCGTTGGCTGTTTCATGTAACAGCACTCCAAGAGTCCTTGGAGCAGGACAGGCACAATGGACCCCTTCTGGCAGGAGCAACTGTGACTGCCAGGTGACCCTCTTGGAGACTGGTGCTATTTCAACTGGAGACTGGGATCCTCCAGCTCTGGAGCAGCACATAGCACAGCCGGTGGTGGAATGGCCTGGGTCTCCCTCCTCTACGGTAGATGCTGGCACTGGCCAGGAAAATGGTGCTGACCAACCCAGGAGAGCCACTCCTGTACCCTACAGACACTTAGGGAACTTGGCACCTGCCACCAGTGCCTCTGTGGTCAGTGAGTGCCCAGGGGAGTGCTAGCTGCTGTCCTCCATCCCTGCCCAATGCCAAGAGCTGAATATGTTGATTGGCTCATCCTTGTCCATAGGGGTGTGTATTTCCTGGTGCTGTTGTTATTCTGGTCACCCTTCTGTGTTCTGAGTGTGCTCGGACCCCATGGGCCACAGGACCTGCTAGCCACCCTATCTACAGTCCATCCACAGGGCCAAAAGGCCTGGGAGCCCGGGAGTTTTCTTGTTCCCACCCCTGCAGGCTCAGGGTGGGACACACTGGGGGCTGTCAGCCCCAGGCACCCCAGGCACCCCAGTGAACTTGCTTGGAGTGCTGGGAGCAGGTCTTTCCCAGCTCAGCTCCTGTTCTGTAAGCATCTGTAAATTGCTCTCCATCTGACCAAGAGCTGCCCTGCATGGTGGTAAAGATACAGCACAGGAGGAGTGACATGCCTACAAGCTTCAGGTGCCCCCAGCGCTGGGCCAAGAGGGGTGTTTGGGCAGCAGACTGAGATCCCAAGTCCTTTCATAAAACTGTGCACCAAACCCACTCTGACTCAGAACAAAACCAGAAAGAAATGTCTTTCTGCTGCCTCTCTCCCTAAGTGACCCCTCCTGAAAGCCCTCTAGGCTTCCAAAACAAACAAACAAAAAAAATCAAAGAAATGGAATATGATGAAAACCATAAAAAAATGGAGAAGAACCTCAGGCATCATTTAGGAAAGGCACAGTGTCTTACTCCGGCACTGTGCCATCTATGCTCAATGCCTAGAAGGCTGGGAAAGGTTCTGGGAGAAAAGTCCACTGCACGGGAACATTTTCAGGGCCTGAGTGGTAATGAGTCAGTACTGAGGTTTGGATTTAGAAGTTTCCTACTTAGTACCTGCCAAACATGTCAGACCTTTCTGGAGCCATCATCCCTGGTTCACAGAGAGGAAACAGGAGGTGAGCAGAGGGCATATGTGCCCAGGGTAATGCCAGGAATCAGTTGAGGGTCTGGGATGAAAATGTACAGGTTTCAGACTCTGAGGGCATAAGATGCAGGAGGTGGAAAACCATTCATCCCAATCCTATAGCCATTGTTGTTTTGTTGGTTCCTAGGAGGGGGAAGGTAGTGTGGAGAAGGGAAGGTGACACCATGCTTTTGATGCAGAACTATTTCCTAATGGTGAAGGAATGAGGGCAGAGCAAAAGAGCAATGCTCTGCCCCTGGAAGATGTGGCTGAGGTCAGTTCACAGCCCTGGAGACCATCATGGTCCCTTGCTTCAGCCTCTCTGTGGCCATGGCCCCAGACCTACCAGGCTTTGTTCTGCACATCAGTATGAGCCAGCCTCCATTCCTCTTTGACAGTGCTTAGCAGGCCTGGGGGCCAGGGACTTCAGGGGGCAGATCTGTCCAGCTGATCCTGTCACCAGCAGATCCCAGGGATACCTGTGATGGTGGGTACTCCAAATTTGGGCAACAGCTGTTGTCCTGTGTTACAGGGAAGGGAGAAGGACCACACTCTGTTCCTCCTTCCAACCCATGATAGAAGTGGCACTCTGTGGGTCTGCTGTGGCTTTTCTGTGGGGCCTTCAGAGCTTCCTTCCTTCCTTTCTCACCTCCTTAGGAACAGCTCTGAAGGCTTGCCTGCCCCCAAGTCTGTAGTGAACAAAGACCTGGAGATGGTCTCCATCAGATCATGAGCCAGATGTGAAGCTTTCCATCTCATGGGGTCTCCAGGCTATTAGATGGGTGTTTCTGCCTTGGTGTTTCAGGTCTGCCAGACCTCATCTGGCTCCATCAAGCAGAAGGACAAGATCCAAGCCCCAGGTTCCCAGCATATTTAATGCTGGACTAGCTCCTACATCTCTGCTTCACGCAGTGGGACAAGCTATCTGCCAGGGTAGCCACACGCAAAGCTGGGTACCACCAGGAACGTGCCTGCTGAACTACCCATAAGGGGAGAGCACCCCTGGCCATCTCAGTGGGGTCTGGCAGCTCCTCCAGACAGGGGGCAGGGCCAAACCCCAACGCATCTGCTGCCCAAGAAGATATTCCCTCATGGCTGGGCCAGGCCAAATGCCTTCACCTCTCGCATGCGGCTGCTGCCCCTGCAAGGAGGTTACACAATAATCCAGCAGAAATCTGACCGTGAGCTAAATCCTGGTTGCCCAATACTGGTTGCAGCAGGCCAGCGTGTGGGTGCAAACCCTCTTTACGCTCTGTTTGCCCTTGTTCTGGCGCTGACCCCACCGTGAGCTCATCGGAAACCGTCTTTGTGCGCAGCAGCCTTGTGAGATACGCTCCCTCCACACCCAGCCACAGCCCGCAGGCTCTCGCAGTGCCCAAGCACCTGTCACTTATCACAGGGGCAGGCAGCACCATCTGACTGCCGGGCAAGCGTGGTGCGTGGGGCCAGGAGAAAGTTCAGGGTCAGAAAGCCAGCGGTGGTCAGTCCCCCAAGTGAGCACTGCGCGGAGAGGCTGAACTCTGTGATGGAAGACCTTGGGACGAGCATCAGACATTGACCGAGTTTTATTTTGGACTTGATAGCTGACCTTAAAACAGCAGTATGAACTAACATTGCTTTCCTGGCCACAGCAATGACCCTCTTTGACCAAGGGGTGCTGTAGGAAAGGGCATGCAGCAGCACACACCTCTTGGTGCCACACTGATAAGGGTGCTGGTGGCTCTGGGGCTAGGACAGCGTCTACACTGACAGCTGTGCCAAGCAGCTGGATGTAAGAGGGAGGGCGGAGGACCCTCAAGCCCCGGGGTGTTGAAATGAAAACCCATTTCCCTATAACCAACCATCCAGCTTGCTCTGTAGTGGCAGCGAGCCTTGGTGCCGCAGACATCAGTAGAACATACCAGGAGGCAAATCCAAGTCTGCCAGCTGTGCCCTTACCCAGGGTCCCTCGCCCTGGGGAGATGCTCCTTCCACCCCAGGCACACAGCAGGCGAGGCCACCACTCTGGTCCATGTCCCCCAGGGAACAGGCACCCGGAAGGCATTGTCCGTGACACAGCACCAACCAGGACTGAGCGGTCACAGTGCAGCCAGAGCTGCCACCACCCACCCAGTTTTTCACAGGTTTCAGGTTGCCGCCAGAGGACATTCCTCCAGCATCACACTCCTTGCAGGGCTAATCTGTGGGGGAATGTGCCGGCATGCACGGCAGTCCTGAGCTTCGCCAGCCGCAGCCTGCACCAGCCTTGACTGGCCTGCGCCCCATGAGGGACCTGAGGAGGTCCCCACCAAGTTCTGGGGTAGTCTTACAGCTCCAGCAAGCCTTGTCTTGTTTGTTGCTGTCAGAGACTCTTTTGCAGCTCAAATCTGCCCACAGCAAGGTCTAAAGAGTGGCAGACACTCTTTAGTTGACTCTACAGAAGCCGTGCTGCAGGGGCTCCAGCATTTCAACCCCTACCAGCTGTAAGCACCAAGAGATCTGCCAGATCTCAGCTCCTCCACAGAGGCCAACTCTTTTCCTCCCCTCCTGGTTTACAGAACAGGACCTGCAGCTACTGAAAGGCTGCAGCACTTCTGCTAATATTCTGGCCATTTCAGAAATTATTTCCTTTACAACTTCTTTGTGTTTTTTGCCTTGTAGCATATGACCTTTTTAAGGTCATCTGAACACAACTTTTCTGTAAGTGCCACATCTCCATTAATAAACAGGTATGGGAAAGGTTGGGATGGATAAGTGTCCCCTCCTCTGAGACAACATAATGCTTTTACTTCTTGCTGTTACCACATCAACAACTTTATCTTACAGGGTGAAATGTTTAAATAACAACAGAAAAATTTCCTCTAACACACACTCTAGAGAAAAGCTCTGCAGTTGGATGTGTCTGCAAAGATTTCAGGTGAAGAAAGCAATCTAAAGTAGTTAAAAGACTTGCAAAAGGACACAGAGAAAAATTATTTCTATGTCTACTATAGCTTCAAGAAATTTAATCTCCCTTTCTTCAGCCCAGACATTTAGGCTAGGCTGTGCTTTCACCCCAACTACCATGTTGTCCTTGCGGGGGAAAGCTGGTTGCAAATAACCTTAAATCTTTGTCAAACCTCCAGTGCTGCTCTGTTTGGACTTGGCCAGTGTAACCCCTACTAAAAAATGCAGAAAATATTTCAAAGTCAAACTTTAAAGGGACAGCCATTGTTTTATTTGTGTTTAATTAAAAATAATAACAATAATAATAATTTTCCAGTCTCGTAGTAATTAGCAATCCAATCTACAGCTCCCATGGGAAAGAGCCTCTGTTTCTGGAAAAAGTGTGCTCAAATATTGACTTGCTCTAGACATTGCCAAGGTTTTGAGTACTGCAATTTGTTGGGGGGGGTTTCCAACTTTGACTCCGTAGCAGTTAAACTGTCGTGCTCCAAACCACAGAGTTTTACTACGGCCTCCATTTCCCTTTGTTTTACCTGAACTTCTCATCCTGCTCTGCAAATCCTATGCCAGAATGAGTCATTCCTGCAGGATTAGCTCTTATTTTTCAACTCCTCTGTCAGTGTTGCCCAGACTAGTTCTGAAGAGAAAAAATTGACACTCCCCATTCAATAAAGCTGTGTAACAAATGGCTGAAAGAAATTACCTCCAGTGCTCAGCTATTTACACTGCAGCAGCGAGGACCACCCTGTCCTACTGGGGTAACCGAGCCCTCTGCACAGCTGTCAGCCCCAGCGAAGGGGATGTGCCAGTGCCCCCCTCCTGTGAGTCACCCCTACTCACTGCTGTGGTCCACGCAGGGACATTGGCTTGCTCTTCACCCTGGGGGGTGGTTCTGACAATGACCTGCGAGGATCCCCGAAAGGATCAAAGGCACCATGTGCTGCCCATGGGGTCCACCACCCCGGCTTTCACTGGCTGAGCACTGTGGGACTGGGTTGAGCCCACCTCTAGCCCACCTGCCTTTGGGGTGGAGGTACCTTTTGGAGGACCCCTTGCTCTGCTGACTGCTGAGGTCAGTTCTGTGCTTTTTGTGTTTAGCACGTGGCTCAGGCCAGAGAGTCTCCTGCTCTGGGACTTACTTTCTGGAAGCAAGTCTCTGTTCTACAGATCTTTTCTTACGTTCACATATAAATAAACACTTGTTACAATAAAAAAAACTTTTTTCTTTTGTATTTTCACATTTCGTTTTCCAGCTTTCCTTTGTTCTTTTTTTTTTTAAGTAATCAAGACACTCTCACATAGCAAAATCGCATTGTCTCACAGTGAAATAATGAGAAGGGAAACTCAAAGACCTCAAAAAGATGCCATTCTCCTTCCCTTTCACTGTCCAAAACATGATTCTGGAAGCAATTGTTTAGATAACTTCTGGAAAATCTGTTTTCTGATAATGGTCCAGCATAGTGGCAAATCTGTGATTTACATACGAAGACTCAAACTGCATAAGCAAAACTATCACAGCCAGCTGGGAGAAATAAGATCTGAGCACCTGTCATTTTGAGAAGTCATTTTGCTTGTGTCTATGGGTCATTTTCCTATATCATTGACATCATTTGAACTGCCTGAACTGAAACACCTAGAAAACATGTTTCTCCCACAGTAACAAAGAGAACTGCAGATATTATGAGGTGTCTGGTCCAGACTTTTGCTCAAATCAGGGTCATGCCTCAAGTTAGATCAGCTTGCTCAGGGCAATGACCAGCCACATTTTATAAAGCTCAAATGACAGAGATCCCACCATCCCTTTGGGAAACCTGTCCCATGTCACAGATTTCAGATATGAAATATGGAGAAGTCACAGAATAATAATCAAGATCAGACTGTCCAAAGTGAAGAGAGATTTCTGAAACTTTTAGCTGTCTCTGGAAATACACACAATACAGTGTATAGTTTTAATAGCAGCACAAAACTTAAAGATACTTCTTTCTATTCAGATTACCATGACCCACACACTTTTGGAAAGATGTACGGCCTCAGGTAAATGCTGGGCAGATGCTTATCTAGTGTAAAACTCCACTGATCTGTTAACTTCAGTGGGACTCCAGCTATTCACAGCCCTTGAGACTTGTTAAAGAAAACTTTTGCACTGGAGAAATAACCCATCTCCTCATCTGGGGCTAGACGTTTTGCTATGGGCTCGAGCAAAACTCCAGCACATTTCTGTAGATACTTGTAAATAGGGCATTACTTGGTCATTACCATGGTGATTGGTCAGAGAGTGGTGATGAGAACAAAAAGACTGAAGGAAAAACACAGAACCTCTTTGTAAAAGTATTCAGATTTTGTCTGCCAGTGCCAATAAGCTCAAACTATCTCCACTCCACATTTTGTTTTTGACATAAAGGCTATTTACATCTCTCCCTCATGGAATTACAGCAGCTGGCAACACTGTGTGACACTAACCCCTCATCAGTGTCAAATTTGTCGATGGCAGTGGTACTCACAATTCACCCTATATTCAGGTGTGATTTACCACTTAGCAGTGTTTTTTCCATTGCTCAGGCACACACACACACACAAGCACACGCACATGTGCCATTTGAAGCACAATTTCCCTGTCTTGGTCCAGGGTCAGTGTACACCCCCATCTTGGCATCCAGCTGGCTGTGCCCAAGGCCAGGGAAGACCCCGGTGAGGCTCCTCATCTTTAACTGGGGGCTACTTTCAAGCAGGGCTCTTGACTTAGGCCCCAGGGCCATACTGCAGCTGTGCCTGTGCCCCTCCTTGCAACCCTCAATGCAGACCTCGATGGGCTGTCTGGCTTCCCAGCTCTGACTCTGACCTGCCCCATCACTGAGGACTTCCTCAGAAAACCCTGAAGCATCAGAAACATGACACACGAAAGTACTGGGTGCCTGGACCTACCCACCGAAACAACTTATTTTTGTTAATCAAGTAGACTTGTTCAAAGTACACTGAAAGCTGCCTATCCAGGCAAGGAGGGGCAGCATCTGGTTTGTTTAGTAATGCTCAGCAATACAGTTTAATCAATGATTATCCTTAGTTTAAATAAAAAAAAAAAAAAAGAAAAGAAAAAAAAAGAACCCAACAGAGCAGCTCACAGCACTAGAAGTTTCTCGTGCTCTCTGTAGGCCAGTACTAGAAAGCTGTGACATTACTTTTCTTGTTTATTTGCTCCTACCAAAGTGATGCTGAGAACAAAAGTCTTTCATTCCAGACCACAACCTGGAAGAGAAGACACTTTGGTGGGCACAGCTTTTTTTGCCCATCCCTTCAAGATCTTCTCTACAAAACAAACCTCTCAACCAGTCTTCCAGCAAAGAAAGGCTCTTTATCTTCTTCCAGCTCCAGCTCCAGCCCCAGGCCTTTCTCTCCATATTCCATGCTTTTCCATGGTACTTCTGCTCCTCCTTCTCTTTCCCCTGCTTCACGTGTTCCCAGGCTCCCTTCACTGCTCCCATCTATTTGTTCCCAAAACCTCTTCTTTCCTTTGCTTCCATCCTTGGCTGACCTGCTCTCTGTGACCATGGTGAAAGTCCTCTGCAAGGACTACAGTGCAGAACACGGCACGGGACAGGAAATTGGTTACTAAATTATAGGACAACTCCACTGCAATTTGTTAAAGATTTTTAAATATCCATATTTGGGTGGAGCAATATGAAGAACGTTACCAACAAAGAACACCATTAAGAAATTTCTTCTGTGTTGGGAAATTAATCTCCTAACACCACAGTTGGGCTGAAATGACCTGTCCCTTCTCCATCCCATGGTGAAGTGCTCGTTAGGAAAAGCCAGTGTCCAGGATAATGTGTTTCTGTCTGCAACAAAGGAAAAATAAAACAAATGTTTCTTTCCAAATAACTTCTTGAAGTAAAGCAGGATATTTGTAACAGTATTTTGTTCACAGTAAGGCAATTAATGAACTAAGTTTTCTTAAATAAAATTCCCAGTTTCCAAAGCCAGCAATAAACAATTCTCTCTATATTGCTGCATACTATTGTTTTCTATGAAGCATCAGGTTTCACCACTAGCTGCAGAGAGGGATGAACTAGTGCTCTGGAAAGAAAAATTTGGCTTCAGATGACAAGCCACTCTTCCCTTCCACAAGCCTCATGGTCTTGATGGCCCCTTGGGCCCCTTGCAGGAGGTTCCATCAAACAGCAGCGATGCCAGTTGTGAGCCAGCAGAACAGAGAGGTCCCAGCAGGGCCCCCAGGAAACCTAAGAGTGAGAGATGTTCATCCTGTGAGATCTCAGCCATCATTATGCCCTTTGTGCTTGGCCTTCACCTGTCCTACCAAAGTTAGTGGCATGATGAACACTAATGACGGTGGCCCCATGTGTAGAAGAAATTCTTTTGGCCAGCTGATTTCCCCACCCCTTGCCTTCTACAACACCCTTACTGCTACTATCACACCAGGACACAAATAGAGGAGACCATACTCAAAGCTGACACTATGCCATGCACACAGCTCCCTGCAGTGACCATAGGAGGCTGCCAGTGGCAGGGAAGACTCAGAGGGCAAAGTTTAACCTCACTCTACAGGGAGTGTGAATGCCAGATACCCAGGCCACCCTTAGAGTGCATTAAGCCTCCAAGCTGTTGAATGACTGGGCAAATAGGGTATTTGACAGGCAAAACAGAACTTATTTCCATGCCAACAGAGCCTGATGACTATTCAAAGATGCCCATCCGGAAGATTTTCATGAGGTGTTGAAATGCACAGGCTTCAGGGGAGCCAGAGCCATGCAAACCTCACAACATCTGCAAGAAAAAAAAAAAGCACAGCAAGTGATTTTCAGCTTACAGAGAAGAGACTGACTCTGCTTTGCATGTTCCCAGAAAAAGTCAGCTCCTCCTCTTTACAGCATCTGACAGATCCGCTCAACTCCCAGTGATGTTTTGGCAGTGCAAAGGCAAGAATGGGCAGTTTATTCTCTTGCAAACCAGCTCTAAAAACTGCTTTGGCAGGAGGACAAATTAATGTGTCACGGCGCATCCAGCTCAGACTGGATCCACCCCGCTTCCACCCGGAAGATGTCTGCTCCTTGCTGCCTACGTCACACATGGTGCTTTCTACTGATTCATTCTGCGTCTCCGTATTTTAGACAAATGAGTCTCTTGTGCCCGTTTGCACAGCCAGGTTGTGTGTTTAACCTGCTGCTCCGGCAGTGCTGGCACAGACCTAGGTCTGCATGACAAGCCACGCTCCTCCTCACAAAACCCAGTACCGTGTGTGCCTTATGCAGAGCAAGAGTCACTCCTGTCCCATGTTCAGCTTCATGCACAGCATGACCCAGCTTCTCTGCAGCAGGGCCCAGCTCTGCCACTCACTTTCTAGCTGGGACCAACTGGGTTATCCTGACCCAATGCACCACCAGCACATTTCCTTTACTGGGCTTTGTGAGCTTCCTGGACATCCAGTGCTCTCACTCCCGGTGGTCCCCCTGGGATGAGACTCTGCCTCCTCTTGTGCCAGCCACTCCCTCTAGTCCTGTGCTACCATCACCCTATAGCGCCAACCCCACACATCACCTGTGCTGTGTGCCACTGCACTCACACCAAATTCCCCCAGTGGGCCAGGGGGTCCCAAAGGAGTGAGCAGAGGTGATGTCCTGCTCTGATAGAGCCTGCCCTGCCCATGTGCACCTTTTCTTGTCACAACACACCCTCTGCAGATCCTGCTCACTCCCCTTGAGTCAGGGGAGCTCCTGGGTGGCCTCTCTTGCTGCCCTACAGACCAGCCCAGGTGGAACCACGGTACATGGAAACTGAAGCTCCCCATGTCTCTCACCCCAGTCAAGTTTTCTCTCCCACAGCCCTGTGACATGGCCTGTTTTAAAACTGCCATGGGTTTGGGGTTTTCTTTCTACAGAAGAATGACCACAACACCTAACTCAAGCCTCCCTCATGAACCTGGCTACATCCACATGACGTTCTCAGTAAGCAATTCTTTCTCCCATGCCAGTTCCAAGTTCCCATAGAAAACTCAACCAGGGTATGAGAAACAGCATTAATTTGGAAAAGCAGGACAGATGATAAACCACCAGGCCAGTGATGCAGAGTGAAACCTGGTTCCCACAAGACAAGGCATGTGAACATCCAATGCAAATATGCAATGGACACATCCCACTAGTCTGTTGTTTTCTAGCTCTTCTTCTGCCATGGGAGCCGACTCCATGTACCAGCTGCACATCAGTTCTCCCTCAGAGGTTTCACCTTGGTCCCCATGCCACACACTAGACGTGAATTGTTTCCAAAATCCATGCAATCACCTCTCTGCTTCTTTTGTCTCCCGCTGACTCCAGTCAGGTGCAAACTGTCTTAAACTCACTGGCTTTGCACACTTCTTGGCGGACACATGCTCTGACAGTGAACGACGTCCTCATCATGTATCTTGTTCCAAGAGACCCAGGCTCCTGGTCCTCTCTCAGATCTTAATTTATGAGCTGCAGGTAGGACTCCTTTGTCACAAAGTATCATGA
Organism: Aegotheles bennettii; assembly: GCA_013398125.1. NCBI lineage: Eukaryota > Metazoa > Chordata > Aves > Caprimulgiformes > Aegothelidae > Aegotheles > Aegotheles bennettii. Next base: position 52,383 of record VZRW01000280.1, read on the forward strand.
AGTGTCTGTCTGTGATAACCTCTGCACTTCCAGCAGCAAAGACCTTGCTCCAAACACAGAGCCAACAAAAAAGCCAAACTTGCTGTCCTGTCACAGAGACAGCTGAGTTTGGGTGCAGGCTGTGCCATGGGGGATGGGCTCTCACTTCATTTGTATCCAGCTAATCTGATCTGGGATTTTGGCTCTGATGAACCTTTGACTTGGGGCACATTAAATACAGCTCTGCTGTTCCTGGCACACAGAGGCAAAACAAAACCTTTCCTCCCTTCAAAGGGGAGAGGAATTATGATGGTGGAACCAAAACTACGAGTGTGCTGCACCTGAAGGGGCTGTCCACACACTTGATGTCTGCTTTCCTCTAGTCCGGCTGAAGTCGGAGAAGCCACTCGGGCCACAGGGGTAACAAGGAGCATGGCTTCCCAGTAGTTTACACTTGAGGGATCTCAATGTTGTGGTTTGTAATATGGCAATAACTGAGTGGGGAATGAAGCCTAAAGAACTGGATCTTTTTCCATGGGTGGAAATTGCTCTTGGAGATCCGAGCAGATAGGATTTTGGTGGGGCCAGTTCTCTGGCATCTACTGGTACTAACAAACTCCAATCTTGAGAGGACAAGGCACAATGCCCTTGTGCAGAGTACACTCTGCAACATCTGGTCTCAAAATCAGTGAGAACTTTGCTCAGTTGAAGGCTGTAGATCTCAGTGTAGACAGGAATTGAGCTGAGAAATTTAGACAGAAAAAATGTTGACTCTAACCTTTGTCTCAGGGACCAAAAGCAAGTCCAAGCTACAGCTTTTGTATGGCTAATACTCCTGTAGATATACTTTTTCTATTGCATTACAAACTCCAAATGCTTAATCAATCATTTTATTTATCTTTGTCCCTCCTCCAGCACAGCTGAATCAAAAGAGAAAATAAAATGTTCACAAACATGAAGAGCACTAACCCTTCTGCTCCAGGAACAGGCATTGCTTTGATTTACAGATATAGGAGATCTGCAGTCTAAGTCCACCTGTGTGAGTCTGATTTCCATGTTCCCCATTAGCTCCCTCCCCATAGGAAATGGTAGTCAAAAGGGGCACCAGTGCTTGAAATGGGACATACTCCTGCTCCCTGAGTGGAGAGCTGAAAATGTTTTTAAACAGGCTGATGATAATGCCAGATTGAGAACAGTCTCCAAGCCACCATGCTAAATGACCCCCATTTCACTGACAAATACTGGCATTACAGCTTAACCTGCACGATGAGGAAAGAAGGGACAAGAACCAGCACATGCTGTGTGGGTATCCATTTCACTCTGCTTACATGGCGGGGCTCTGCCAAGTAAAGTGCTTTCTTGGATTTTCATCAGGAGCAGGGAGGGCAAAAGCAGCTGTTCAGGACACCACCCCAGCTCGGCGCACACCCCTTCCATCCCCACCCTCTTCAAACGCACAGTGAAGCACGATCTGACTTTGCCCTCTGGAGGCAAGGAATTGGCATGGCGCAGAGAGACACGCAGCCCCAGAGGTGACTGAACTACCGCGCTGCCTCTTGGAAAATCTGATAGGAAAACTCATCCCCAGCCACAGCTTGCTATGAGCCACAGGGCAGAGCATTGCAGGCGAGGCAGCCTGGCTGTGCTCGTTTCGCGCCGAAGGAGTTAGTTTCTTGGTTCCTCCAGGATAATATTACCCTGGTGTTTTGTGTACTTCAGGAACACGGGTGTCAGTACAGAAGCTGTTTTTTCTTTCAGCACTAACTCTGCGGCATGCAATTTGAAATACTGCCACACGTCTGCATCCAGCTACTGGGATCGCACACGTGGGTCCTCAGAGACTGCCACTTCATGCTAGCTAGCTCTAGAGTTTATTTTGCTACCTCCCAGATTGCTAGGAAGCTGCACAAACAAGCAGGTGGCCAAAGACTCTGGGGTGCCCTTACTTAGCTAGAAACCAGGGCTGTGGTTTGTTTGCTGTGTGCAAATGGATCCTCACACACCTCAATTTTTCTCCAAGCAGAGAAACAACTTAGTTGGAAAGCTCTAAGGGAGCCCTGTTTCACTAGGATGAGCATCTCCCACCTCCCCTTGCTCCCTTAAACACCATTTGTGCAATGGCCAAGAGAGCTTTGGAAAAGCTTTTTTCATAGAGGTAAACTCAGCAGAGCACTGGTGATGTGAATGTTGGTAGAACTGGCAGGAGGCACCAAGACATGGGCAGGATCAGCTGTAGAGCCATGCAGAGCACCAGCTGTACACCTATGCATGTCCACCTCTCTGCATACCCACTCCTTTGCACACACATCTGCACACACCCATCCTGCACAGCTGTGGACACTCACACCTTGGGTCCAGCCATGCTCCTGTGCACACTGGCAAGTGTTTGTACGCACACACACATGTCAGTGCACAACCACCAACCCTCATGCACATCCTCAACCCTACCCCAGTGCCCTTGCACACCCATGTACCTCTGCATGCTCACCTTCTCATGCAGAAATCCCCGTGCACACCTTCACACACTGACCCTTCCCATCCCACCTCTTTGACCTCCTGCCACCCACCCCCTTCATCCTCTGGCTCCCAAGGATCACCATGCCAGCAGGCAAGGAGGCTATGCTGCCCCTGGCCCTGCGGGTGGGAGACGCAGGGGTACGAGTCCTGGCCAAGCGTTCCTTGCCATCTGGGCACAGTCATGGAACTTCTTCTGACCCACAGTCCTGGGGTCTGATCCTCAGCCCCAAGTATTCCAGCAAGCAGGAGGGAGATGGCAGGTAAGTATGTCCCGGCAGCAGCTGGAGAGCCTGGCCTCCTTCCTGGTCCAAAGGATCATGTACCTCGAGGTCCTGTGGCACAAGGATCAGGGACAAGCAGGTCAGAACAGGGATAAACCAGTGTCACAGAAGCCCAGCTCAATGCTGAATTGCTGTTGGGGACTCAAAGTCAGGGTCCCAGGTCTGAGTGCATTTTAAGCAGCCACTCTGCAAGCAAATTGTGCTTCCGAAGCCCATGCTTACTCTCTCTCTCCCCAGGCAGATCCGTCATCAGTTTTTTTGTACGTTTAATTTGCTTCTACCCTTTCAC
>VZRW01000281.1:0-13044 GCA_013398125.1 Aegotheles bennettii
TGATTCTAATTGTGTTTCTGCTTTTTTTACTTTTATTGTTTACATTATTGGGTAGTATGGTATGGGTTTTTTTGGAGGAAGAATTGAACATCAAAGTAATAACTGATACTGTATTTTAAATCCTAGCTGGAATTTTCCAAAGTGATTGTCATACTCTCTAATTTCTGTATTTTATAATGTTTTGTAACCCTTAATTATTGAACAGATTTAGTTATCTAAAAAAAAAAGTTATCTAAAAAGATTTTTCTGAGTAATACCTGAAACCCTTAAGAGAAGTAGGAAAGATATGTTCATATAATAGGATCTTTAAATCAAGGTAAATCTACCTTCATTCCTGAGATGAATTCCAGCTCCATTTGAGGATATTTTTTTCCTGGAACATTCATTTATCCAAAAGTGTATCAAGGCAGTTAACACCAGTCTTTTATCTTGCAGTTCTTTATTTTTAAGGCATCCTCTTTAGTGTAGTCATGATTGAAGCAATTATTTCCACAGAATCCAATGCCAATTTTGCAGGAGTACACAGTGATATTGAGAAACCTCTTTGAACAATTAGTATAATGCAAGTTATCTTAAAAGCTCAAATACGCTCCATAAACCTAAACATTGTTAGCTGTTACATCTATACTAAATCTTAGTATAACATGTCCTCTATCAAAATTTCACAAGAAAATGATGGGTGTTAATGTTTTTAGAGTCCTCCTAATTTCTGGTAATCCAGCCTAGCCCAAAGGAGTTAAATCTTAAATGAAGAAGAGGAAATGATGTCTTCTAAAACCTGATTAAAGAGACAGATTTTAATTAACTGAAAAGTGCATCAATTTCTTATTTTTCTTTAAAGTACATAATTCAGAGAACTGGCTGTCAGAAGCAGAAAGCTAGCAAATATAAAAAGCAAGTATGATTTTGTGTACAACATTTGATTGGATTATTATCTCTCTGCTAGTCTGTAGTGCTGATTATAAATTAGGAGAGGTTTATGTCTCTTCGGTATGTGATCCCTCACTTTTTATGACTTTATTTCAATCAGATCAAAAATCTCTATTCCAGCAACAAATTCACCAGTAGTGTGATACATTAATTGCACTTCACTTACTCAAAACAATGTCTTTTATGCTGAAGTAGTAGATTTTAATAATAAGGCTAATCAAAGAAGCTCAGGTGCACATAATGTACTTCTTAGTGTAGCGTGCAATAATTCATGTCTCTCTCACATAAAACAGGTTGCATACGTGGTAAACAAAGACTTCTACTTGATTGTTTGACACCAAATAATTTTATTCTGGAATTCCTAAAAGAACGTATATTCGAGAGAAACTTATACTAGGACAAATCTTAATGAATCTATATTATAAAACATAATTAAGACTACTGCCTTAATTATGTAAGGTTCTTCCCATGCTCTAGAGGCACACATAATGCCTAAGGCAGCCACATTTATTAATGGTGACTATTTTAATATTAAAAACAGAATGAACAATGGCAGTTAATAAACGAGGGTTTATTGGAGAGCTGTCAACAGAAATTAACCTTTTCATTAATTTATGAGGTAGTAGCAGAGATATTAGCATTGTGTTCCATCTAAAATTGTGCTGAAACTGGTTTTCAAATTAACTTCTCCTGTTTTTCAGATAAATAAAGAGTTTAAAGAAGCTCAGTTTACAGAAGATATTGCTCAATTATTTCTACAAGACACAATCTTTTCAAGTTTGACAGAAAGAAAAGATGTAGCAGTTATAGAGTAATCCGAAAATGAGAACACTTACAAAATAATGTTCAGACATTAGACATACAGATCTCATAAAAAAGTTGTCTTGTTCTGATCACAGGATAATAGAATAGAGAAAAAAACTTTTTATAAATTTTGTTGCTACTGACCATGTTGTCATACATAAAAATATCTTAACTCCTGACTGACTACAGTGTGTTAGACATTAAATAGGTTAAATTTTTTATTCTGTGTAATAAAACAGCCTGAATATTTGCAGCATGCCTCCATCCCAAAACAAAACCAGGAATAACACCAGCCAACCAAACAACTCAGCACCAACACTGCCAAACAAGACCATAGCATGTGGTCAAGTCTGAATGCAGTCATCATCTGCATCCAGCTTTAATGGTGTTGCAGTGCTCAGGATGTCATCCTGGGTACATCAATATCATCTGACACAACATTAGCAGTAACTACAAAGACTACATGGACTACTGACCTTGGTGATGACCAATAACACAAACAAGAGGAAATAGTGAGGAATATTTGATATCTTGGAAAAGTGTACCATGTGTGGTAACCTGTAGTTACTACACATTTTATTTCTTGTAGAGATGTCAGCTGAACTAGAAAAATTGAGATTTGTATGTTAAGAGAACTTTGTTGTCATTTGTTTCCTCTACTCTTAACTCTTACCTCACTGAATACTCACTTCTTTCTGTATCTTGATTTGTTTTTTCACTGACTCAGTTTTTGCTTGGGAGGGTCTTATTGAACCTTCAACTCATGACCATAGAATTATTAAGTTAGTTACTTTTTAAAAGTTCTGAATGTGCTACTGTTTTTTCATTGGCAAAGTTTTAGATTTAAAGATGGGCAATCACTTTTTTCTCCTATTCTCTCCATTTCCTGATGTTTAATTCTAATCTCCCTGCCCTCTACCATATAATCATTCATTTTCCTTCATAGCAATGACTAGTGAATATGTTCCTGCTTTTTTTTTTCTTAGACATTTTTAGTAGACATTAATGTTGCTTATGGAATGTTGTTACTGCGTTAGATCTGAAAACAGAAGGAGAAATGTAACATTCTTCGATTTTTTTTTCACTAGAGCTTTCATTGACAAGGGTTGGACCAGATGTATGTGTTCTCTGAGGTTTCTGACAGTGAAGTTCTGTTTAGTTGCTTCTGTTTTTAAGGTTTCTACAGAAGAAACTTTGTGTCTAAATAAGTGGAAAGGATAGCTAAAACACTGATCTAAGACTATGGAATCCTGGGTAAACCAATTTTGTATCTTAATTTTCCAACTTTCCAACTTTAAAGTGGGAAATATTTTCTAATGATACAAGTATATTATAAGGAGAAATTTTCTATTATATTGTTTATTAAAGTATAATGATGAAATGAGTTACGTGAAGCCATTAGAAGGTTGGCATCTCATCTCTTCTATCTTTTTCATCAGATTCAGATGACAACTTCAGTTAAAATACAATATATTCACTGAAGTTCATCTTATAACTGTGTGCATGAAGTACACAAAAGACAAATACAAGGACAATTTTTTTTTTTTACCTTATCTCACTTCTTCACCACAAGAAGTGTGACCAGAATCTACTGTACATAAGTGAGGTACACTACTGTCTCGGTTTTTACGGCCAGGGCGAGCTGCGGCTCGGAGACAGAGTTTGTTTTACTATTCCCCTCCACCCCTCTCGGGAAATGGAAGAGAGAATAATAATTAAAGGCTCATACGGTTGGAAATTGAAAACTATACAAATTTAATGGAACAGGGGAAAAAGGGATAACAGGTAAGGAAAAAAAAAATGAAATAAATATATACAAATATATATACAACCCGAAATCCCGAAATCAGAGATTCTGAAAAGTCCTCAGCTGCAGAAAGCTGATGGAAGTTCAAAGCATTCCTCAGCAGCTGCTTCAGAACAGCCTTTGCAGAAAAACTTGCCGAAGTTGATAACAGCGGACCAGGCCTCTCCTCCCCCACTGTTCTCACAGGGCACTCAGGAGCAAAACAGGCACTTGAGGCAAAGCGAAGAGCAGAGAGAGAGAGACTTCCTGGTTCCTTGGCTTTTTATAGAATCTGGCAGGAAATTGACATGGAATACTGATCTCCCAGGTTCCTTTTCATGAACAGGTCCTTGCAGGGAACAAAAAATTTCGCCTGCCCCTCAAACTATAACAACTACAGGCTGATAACCACATGACAGAAGAATACCAGAAGAACCTGTGATTATTCTTCATGGGTTTTTTTGGCTTATTTTTCGCAAAGCATGTTTTATTTTAGTATATGTCAGATGTAAATACTTTTAAAGTATTTTAATCTGCACCAGATTGTTACAGCTATATTGTCTGGTTTCACTAGTGGACTTTCACAGAATCACAGAATCTAAGGGGATGGAAGGGACCTCGAAAGATCATCTAGTCCACCCCCCCTGCCAGAGCAGGGTCATCTAGAGTACATCACACAGGAACGCATCCAGGCGGGTTTTGAATATCTCCAGTGAAGGAGACTCCACAACCTCTCTGGGCAGCCTGTTCCAGTGCTCTGTCACTCTCACAGTGAAAAAGTTTTTCCTGAAGTTTTTCCTTTCTACTAAGCTTAGCATATTTTGTGCATAAGATATACATAACGCACATCTTCAGGTTGCTCACCACGCTCTGAGTAAAAATGTCTACCTCAAAGTTTTTCCTAACACAAATAAATATTTCACAACGTGTATGTTTCATTAAAAATAGGCTATTTTCTTTCTGAAATGGGTATTTTCTTGAACTGAAGACATTTAATGAAAGATTTTCTTCTGGTGTAAGCTTTCCCAACTGTGTGTTTTGCACCAGGTCACAGATATGATACTGAGAAAGGTCCTTAGGCCATAAGAGTACCCTAATTTTATCCCAAGAGGTTCTATTCTATATACCAAAACAAAGCTGATATTAAAAAAGTAGTTGGTTTTTTTTGTTTTGTGATCATATTTTTTAAGCAGCTTGAAAAAATAATAAATTAGTATAAACATTTGAAGGCAAATCTGATGTTCCTGTCAAAGCTGCAACGTAAAGGGGGAGCAACTAAGGGAAGATTTTCCACAAGTTGTGAGTGCATCAGGAGGTTCTGCCTCTTAAAATCAAGAAGAAAGGATGATTTTCATCCAGGAATCTCTGACATTACTAGGCGGCCAACACCATTATTATATGAATTCATCCAAAATGCTGAAATATCACAAAGCTTTAGCAGACATTTCCAGGAGGGGGTGTTAGGGGGAGGGGAGGGGGAATGTGCAAGAAGGTTGAGGCAAATTTCCTTCTTGGCTGGTTTGTCATCTGAAACAATCTAATTTCTTCTACTTCAGAAAGTACCATCCCTTACTGCCAGAGAGCAGGCATTATTCAACTAGCCCACCTGACTTCAGTGTGTGCGGAAGTGCTGGCAGTATGTTCTTGCTGCTGAGCAATGGGGACAGGTTGTTGCACAGAATTTATCTCTAACTTTGTCATGAGTCACTGTAGCCCATACAACTTCAGCTCTCTATCATTTTCTACATTCCTTACAAAACACAAGGTATTTAATTAGTGACCCCACCCTTGGGTAATGTATTGAGTGAAAAAATAAGCATAGAATGCTTATAAGCTGCACACGAATTTCATAACTTCCAAGTGCTGGACTTTGCAACTAAAAGATCATCCTTTTTTAATTGTACTGCTTATTATAAACATTTTGGTTTTGCTTTTTGAGCCAAATTCTATGAAAGGTGCAAAATGATGAGAGTAGGCTAGTAGGAGAATAATTTTCTGTTTCAGGTAAGAACATCAAGACCAGGCCTTATAAAAAAAACTTTCATTAAAAAGCATAGGAACAATACAACAGGCTTATACAGTGTGTGACAGCTGGAATTCTTAAGCAAGTTCATTTTATTCCCCTAAAAACAATTTTTATGCTGTTTGAAACTCTGAACAAAAACCCAGTTTGAAATCCTGTTCTTCAGTTCCTTTTGTAAGGCAAGTCCCTTCATTTTGTTGGCTTTTCTTCTGAAGTCTGCCTTTTAGCTACCCAAGATTCATTCCATTAGGGAATTCAACTAGTATCAGAAGCAACACTTTGATTTCATTTGTTCAGGATTATAACAAGCAGCAAAATCTCAGCATACTGATAACCAAACTGGTAGGGTCTAGTTGTCCAGCAAGTGGATTCTGCTAGCATTTATTCAATTGAAGTACCTGAAATTTTTTTGTTCAACTGAATGTCCTCTTCAGGTATTTTTCTTTTTGCAATTTCAATAAAGACAGCAAATAGTCCACTGGTTTTCCAGTAGTATACTTCCCAAACAGCTGAAGTTAACTCCCTGTTTTCTCGGTTTCTTGTCTCTAGTCTTGAGAAGCTTAATACCTTCAATCTTGTCCTAATTGTATATATTATTTGGTAAATGCATACTAAAACTAGATATTTTGAGTAGTATAGTAGTTTATATATGTTATGCATTTTGGTCCTATAGTAATTCGTAACTTTGTGTAAATTACAATTTTTATTCATATATTTAACTTTTAGCAGGAGCACTTCACTGAATTTGTTAAATGTATTTAATGTATACATGTTGCATGACTCTGGGGGATGGAGCTCTGTTGGATGCTCCACATAGACAACATTTATTTCTTAAATATACAAAAATGCTCCTATACTGTAGCCCTCACAGGGTATTTCGGAAGCTATTTCTGTGTTCACAGAGACGAACACATGGCAACCTCATCCGGGCACAAAAAGCATCATGTGGCTTAAAAAATGAGGAAATTAAGATCTTTTGAAAGAGGTTCATAATTTTTCTATTATCCAATATGTATCAACTGTCCTTTTTTTGTTAGTATTAACTTGATAATGAATAACCTATGTTGCACTTGTTTTGTATGATGTTGTTCTTTTTGAGATATGTCAGTGTTGTATATCACTTAAGATAAATATTTTAGTGGCTTTTATAAACTTTAGGGGGTTTTATGAAGTTCTCGTGGAGATAGATCCCACTGTCCACCAAGTAATATCCACTACTATTTATATATATGTAAATAGCTTATATATACATATATATCAGATGCATAAATATAAAGCTAATTTTGATGTGGGTTCAGCTATTAGTTTTGTACTGCATGCTGGCAATAACTGTTTTCTTACTATGAATTTAGTAAATGTGGTTTGCCTATGCACTGGTTCCAGGTTGAGAACTTACAGTAATAAATATATGAAATATACAGACCCTAAACTTTTTGTACATTATTAGGATCTTTTCTATCTTGTGAAGTAGTCATTTTATTGCTCCTTGGAGATAACAAGCAATTAATTCTGTTTTAGTTTAAAAGCTACTGCACAGAGATGATCTTACTCTAGTCTCTCTTGCCTTTATTCTTTTTCTGCAGCAGAGTGATAGAGTGAGACAGGCTTAGTTTCTTACCTAACACCTTTCATAGCCAATTTCTTAAGAGTAAGGAGAGGCATTGGAGAAAAATCACCTCTGTATTCTATAGAACAAATCACTTATCTAAAACAAATTATCAGCATATGTTCCTTCCAAAATTTTTATTCCATTCTCCTCCTTTAGGGTTCAATTTAATAAATAGTTTAAGCCAATTCAAATGCAGGTTTCAAGTAATAAAAAAAAAATAGTTTCATTCTTTCTCTCCTGCATCAGGGTGGTTTTTTTTTTCAGGACAAGCTACCTCAAACCCTTTCCATAATCTAATTTTTTAGGTAACCAATTGTTTTATTAAACAGAGTTGTACTTGCATCTAACCTGTTCCTATAGAATAATTCCATGTATACTGTCTTTTTATTGCTCCCTGTCTTTCCAGTTTTCATCAGCTTTTGTTTAAATGCTAACATTTAAAATTCCATTGTAATTAAGCCTGAAACATCCAACATAATTGCTTATTTTGATCTTAGGAAAAGGCTGATTTCCATTAAAATAGTCTTAAAGACTTCTAGTGACAAAGAAACAGCTTTAGAAAATTCTGCTGAATTTCTTGTGTTTCTCTTTTCTTTAACCTAGGAGTAGTAGTTTTTGCCTACAGTGACTAAAATTTGCAATCATACTATGCAATGCTACTTATGCCTTTAACACTATATTGTTAAACTTTTAACCGGTCTCATTTTACTTCAGTCTTCTCTTTTTAATAAGTATCTCAAAACTATACAAAGCTGTTGGGTTTTTTTTTAATGTTTCTAACTATTTTTCTCCTTACCAAAGAATGATCAAAAAAGTCGTGGTCACTTTGGAGGTTTTTGCATTACCCCTATTTTAAAGCTTCTATTGCTGACCTATGGCAGCACGAAGTCCCCTATCTTGTTTAACTGTCTTGTTTAATAGGATATTACTCTCTGTCCACACTCTTGTGATGATTACAGTGGGCAGTTCCTAGAATTTTGCAGTTCAGGTACTGTGCTAATGATGACTGAACAGGAATTTAAAAACTTTGTTGCCTTCTGCTTCAAATTTTATTGTCTCTTCAAGGTACACCAATGCTCTGACTTTCAATTTTATTTTCCTCTTTTTTTTATTACTTGGTTGAATGACATCCACTTTGTTCTTCTTTCTGTAAGTTCTCTAGTCTTTCCACCTGTTTTTAAAAGTGCTTCATTTGGGAATACAATTCACTATATGCTGTTTCTTTTTTGTCCTTATTCCATATTGCTTTCTTTCCTAAAATCAGTCACTGTAACATGATATTTATTGCTTTTCCTTTTCTTAATTTTTACTGAAACCTATAACATCTTTTTTCCACCCAGTGAGCTTCACATTGTTAAGGAGCTCATGGGGAGAGAGATCCTTTAGTTAATGTTCCTCCAGAGAACCATTGTTAATGAGATAGTTCAATCCTTTAATGGGATGCTGCTCACTTCAACTTCTTCCTGACCTGGTAGAAATCTGCAAAAGGAAGCATTCCAAACACCCCACTCCATATCACACCACTGAGATCTTGACTTTTCCTTCCAGGTTCACCTCTTCTATCAGCCAAGGTTTTCTGAACTCTCTAGCTGGCACTCCTCTTGATATCAGAAGAGTTACTTGTGGATTTCTTATTCATATAGTCTGACAAACAACAAAACACCAGTATACACCTGGCTAAACAAAAGCCAACATATTCTACTTTGTTAGCAGCTTAAATTCAGATTCTCAGCCAGCATTTCCCCTGTATTCAGAACACATTTGAACATTATAGTACACATTTTCTACCTCACTACAAGTCGTAAGTAAATTTTGTACATATACACAGTAATTACTGTGCTATAGGCACATGTGTTTGTTCACACAAATGGTCTTGTCTTAGTGTGAAAACATTCAAGGCTATACATATTATCAATTATAGTTGCAATTTAGCCTAGTTAGATTGTTAAAGTGTGCCTTCTTTTTAGCCTGGCAGCATCAGTATTGCTTAGTATTATTCAGAAGTACAGTACCTTGGTACATGTTCCATGAAAACACCTTGCAGTTTCAGCAGTGATTGTCCTGTATATATATATTGTGTCCAAAACAATATTTGTCTTCAATCTCAATTTGTCATTCTTTACAAATACAATAAAACTTAACCAACTTGGTAAATTACAAGAGGTAGAACTGAATGTTTTGGAATTTGTGTTTGTAACTGGGGCACTTGTCATTTGGAGACATGTAAGGGAACCTGAAATGAGCACTTAATTTTTCTTTTGTCTTCAATAAATGTACAAAACACTGCTGCGATAATTGTTTCTTTTAAATATTAAAAGGTTCAGTAAAGATTACAGTAAAACTCAACCTATTGTTGGAATGGAGTAGCTTATATTTGAAATTGCCTTCTTTATAAAAAAGAAAACATTGTAATACAATATTTTTAAAATTTCCTCGTAAGCATGAAATTAAGGACACTAACAGAATCATTTACACAAAGATCTGAATTGTTTACCTGTCACAGTCTTAGGCAAAAAACAGGTGACAGATGCTTTTTGTTATCCCCTCCAGTACCCTCCCAGGGGAAGATGAAAGAGGAATAAAGGAGAGAGAATTTAAGATTGGAAAAAAACCCCTAGAATAGGTTTAATGATGGTGATGATGATAATAATAGTAAATATATAAATGAATAACCCACACTCCTCAGACAGTAATTACATCCCAGCTGGAAAAGCCCCAGAATGGATTCAGCAGCAGACTTGGGTACCTGGGCCCAGTGTCCTGGCAACAGTATGCAAAAAACTTGGAGCAGCTGCATCGGTCCTACTCAAGGATTGCGCTGTGATTGGCCCGTTGGGGTCACCTGACCCACCCTCCCCTCCCCACAGGCACAGCCGCCCCCCCACAGCCATGGCCCCGTGCCCAGGCTGGGGGACGTGAGTGGGCTCAAGTTAGTATAGAATATTTTCATACTAATATTCTCAAACCAGGATAATACCATATTCCTACCAAAAATGACAGAATTTATGAAGCAAAATTTCCAATTAAGAAATTCAAGATACAGCAAACATAATTTGGAGTGTATTAGGGAGGAGTTAGAATGTAAGAGAGGAGAAAAACATGTCTTCAGTATGGCATATGCCACTGAAATTCCTGGTAACATAGACAATTTTAAAAATGTTTTGATTCAAACACTTCTGTCAGAAAGGAAAACATAATTTTCCAAGAATTTTATTTCAGGAAGGAAATTTTATTATAGTAAGGAATATATGTAGTAAGGAATATATGTAGTAAGGAATTATTAAATTACTGGAGATTATTTTAGTTTAGTTCAGGCAGTTTTTTGCATGCATGAGAGACTGTGGGTTATAAACTACACTACAACATGCTCAGCTCAAATATTTGGTTTATCAGATGGGATTGGAAAACAGCAATCATACTTACACTACAATATGTGGATTTGATGTATGAGCTGTATTCTAAATCTATACTCAATTAAAAAAATTAGAAAGCAAATTTCTAAAGCAAATTAAGAACAAACCTTTCTTTTTAGTAATGTGGCTGACAAGCAGAAATTGTACAATTTGAAATATTTTTCTCAAGAATGTCTTAAAGATAAATGATTCAGAATCCAAAAAGAAGAATTGTTTTTTACAGGTCTAAATTTAGCTAATATTTTGGAAGATAACACAGGAATGTTATCCTTTGTCAGTAAAACCCAATGAAAGAATGTATAACAATGTAGAGTATGGGACAGGAAAAGTATAGTTCATGGAAAGCAAGTTTCTTTTTATTTTTAATTAATAGTCAGTGAAGGGGGAGATCCACAGTAAATCTGACTTCTCTGTTAAAAAATTCTGCATTTTATGTTTCCAAGCCTCCTCTCTATGTCTATTTTTGTTCACAGCACCATTGCACAATGATACTCAGCACTCCCTTGGGACTGGATGCCACTTGTGTCTTGTTGCTGGTTCTCCATAGCCTTTCTAAAATATATTCTCTTTTTCTCTTGCAAAGGTAAAAGCATATTTTTGTCTTCACTGCATCAAAACTTTAAGCATAATTTGTCAACCTAAGAAAAGAATATTCAGTTGAGTTCATGCAAATAAAAGCCCAGGTATTAAGCTGGTATAAATTTCTGCAGTTCCCTTGACAGTCTGTAGTATCATCCTTTTTCTCTTAGGTGCTTTTCAACCATTTCAAAATGTTAGTAGCCACTGAGAAGTTCCTAGTCCTTGGACAGAAGCAGAGCAAATGGGAATGAACCATAAGATCGGGTTTCCCACCATTCTGCTAGGATCCTAATTCCTGCTTGCTTAAGATGGTGTAAGTCCCTTTCTGAAGTTGCCTACCATTTTCATTTGCCTCAAAAGACAGCTATGCAATGTTACAGTTTCCAATCTATTGAGGATTGCTAAACTTCTGTGCATTTTTGTTTTATTTCTGGAACAATACAAGCTCTCTTGAGCAGCTAATTTAGCACCTGAGAGGCTGCTCTTTTTTAATTATGTCTTTCTTACCAGAAAGACTCTGCATGTTACAAGTTAGAATACCTTCAAGGCAATGATTTTGTTCTAATAACACAAAATGGTTTAGTATTAAGCTTTTTCTTGTTTAGAGTTGAGGAAAGTATTCAGCTATTTTTCCAAAGAAAAAAAAAGGAAGAATGTGTGGGCTAAAATAATTAAAACTAACTCAAAAGATCTGAATATGTAAGAGCTGACAGAAGCCACATTTGACAAAAATAGATACATGCTGATTTACTCAGTTAAATAGAGAACTGTCCCTCAGATTGGCACTTTTGTATGTAGAAAAATAAAAAACAACATGATGAAAGGAAATTAAAGTGAAATTAGTTTGATAATAGATGTAAAAATCTTTTGCTTCTCTTAAAAAAAACCCCAAAAAACAAAAAACAACATATTGTTTAGGGAGAGGGTGACTGTCTGCTTTGACAACCACTTTTAAAAAACCTAACTTGATTACTTAATATATGGCATGTCATATCCTTATTTACTCTTTGGCTACTTGACAAAGAAATGACAGCTAGGTTGTAAAGTAATCTGCAAGTTCAAAAGCTACTCAGAGTAGGAAATCAGAACAGTATTGTCAAATTTAGCTATGAAAACCCCATGAACATAAAATCAGAAACTTAGTTTTGTTCATCTTTCAACTTTTAGATCCTGTATTTCTTCATAACCATGAAGACACATGCTGGCATGGAGATGTTTTTTACCTAAGACTTTCTGTCTCAGAGAAATAACAATGCTAGTTCTTTTTCTTAGTTCATTCTAAGGATAAGCCTGTGGCACTTACAATCCAAATTGCACCGAGTTTTAAGTTTTGTTAAGTTTGACACTTCAAGAGTCAAAACTGAATTTTAGCTCAAATCACCTGAAACACAGGAAAGATTTCCAAAGCACATAGTAAGCTTAAGCAGACTGCCTCTTCACTGCTATTGTCTGGGCATCCTCTTCTTTGTTCAGAGGATATAAAGAAGGCAGAGGTGCTGAATGCCTTCTTTGCCTCTGTCTTTACTCCTGCAGGCTTTCCCCAGGAGCCCCTGATCCCTATGGCCCCGGAAGAAGTCAGGACAAAGGAGGAGATTGCCTTGGTAGATGAGGATTGGGTTAGGGATCAGTTGAGCAATCTGGACATCCATAAATCGATGGGTCCGGATGGAATGCACCCAAGGGTGCTGAGGGAGCTGGCAGAGGTCATTGCTAAGCCACTCTCCATCATCTTTGGTAAGTCCTGGGCAACAGGAGAGGTGCCTGAGGACTGGAGGATAGCAAATGTCACTCCAGTCTACAAGAAGGGCAAGAAGGAGGACCCGGGTAACTATAGACCGGTCAGCCTCACCTCCATCCCTGGAAAGGTGATGGAACAACTTGTTCTTGGCACTATCTCTAG
>VZRW01000281.1:13798-29804 GCA_013398125.1 Aegotheles bennettii
ACAAATATGTAAAGGGTGAGTGTCAGGATGATGGAGCCAAGCTTTTTACAGTGACGTCCAATGATAGGACAAGGGGCAATGGATGCAAACTGGAGCATAGGAGGTTCCATGTGAATATCAGGAAGAACTTTTTCACTGTGCGAGTGACGGAGCACTGGAACAGGCTGCCCAGAGAGGTTGTGGAGTCTCCTTCACTGGAGACATTCAAAACCCGCCTGGATGCGTTCCTGTGTGATGTACTGTAGGTGAACGTGCTCCGGCAGGGGTGTTGGACTAGATGATCCTTCGAGGTCCCTTCCAACCCTAGAATTCTGTGATTCTGTGATTCTGTGATTCTTCAGACACCAGAGTTACATCATCCTGTCATCTTATAGTCACTTGTTCTGGGGTTTGGAATTTTTTTTTTTTCCATTTGTTTGGTTTTTTTGCCTCACTATGAAAATTTTCCACTTTCTTTAAGGACAAAAATACAGGTGCAAATCTGTAGCCATCATATCAGACACTGTACATTGAGTACTCCCTGGTCAATGTGGGGAGAATATGGGATTTCCACAGCAGAGGTGAACAGAACCCTGTTAAACCAAAGGATGAAAAGTCTAATGTTTCTGTGATTAGTTCTTCATTGTGTATGAGAGATCAGAGCTTCAGGGTAACATCAGGTATTTGCACCTAGATCCAGCAGTTTTATTCTAGCAGTTGATCTCCTGGTAGTCACTGACTGGTTCCAGCCTACTGATCTTTCACCTTTTTTTTCCTTTTTTTTTTTTTTATTTTTCTGTTGATCTGATTTACAAGGCAAAACAGGTTTGTGCTGTCAGTTTGCTCCTCTTTCCCATTTTCACTGGAGTTTGCCTATTCAATGAGCATTTAAAAAGCACCCAGAGATACAAGGCAACAAAATTAATTTATACAGCTTTTCATGAAACAAAATGCACATATCAATAGCTTTTTTAAATGAAACTTAGACTAATGGTATTCTCAAGGATAAGGAAATAACTAAAATATCTAGACTAACTCAGCTATGGGGATGTTTAATGAGTCATCCAATCTCTACCTTCAGGCTGAATTAGTTCAGTGTGTCTTCCTTCTCTAATAAATGAGCATAAAATGTAGTGCCTGTGATTCCATAGCACTGTGACACTTTGTTCCTCTTCAACACTTCGCAGTGTGGTGCAGTCTCTCTGTGGTTTAAAGGGAAAGCAGTCCAAAAGCTTGTTGATTGGTGTACATTAGCCATAAATAGCCTTTAAACGTGCGTGGTTTACAATTGCAGTCTGTTGTGTTTAGATGTCATCTGCTTTCTGTAGTGGAATGAAAGTCTGTACACACACAAAAAAAGGGAGAATTGAGTATATATGCCAAGAGTTTCTGTTATTGTGGGTTTTTCTTCATTGTACACAAATTATTGACCTCTCAGAACCCAACCTGTAGTTAACAACTTTGCATTTACAAAACATTTAAGTGCAGTCTCCCAACAATATATTTATAACTTCCATCTTTCCCAGATATTATACAAAGTACTTCCCAACATTTCTCTGGAGAAAAGCAGTTTTTAATAGTACTGGTTGTATCCAATGTTCTAAGAGCAGTTAATTTCCCCTAACAGTCCCATGTGTATATACAATCACATATAAATCAAGATAATAGTTTTCTTACTTTATCTCAGAAAGAAGTTGAAAAACAAGATAGTGGAGAAAAAGTCAATAGATTTTTAGAAGCTCTGCCAAGTTGCCTATTATAAAATTAATCTGATTATCTGGAAAATGTGTATCTATAAGCAAAATGTATGCATATATGAACAGATGGATTCAGAACTGAAGTCTACTTATAAGCAACTGCAGCCAGTGCATTTTAATTATTCCGTTTTACGACATGGAAGTCTATAACACGATAGCAAAGGCAACAACAACCACTAACCATCTTTTTCTCAGCTTTTTGATCAATAGACTATTTTCTTAATATCATGAGGCACAGAGTTCAAATAGGAACAAGTGAAGAACTGGCCTACTAGATAATGAGTATAATGAACAGAAATTCTGGAGAATTAATATTTAAGCTAAAGGTAAAACTGGCACCAGAACAGGTAACTGTAAACTGAGTAGATATTAACTTACTGGATGATACTTATCCTAGAGAAGAGTAGGCTTCTGCAACAGTTTTCTAAAAAGAGTAGAGGAGACAAAAATATAACTTGTTTTAAACTGAAGCTTGATGCATTTGCAGGAAAGATCATATGACAGTTTCCTTTTATATCAAGAGTTTGGAGCTGATGACTTAGCAAATCCCTTTCACCCTTCTGTTGTTTGTCATGATATTTTTATGCTGTGATTTTCAACATTTTACAGATTACCATCTGAGCCACTTCATAAATCTGCCTTTATAGCAACTGAATTGATTTTCACCGCTCTAGTAAAGTAAACCTGATAATCCAGAATTTATTTCACAACAAATCTTTGAAAAATGTATCATAAATGTTAGTTTTACTGGTTTTCTTTCATTTTAAAAATAAAAAACAGACTGCTAATCATTTATTTTTAGTGTATTATGTCTTCATCAATTATACTCAGTTCTATCAGTAGCCCTGGGAATTAATCTGACAATCATATTCCACTTTACAACCATTTCCTAGGTAACTAAAAGAGCCACATGTGTGCAATGCTGCCATTAGAAACTTTTTCTTTTCTCTAGTGACTTCTCTTTTATTTTTCAGCTCTTCCATATGCGCTAAAATATCTATGCAACATTGTCATTATTTTTCCTAACGGTAGACAGATGCATTAATGAGCTGTGGGAGAGCAAAAGAACAAGGGAGACTGAAATGTTACTATTAGAAACCATGAAAGGTGTAAGGAATAGGGACCAGTCTGGGAGAAAAAACAGCAGCTATGAAAAACAGTCAAAAACGTGAATGTTTGTTTGTATTCGTTTTGATTTGCAGAAGAAAGAACTGGTATCAAAAGTAGTCATCTTATTTAATATGTTAGCACGGTCAAATCTTGTTTTACATGGAGTGTTGGGCTTCTGAAGAGAAAGCATTTTTAATTTAGATATGACGAAACAGGCCAATCAGAAACTTAGTGTAAGTCAAAGGGAGAGAACTACAGTGGCAAGAGTAGAGTGACTCAGAGCACATTTTGTTGATTTACTGTGATTTTGCTCTTGAAAACTTTATGTGTTTATCCGTGTATTCTATTGATCTGTTCCATTTTGGAAATGTGGAAAAAAGCGAACCTGCGGACTATTTGGAAAAGGACATTGATGTTCAGGACAGCAGACAGCTTAGGTCAACCCCAGTGATATCTATTTACAATTAATGGGATTTTGATTATAAAAATTCTTGTGCATTATCACATTATTTGATTCAACATATCATGGGTTTAAAAGTTGAGTATCTTTTGTTTTCTTCCCTTTTTTCATCAGAGCAGCCTCTCTGTTTCTAAATGGTATTCATTTACCTATTGCCTTCACTTTATTCTCCAAGTTTTCGTGCTATGCACGGGTAATGCTTTCATTTCAATGTATGCATGACTTTAATTTTCTGTTGTTTGTTGGCATATCACTTGTCTATTCACTTTTGGCTACAGTGAATTTTTCTTAAGAGTTTCTTCTTTGGCGTCAATGCCATGTAAAATTTATTTTAGAAACTTTTTCTACTTTTTATAATATTCACCTTCTACTTATCTTGAAAGTTTTATGTGTTAGAATATTCTCTATCTTCTGAAAGGATGTATTCAGCAGAAAGTAGAAAAAGAGGAGGAATTCTGAGACAACATCAGAACTTGTTTTCTCAGGCAGATGGAATGGTTTGTATATTAATGTTTACAAATACAGAAAAACAAAGGGTATTATTATAGGGAAACATAATATAAAATATCTTGAACTACAGATATATGTAGCAATACATGAGTATGTACAAATATACTTTCATAAATACATACTTACATACATATGTTTTGTTTCTAAGTACAATCACTATTGATGTTATAAACTTCAATGTCTATTACACTCAGGTGTTTTCCTTTTTTTTTTGTTTCCACATAAAGCATAAAACATTTTGTCTCTTTTTACCTCTGAAAAGGACTTTTTTCCTATGAAAAATTGGTTAATAATTCCAGTATTCTGTAAACGGCTGGTCTTTCAGTTCTATCCCTCTACTTGAAGAATACTGTTGGGGTAACCAGTAATTTTCCAGACCTCCAACAGTAATAGAACAGAGGGATGGCCTACTTTCTAGGGGGGCAAACAGAAGAGGGTGAGTGTAGCTTTGCTATTTTGCCAAGCTGAAGTAATTTCAGTGCACAGGAGTTGGGGATATCTGAGACAGCAGCAGGGCATCACTTGTTCAAGTTGGCTTCCTACTTGGTTTGGTAGTGAAGAAGCCGAGAGGTTACAAGAAATTTCTGTGTATCTACTAGGAAAGAGGCCTTTTTGTATTCTGGAGTTGGTTATTACAGCTATTTGGGCTGGCAGCTTTTTATTGCTGGCAACAATAAGATGCAGATGTTCATGTTGGACGTTATCACTGATGATCGTAGTCTTTTTTCCTTCTGTACATCTCTGAAACTCTAAGTAAATTATAGAAAAATAGCACGTATTGTGCTTAAAGGGCAGTTTCTATATTTTTTTATTATTTTTTAATTTTTTATTTATGTTTAAATATACAAAGAAAGTACCTCTTGTGGGACTATGAAGATCTTCACTGGGCTCCAGTGTAGATACCGAAGCATCACATTTTGTCCTTTCTTGGTGCTCTTTAGAGAATGGCAATGGGTTCTTGGCTTGAAATCTCTTACTGCAATCCAGGCGGCAGTGCTGCACAACATTTAGTTGTTCCATAAAGCCTGTAGATTCATGTTTAGAAACTTCAAGGAAATGTCAGAAGGCAACACCATCAATGCACAACATTTGCAGAGAAGACGGCCAAAATTCCAGTCCCTCTTCACTAGGTATGTGACAATGGGAAGTTTTTGCTGTTGTCTTGGTGTCAACAGCAACAAAGTCACATTAAGATGTGGAAGAAGAAAGTGCCAAACAAGATAACAGCTTTCTACCTCACACAAGCCAATAACAGCCTGGCAGAGAGAGGAGAAAACAGTTTGTTTTGAGCTGTTTCACCACTCTCCAGGAAATGACTCCAATGAAAATTGTTTCTTTATCTATTGCTTCCTAACCTTCCCTGTTAGATTGTGGTATTGGGAAACATTCTCCTTTCTTTTTTCCTGCCTTAACACTTAGCTAAGAAAGGCACTTTAAAATGTGCTTAAAATCTCAGAATTATTTCTGACATTTCCTACACTTTAGAAACAGTTATAATTTATTCTGCAGTCATTTTTTTCCTCATAGAAGATGGGATATCCTTGCAGTTATTTTTCAACATTTTTTTTGTGTTGCTGAATGTAACAAAATAAGCTTTCCTATCAGATGTGTTCACTTTTCTCCAAAACACACTCAGCTGATAAATGCCAGTGATTTGATATGACTACAGTTTTACTGGAGGATAAGAGGATATTTTCACCTGCTCAGTCAGACTGCATGTTCTGGACATGCCTTTTAAAGCATGCCAAAATAAAACCTAGGAAGACAGCATCCTTTCTAGTGTTTTGCTTTCAGATGGATAATATTCTTGTCTGCAGTATAGCGATCTGCCTGACAATATACTCCCGTTGTCACAAGAAGCAGCTGTCAGAATTGAACCTGCATTGCCTAGTTCATCGAGTTGTCAGATTATAGACAGGCAATGAGTCTGAGAAAGTTCTGTTTAAAAGATGTATAACTAAAGCTCCCTATCATTGTCAGTAAGCAGAAGAGAAGAAATTCAACAGGTGAAACTAGGTAGAGCCATGAAAAGAACTGTCTTCATACACATCACTCACATTTTACTTTAAGAAATTGTTTCTTTATGGAGGAGCATGGGGGACAATGTGTAAAAGAGATGTGTTCAGCAGAATCAATTTCTCACACAAAACTGAGCATGATTATCATATCATCAGAACGGTTTGGGTTGGAAAGGACATTTAAAGATCATCTAGTGCACTTCCCCTGCCATGGGCAGGGACACATCTGTCACATAAAAGGGGGAAGATAAAAGCCTCTTCAAGGTGGCTGGGGGAAAGCCCTCCCATTGAGTAAAGAGGTTCAAACCAGTCCCCCTTGCCTTCTAAACTCCTTCTCAGAGAGGAATCTAGGTGCAGCTGAATCCAGTCCTAGTTCCAGTCTTGGTCAATGGTTTATATCTAAAGGGTTACGTTTGTGTGAACAGCCACCTGTCAGAGTCAATGTTTGCCTGTTTCAGAGTCTCACAAATGACTTGCACTGAAACAGATTCAGAGATAACTTTGTGTGTTCTAGAGTCCCACCAAAGACTTGAACTGAAACAGATGCACAAAGTTGTAAAAATAGATTTTATTAAAGTGACAGATATAACAAGTTTGGAATTGTCGTTGATAAATGCACTGACTGCACAAACACTACTAAGTGAAGTTAATATTGCTAGCAACAAATTGTAATAATACAACCTGGGGATACTTCCACCCAGAAGGTGAAAGGTGTGGCACTTACCCAGAGAGGCGTCCCTGCCTGGGGTGGAGGAAGAGAACACAGCCCATCAAGTGATCTGTTGGTCTTTTGGTTCTTCTCTTTCCCTCAATGATCTATTTCTCAGCTTTTATCCCCAAAACTAAAGGTTCCAACCCTCAAGTGACATGTAGTATGCTTCGGGTGGAGACATGAGTGCTATGGTCATACATGTATAGCATGTTCACTAAAATCTTCATTAGCACATGCAGGGGTGTCAACTTTAATATGCATTTTGCAGGTAATGAGGAAAAGGTCACCATCGGACAACATAGGCCTCTGACAGAAACAAAGAACTACCCAAGTTTTCTCTTACCTTGCTGACCAGAACAACGGTCCCTGCCACCGTGAGGTCCCTGTTCAGGATGCATCTTGTGATTAACAAGCGGGCTTGTCACACCTACTGGGTTGCACAGGATTTAGCAAGGTTATTCTTAAGAGTTCTTTCTGTATAGGTCCACCTAGGTTTTTTCTCAAATTCCACAACCTCCCCACTAGACCAGGTTGCTCAAAGCCCTGTCCAACCTGGCCTTAAACCCTTGCAGGAAGGGGCATCCACAAATATAAATTCAATGGGAAATTATTTTTATTAAAATAATGGTTTTAGAAGTTTCATAAAATAATGTTGAAAATACTGGTATTTATTAAGCTGTTTGTCACCAAAACTGTGTTTCAATAAATGAGATATTAGTATCTTTTTTGAGAATAATTTTGATAAAAGGGGAAAAATTAAAACTATTTCCAGTGCTTCAAAAGGGAAATAACAAGCTCTTTCTGAAATTAACCACTTGCAGAGAAGACAATGAAAATTTTTGAAACTAGAATAGACATCCTGTAAGGTAAAATAATCTTTTATGAGATTACTGAAATAGATATTAGATTTTCTGATATTATTAGTATCAAAATCAATAGAAATCACATGAAACCAAATCAACTGGATAAACAAGGTTTTATTTTTCAGCAATTTTTATTAGACTTCATTGTCCAGGTAATGTCACAGAGTTCTCTGAATAGTTTAATTCTGCGAAAATCTTAAGTATGGATTCTTTTCCATTCTTCTTAATTCCCCAGATGTCATGTTCTTTGCAGAATGGTGAGTCAGATTGTACTATTCATATAGGGATTAAAGCTCACTTTGTCATAGATATTTTGATGAGCAACCAAATCATGTTCTGATGGGTGAGTTGATTGTGTTTCTTGCTCTTATTGGCCATGGGAGATCCAGGAGCACTTTTGAGTTCACAGATTCAGGGAATGCTTCAGCCTTATTCCAGCTTCATCTTGAGGAAGTTGTCCAAGTATATGCCAAGATGTTTGCTGTCAGACACAGCATGTCGAGCTTTCTACAAAGAAGAAACCGCCTGGTCCATAATCTGGACATTTAAGGTCACTGGTCACAGAGTTGACCTACAAGCAATTTACATGAAATTATGGAAAAAACACTGTGTTTTGCTATTTAAGAGAAATTTTATAAGACAAATAATGCTACTTCCTTAAATTCACTTTCAAAATCTGATAGAACCAAGTTTAGACAAAGTTGGCATAAAAGCTTTTGAAATTTATTCTACAGCCCCTTCACATTGCTAAATCATTGCAAAGTCTAATATTGCTTCATATGTTTCTTTCTGACCAAACCTCTAAATAACCTCTTAAAATTAATTTCCCTTATCTTGGAAAAGAGGTAAGCTATAGAAACTTATAAAAATTCTCCAAAATAATGATGACTTTTTAAACTATTTAGAAATGTAGATTTTTTTTGCTTTTTGAATTAAAAAATCTCTGAGTTACAAAGTTTTCAGTACGAAATGTTTTCAATGGTACCTACCTATTGCCTTTCTATCTCATTATTCTTTCTGCAGCATGTCTACCCTGTTGATTCTAAGCTGTTACTCTCCAGTTCTCTCTGGTCCAAAAAAAGTGTGTTTATTTAAATACGGTACTGTGAGAAAAACTGTGAAAAATATTACTTTTATCACTGGCTTCACCAACACTTGGATCAAAAATATTTTCTCTCACTATTACTGGTTCTGTATTTCAATACCTTCTGTGGAATCATGTAGGATAGTAACAAAATACATTTAACATGATAGTTGTTCCTGTAAATTAGCTGTGTTGTAGTAACTTAAAAATCTGCTAGAGTAAATGCTTATTTATGACATAAGTTACCATATTAAAACACTAGACAGAAACTAATCTATACTTGCAGAATTAGGCAAAAAAACATTTTTTTAAACTTTGCACTGTGTGCAAATGGGAAAATGAGAAGATGTCATCT
This sequence comes from Aegotheles bennettii, assembly GCA_013398125.1. Lineage (NCBI taxonomy): Eukaryota > Metazoa > Chordata > Aves > Caprimulgiformes > Aegothelidae > Aegotheles > Aegotheles bennettii. The sequence continues at coordinate 22,647 of VZRW01000281.1, forward strand.
GCCAGCAAGATTTACTGTAGTACTGTTTTAAATAATTGTCAGTCATGTTCAACTTTACTGTCAAGAGCGGCAATTTTATTTTATCATGAAAAATTTTGATTGTTAAAGTTGCAGCTTGTCTCTGATGGCATTTAGTTTTCTGAGTGTAGTTGTCATTCATGTTAAAAATATTTACTCTACAACTAAGTATTTGGGGTTCAAAAAATACACTTAGTGCTTTAAAAATTCATGGGAAGGTTTATTGACAGGTGGCATCTTTAAACTTATTAATAAATAGGCCTTGTTTTTGTCCCTTTGTTAATACTGAAATCAATCAGATGCTTAGAAAAATGAAGCATGTTAGCATAATATTATTGGACTCTGGACCTTTATAACAGAATCTGAACATATGTTTTATGACAGTTAGCTTTTTCAAGAAGCACAATCTCTCTGCAAATTATCCCAAAAAAATGTGGAGTTCTCTCAAATTAATCTGCCATTTGATTTATTATGAGATAATTTAGTGCACGTCTGTACCAGCAGAGCAATTGGCTCCATGATAGCTATTTTCAGAACTGAAAATATAGGGAAAAGTGTTGAAACTAGTGTTCAGAGTTTATTGTCCTGGACACAGAATCTCATAAGCTGGCACATTCCCCAGTGCTGCACTGTGTTATAAGCATTTACCAAATCACGTCAGCTGTAGCTTGGCTAGTTCTGCAACACTGTTCAATATCAAAATCACTTGACTGAATTATATGTAGTCTCTTTATAAGTCTTCATTATGAATGTAAAGTGGTCAACTGTTGTTAAGGTAAGGTAATGTGTTGAAGGAAAATTTTCCAAAATAGAAAACACGTCATAAAAATGAGAAGAAAGCTAGAAGATGATGATATCATGAAGGCCAATGGGAGGACAAGAAGCTGAGAAGAAGTTTTGTTCCTTTGATATTTTTTGTTGTTTTGTTAATTTATACAAGAAAGGCTGGGTAGTATATTCCAGGAAAGTGAATCCAGGTGGAATATGAATATGAAGAAGGCAAGGATTTTTTTCATATGAGGGAATTTCTGCAGCTGATTTATTTCTGATGAGTGAAGACTAAGCAATGAAAAGTTTGAAATCGAGTTCACTTGAGGCAGAGACTTTCAAGGGTTTTAAAGTGAAGGCATGAAGTACAACAGAGCTTATAAAAGGATATTTAAAGATTCAGCAGAAAGTAAGTCACAGCAATTTCTATTAATTCTCAGAATATTCTATTTTACATGAATAAAGGTTTTCCTTAAAAACATGATAAAACATGACAAATATTATTTTTCAATCTTGTTCATTGTAGGACTTTCAAAGAAAAATCTACAAAATGCATCATGTAACAGTAATAGAATTTTTACCTTTTCAACAATAGATGAAGACTACTACTGGAAATAGAGATAGATGAACCAAAACCATAATCCAGATCTAGCAATTTTATGTCTATCCCACTGCTGTGTTTATTGTAGGCTCACACTTACGATCTAGTTACTGCAGTTCACCAAGTTCTTACGTACCTGTTTGTACATACTGTAATGCATAGCGTATGCACAGTAATGCAACATAACTGAGTAATATTTCATTTCTGGCTAAGCTAAGCTGAATTTCCAATTTGTTCTCTTTTCCTGTGGGTGCTTCATAAAATCCTCTCTTTATATTTTTTTGTCTGACTGCACCTGGTAATCTGTACACCAGATGAACAGAATTAACCAGTAAGAAAGGCTTCATAAACAGACAAACAGCAAATACAATACAAGCAGCTGATCCCAGCTTCATTCTGGCATACGCTTTGTAGTAAGCCCTGGTGTTCTGCAGCAAGCAAACAGCAATAGCTTTATATGTATGAATGGGGATGGAAGAAAAAAAAAAACAAAACCCCCAAAAAAACACAAAATAATAAACTCCCTCCCAAGACAAACAAAAAACCAAAATGCCCAGACTCAAAATAAAATCCTATTTGTATCATTAAATTACTCAGAAAATTGTGCCTCTGCTGTTGAAATTCTTTATATATGAGCATTTCTATGAGCAAAACAATCCTTCTTGAATATATAAATCAAAAGCACAAGTACTGAAACAGCACCAGCTTTTATCATGGTACTTTTATTGCACTCAAAAAATGGAGGTGCAAGTAGTCTCATCATATTTTCAGATTGGTTATTTAAAACGATGCTGTTTTGTTCTCATGTAATCAGGAATGATTCCACCCAATCAGACTGCATTGACTAATAGTCATAAAGTCAGATACAAGATCCAGAACATCCTCATACCTCCTGAAATGAACTTTAGAAAGGTTTCAGCTGTGACCAGAGATACAAAGAAGTTCAGCCTTCAGAAAGTATATTGCTCTGAAATGGAAAAATATCTCTCTGTTCCAAACTCACGGTTTTGTTCTAAACTACAGACCCTATATTGTTATATATGCATTGCATCCATAGGTTAACTTTAGTCTCTTCTCTGTAATGCATTTAACAATTTAAATAATTTTTACAGAGTTAATATTTATTGCAAAGGAAGGATTTTAATTTGGACTATCGGGGTACCATAGGGTACCTAACACAATATTACCCCTTAAAAGTAGTGTGTAGCAGTACCACACAAATTATTACACTCTATAGAAATAAGTAAGTTGATTTAAATGCAGACATCTGCCCTGAAATATTAATTATGAACATATGTACATGAAGACACTGCTCTGGGAAGATAAGGTGCAGGTAAATATTATTGTCAATATAACAAATAAAAGAAACAAAAGCAGTTTCCCAGATCCATTCAGAAATTGAAATCTGTAACACAAACTGATTAATGAAGGGTATTAGGAAAGGAATCACAGAATCACAGAATTCTAGGGTTGGAAGGGACCTCGAAGGATCATCTAGTCCAACCCCCCTGCCAGAGCAGGGTCACCTAGAGTACATCACACAGGAACGCATCCAGGCGGGTTTTGAATGTCTCCAGGGAAGGAGAGTCCACAACCTCTCTGGGCAGCCTGTTCCAGTGCTCTGTCACTCTCACAGTGAAAAAGTTCTTCCTGATATTCACATGGAACCTCCTATGCTCCAGTTTGCATCCATTGCCCCTTGTCCTATCATTGGACGTCACTGCAAAAAGCTTGGCTCCATCATCCTGACACTCACCCTTTACGTATTTGTAAACATGGATGAGGTCACCCCTCAGTCTCCTTTTCTCCAAGCTAAAGGGACCCAGCTCCCTCAGCCTTTCCTCATAAGGGAGATGTTCCACTCCCTTAATCATCTTTGTGGCTCTGCGCTGGACTCTCTCAAGCAGTTCCATGTCCTTCTTGAACTGTGGGGCCCAGAACTGGACACAATACTCCAGATGTGGCCTCACTAGGGCAGAATAGAGGGGGAGGAGAACCTCTCTCGACCTACTAACCACCCCCCTTCTAATGCACCCCAGGATGCCATTGGCCTTCTTGGCCACAAGGGCACATTGCTGGCTCATGGTCATCCTCCTGTCCACCAGGACCCCCAGGTCCCTTTCTCCTACACTGCTCTCCAGCAGGTCAGCCCCCAGCCTGTACTGGTGCATGGTGTTGTTCTTCCCCAGATGCAAAACTCTGCACTTGCCCTTGTTGAATTTCATTAAGTTTCTCCCCGCCCAACTCTCCAGCCTATCAAGGTCTCGTTGAATGGCAGCACAACCTTCTGGTGTGTCAGCCACTCCTCCCAGTTTAGTGTCATCAGCAAACTTGCTGAGGATACATTCTGTACCCTCATCCAGGTCGTTGATGAAGATATTGAACAACACCGGTCCCAGTACCGACCCCTGAGGGACTCCACTAGTTACTGACCTCCAACTGGATTCTGTCCCATTAACTACAACTCTCTGACTTCTTCCCTTTAACCAGTTCTTGATCCACCTCACTACCTGATCACCAAACCCATACTTTATCAGCTTATCTACAAGGATGCTGTGGGAGACAGTGTCAAATGCTTTGCTGAAATCAAGATAAACCACATCTACTGCTCTACCATTATCCATCCACCTAGTTATTTCCTCATAGAAGGCTATAAGGTTGGTCAAACATGACTTACCCTTGGTAAAGCCATGTTGACTACTCTTAATGACCCCCTCATCCTTGATGTGCCTAGAGATAGTGCCAAGAACAAGTTGTTCCATCACCTTTCCAGGGATGGAGGTGAGGCTGACCGGTCTATAGTTACCCAGGTAACCCGGGAATATTTTTAAAGAACCCAAAGGGAAAGAATTATTCTCCATTTTAAGAAAACATAGACATTTTAACACATGAGACTCCTCTATCTTATCTTAACATATTTATTACAGTTAGCTTGGGTTTTGTTCACCTTTCTAAATACTGTGTCAATGTAACTACGATGACAATGTTGAAAGATTTTAATGGAGGCAAAGAGCTTGGTTAGTCTCTGATAGACTTGGTGTCAGTTATTTCTCACATTTGAAAATACTGAACTGCCAAGATGCAAAAATGCTGGTAAAACTGAACCAGGCATGCAGTAAATATTCTGCCAAATATTGTCCATGGCCCGGGGAACTGACATCTTTAAATATTTAAATTGAGACCAACAGAATTCATGGAATTTGCCTTTAAACTTCCTCTTTGAAAAGTTAGAGTGGCAATCCAGTCTATAGACTCTGTAGCACATACCGGTAACAGTGTGCACAAGAAAGAGATTGGGCAACTTTCACTCCTAGCATACCTTCCTCATTAAATAATGCCAAATGGTCACCAAATGGAGGAAGAAGAGATTTAGATTTCATTGATGTAACCAGTTATTTAACAATCATTTACATGCAGGAGGTGGTTCCTGGTGCACCAAAGAGCCCCACTGAAGAAAAACAACTTGCATTTGGATGAAGAGAGTGGCTTCCTGTTTAGGAGGAAATAAGATTTGCAGTGAAATGACACCAAGCTAAATCTTTAGAAAAGCCTTAAGAGAACTAGGGTTTTAAGGGAAAAATGTCTCACCAAGAGCATGAGACATACACAACATCTGCAGCTCAAACTACTGCAATTTCAGGATAATGACAGTAAATCATTTCACTGAAGGAAAGAAAGTTATTTCTGTAAGTAATTTAAGTAACTATATTTTCTCATTTCTTTGCTTTTGCATTTTTTCATTGTGTATAACAGTCCAGTTTGTTTTGGTTGTTATTAATAATTGCTAATATTTTCACTTTTATATATTCTTGTCTTAAGGTAAGCAAGTAAAATTGCTTATTTTAGAATCTGATTTATCTATAAAGAACGGTCTTGAGAAATATTAGCAATAGTCCACCCACTTGAGGACATGTGTATGCAGTACTGTATGTAAGGACACCGTATGTAAGTATACATTGTATATAAAAACTAATGAAGAACTTGCACAGGCCATAGACCACATAGACAAATGGTACAAAGGGCTAGACAACAGGAAGGGAGGGTATTTTACAGAGACCATAGGTGTCAATGCCAGGCTTCCCAACATGCATCAATTTATTAGACCACATGCTTGAACCATAAGGGCCATAGTAGGGAGAAGGGGACGTAATAATTAGTGCTTTATTCTTTTATCCTTTCATTCATATATCCTCTTAATAGATCTTCTTTTAAACTGCAGAAATGCAAATCTCTAGATCTTAATTATACCTTGGCATAGCATCACTAGGCAGTGCTGTGCCATTGGAAGCTACCCTAGATATTGAAGAGGATCTCTCACTGCTGTCTCAGACCCTGTTCTTGACAATCCCCCTGACTTCCCATGTACTTTTCACTATGTCTGTTTGAAGAGGAACCCACTTCAGCATTTTCAGAGTTTCACTTTTCAGGTTTGTTGATTCCAAACCCGATTTCAGGTTCTGTATTTCAGACAATTCTGGGCAAGATTCCAAGCTTTACTGTGGAGGCCTGTCCCTTCTGTCGCTGCCTTCAAAGTAAAAGCAAAAGGTAAGCTCCCGCAGCAGAGCTGCAGATGTTTCATCTGAATACTCGGACTATGATAAAGTAAGTCTGAGTTTCAATGAACCCCTTCTTTTCTCACTGATAATATTTAACTTTCTGAACTCTCAAAAAATATGACACACTTGATGAGGAAACCTGGCTATATTATTATACTGGAATGGAGGAAGGTTTTGTTTCTTGCTAGGAATCAAGCATACCTCTTCTAGAATGTAAATAAAATAAATGAACTCAGATAATGTCATGATACCATAATGTTTGCATGGACACTACTAGAAAAGAGTGTTACTTGTATTGCATTAGGGTGATGATCACTAGAATATATTAATATCACTCAATAATGCAACTATTAGTTTTTCATTAGTATCTTGCTGTTTGCACACTCGTGTTTAAATTATTGGAGTTCTATATGCTGAAAATTGTCAACAGTTGAATATTATCAGAAGTGCTTTACAGACATGTATAACCATAAAACCAAGTATAGGAGAAAAGTTATTGCATGAACTAAAAGAAAAACATTTTAAAACTATCTAAAATCTATTTTAAGTCTTATTCTACTGTTACAATTAGTTTTACATTGCTTTTACTTGAAGGAGATTTCCCATGTGTGACTGAATACTTGTGGAATTTGAGGAAAACCAGGACAGCCCTGTATACAAAGAACCCTGAAAGGGTGATCTTGCTATAAATCTTGTGCGCCCTGGGGGAGTGATCACCTTCTCTTATTTAGCACAGGATGCTCCCTAACAGAGGCCCTAATGGAGGCAAGAACTCCTGCTCTGGCTAGCAAGATAACAAGACAGACTGTGCTAACTGATAACAGTTCTTTGTTAAAGGAGCCATGTTGTCCGAAGGGTGACCTTTTTCCTCATTACCTTTGAAATGCATATTAAAGTTGACACCTCTGCATGTGCTAATGAAGATTATAGCAAACATGCTATACATGAATGACTATAGCACACGTCTCTCCACCCAAATCATACTACATGTCACCTGAGGGTGGGAACCTTGTAGTTTTGGGGATAAAAGACAGAGAAAAGGATCATTAAGTGGGAGAGAAGGAAAAAAACCCAAACAACTGACCAGTCGAAGGGCTGTGTTCTCTTCCTCCACCCCAGGCAGGGATGACTCTCTGGGTAAGCACTGTGCCTTTGACCTTCTGGGTGGAAGTATCCCCAGGTTGTATTATTATTATTATTATTATTATTATTATT
>VZRW01000281.1:29885-80805 GCA_013398125.1 Aegotheles bennettii
CCCACCCCCCCCCGCCACCTTGCAGAGGCCTTTCTCCTTTCCTCCTTCTCTTTTCCTCCCTTCCACCCTACAATACTACACTGCAGTTCCTATTAAAAAATATCCAAAAGTTAATTCTGGACTTTTAAAGTAAGAAAACTTTCCAATTATTTTCAAATATGTCTATGATCCATTGGTAAACTCCTCATGTAGGCTTTACTGACCAAAATGTTTTCTCATTAATCACATTGAAGCATAGAGAAATTAATTCTGTTCAAAACACTTGAATATGATTCTTAAAAGCCTGGGTAACTATATTAAAATGACTGCCCAATCTCAAAGTGTTCACTTCAGTTGCAGGTAGATGAGTAAGGAAATACACAAAAATGGGAAAACCTAATCTCCTAAAATATCACATAAATTCTTAATTGAGGAAATTCTTAACTTGCTGGAAGGCCATATGAGGATTGTGAGACCTTGTCCTTGTCTTTGATTAACACAGTCTGAAAATAATTTATGGACACTACTGATTTGTGAATGCCTTTGTGTACCTATTTTACTAAATATACTTTCAATGCATATTCATCAGAAAATGTTTGGGTTTTTTAAAGCCATTTAAGCTTAGAGAGAAGTTTTTAATCTTAAATTATGTGATCAGAACAAAAAGTTCACTAGAAAGTTGGCCATGGATGGTAGAATCAGGCTGCAGAGTGGTGGGTGGGAATGAACATTCCTCAAATGAGAAAAAAGGGCAGAGGTTACAAAGGATAGAAGAGATGTTCAAAGTGTTGGGGCTGGAAAATGTGGGAAAATAAGACTATCACGGGAAAGACTGTTTCTTTATATGAGTGGGACCAAAGACTACAAGTAGTGTTAGTAAAACTTGTGAGTCAAAACACATTCACAAGAGGGTTTCTGGACCAGAAGCCTGATCTTGTCCTTCAGATTCTTATAGCTAACAAGGACTTGGGAGACACAAATGTAACTATTTTTGTCTCATTGTCTTTGTGTTGCTTGCTAAGAATGATAGCATTTCTGAAACCAATGCAAAGGTCGCTTGGGTTTTTTTGCTTATAACTATTTCTCACCATTGGACATTCTTTAAACAACACAAGAGAAAAAGTCTGGATAAACTTCTGCTGGCCAAAAACCTGTTGAAACAGTGGATGACTCTGGATATGGGAGCAGCTGAATTATGTAGGCTGTTCTCAGGTGGAGGTGCTAAACAGACACATTTTCTCTTGGTGTGTTTTTAATAATATCAGCAAGCATGTAAAGACATATTAGAACCTAGTAACTTAAAATCTACAAAACCCAATTGATTATTTTGGTATGTTAAGCACTTGTATTTTATCTCTGTTTATCAAGAAAGAATAAGAAATCATGCAAAGCTATTTCTGGTAGCTATAAGTTTGGAGATTTTTTGCTACTGTAGAATAAATAACTTAAATTTGGAAATGGAGTAACCTAAAGATGCTGGGAATGGAATTAAATCCTCTAAAATCTGCACTCTGTTGAGAAAAGCTGTCTTTTCTAACTCTTTAACCTTTATTTAAGGAAAGGGTACTGATGCCTTAAACATAGGTCATCTCTAAGGGACTAATTTATGCCCTTTACAAAGTGGAATAGATTAGAAATAGTTTAAAAAGTTGTATGGATCTCAACTGCATGTTGATAATTCCCAAAATAGCAAAGTTAGTAAAGGTGACTAATAAATTTCATTTTGAGCCTTATCTTTTTTCTGAACCTCTCTATTTTCTATCAGCTATGCACAAGCTGCAACATGATGTGCAGACTTCAAGAAGCACTTTTATATTTGGCATCAACAAACGATATGGTTAGGTATTTTAATTGGTTACAAATGAGCAACCAAAACACAGTGTAATCAACTGTTCTAAACATTTTAAGAAATATTACCAGTACACATTGAAGTTCAGAGCCAAGAGAGGTAACTACATCAGTTGTATGCTAAAGTAACAGATAATTACGTTTTAATTCTGTAAAGTACTCTTAGCCATGTGACCACTGTCACTAGTAATCTTCCTGTCTGCGAAACTGGCACTGTATGCCCATGTGATCTATTCATACACATTTCATGCAAGAATGTGAAAATAGAGTGACACATTTCAAGTATATGAGTGGTCATGAGCCCCTTAATGAAACCTTTATGAGCTTATAATTCATGAACTGTCAGGAATAAATGTATAATTTTAACAACCTGATAAATGTTCATGAATATTTTCTGAAGAGTGAGCATTTATTTATTCATGATTTATTGAATGTATACTCAAAAAAAAAATAATGTTCCAACATTATGAATCAGAGAATGCTTTCTTTTGGCAAAAACCCAAAACAAAACAGAATATGGCTAGCATTTTGGTTTGTTTTGCTTTGGTTTGCATTTTAACATAGGTGATTCTGACTATGCTGGGAAGATGTGGGTAGCTAAAACTGAAAAATGTACCCTACCTTTTCTAAAGGTTTTTCTCATATAAATGCTATCAGTGGTAGAATACAAGATAAAGTTATTCCAAACAGATAAAATGTATGAATCTTTCAAAATCCAAAATGATGGAAGGTGGGGTTTTTTTACTTCCTATAGAGGTAGCAAAAAAATATCTAAATTTTGTAGGATATACAAGTTTCAGAGCAATAGCTCTGATTTCTCCACAAACCCTCAGAAACATCTCTGAAGGCCATTTCAGAAAATAAGTTATTAAGTTGCTGTAAAATGGTGCAATACACAAAAAGAATGAATTTATTACAAAAATCTTGAAGACATTTTTGTTGTTCAGTCCTGGTTACGTCATTGCAGCATATTTAGGAAATAAGGAAATGACCATTTACACCAAGTATGTATGTATAAAATGTAATGCATATATTTATATCTCTATACACACACAACTTCAATAAATGTACAGGGAAGAAAAAAAGAATGAACACAGAGAAACTTCTCCTAAAACTTACAGCATGATTGCAAGCTGTTTTCTTGCTGATTGAAATTCTATCTGAAGTTTTTTCAGCTATTGCTGAAGCTGTGATAAGATAATAGTGTTCAAATTCTAATGCTTTATGAGTAAATGCTATGGATTTTCATGCATTTTAACACAGCGCTCATTTTTCAGAGTTCTTCTGTGCCCTTTTTTATTTGCATACCTACTAAATATTTTGGTCTTGTTTTATCTTGAAGGCTTTCTTTTCCTTTAAAGGAGCATTGGATTTGTACTATCAGATTATGATTTAGCTGGTTTACTTTTTTCCGCCTGCTACTGCTGATCAGACAATTATATATTTCAAATTAATTTACAGACGTTCTATGGACAATATAGATTAGCTGAACCTCTGTGATTGCAACAGCTTTTAAAATAAGCAATGTTTCAATCCATATGTACTGGGATCCTTGGAGAAGACGTATTCAAGGAGTTAGTGGTCCTGGGCAAATCATGTCTGCTCTACTGGGGCTGAAAATCTCATGTGTTGACATGAGCAGCGTCTGTAAGGGAACATGCTGGAATGCCCCATTTCAGCCTGCACTGCATGTTCCTGGATGTTATGACAGAGGTACCATTCCTGCCTGTTAGGATAGGATACATGGGTTTGGATTTTACGCAAGATAAAAGGCACCGTGGTATGGAAAGGAGGCTGAAACTCTGCACAGATAGGATATGTGCAGCATGCTGTGGAAAAATCCATCCAGGGGTCTGTCTGATGCTACACAAAAGCTTGGTTGCCACCATCTGCAGTGACATATTCCTACAAATATTACTCTTTTTATTCTTTACATCATTTGTTGTCAGGCCTTTCCTACTGAGATCCAGAAGAGCACTGCACCACATGCCCCTCTCTTTTCCCTGTGCCCCCTTGCAAAACACCATGAGCCTGACAGGAATATGCAGTCATAACCACTATTTGCAAACTACAAGCCAGAATATTATGCAGCAGGTTGTGGTTTAAGATTATCCCAAGTACAGATTGATTAGTTCTGAAATAGAAGTCATATCCAATCATTCTTCTCAAACAGTAATTGAAAGATTGAGAGGAAATTCTCAATTGGCTTCAAATGTTAAAACTTAAAAAAAACCCCCTAAAACCCTGAAAAAAAAAATAAAAAAAATAAAACCCCAAAACACTGCAGTAGGAACTACTGCTGTTTTGGTTCAACTTATTTTTTTTTCTTTATCTTTTCAGAAGGGATTTTTTGCCTATTCTTTTGTTTAGCTTGTTCTTCTCCTGCCTTTATTTGTAACAGCAGCAAAATGCAGTGAGTTTATTACATTCTAAGACATTATTAGCTACCTAAGGGATGATTAAAAAAACACAACGGAAATATATTTGGTCAAATTTTGTAGGCATAATGAACAGAGTTTAAATTGAAATTTGAATGGAAAATCTTGAGGGGCTTTTTAAAGGTTATTCAGAGTTCTTTCAACGAAGTGTTCAAATAGAATACTCAGGGAATATAGCATGTAAAATTTTTTGTTTGTTTGTTTTTTCTCTTTGAACTTCTTAAATCTATTGGGGGTTTTATGCAAATCCCCGGAGTATGTTAAGAATGTAAATAGTCAAGTATTAGGACTGAGGGCAAAGGTGTGAAATAAATACAGCTCTGAATGATTTTTTTCCCCAAGGCTTCCTCCATCTAGCCCAAAAGCTAGCTATAAGATTTCAGGTTTTATACAATAATTGCATTAGAATACATATTTCTTTCCTATTAGAAAAAAATGTAAAGCAGAAAATAACCTGCTTTCAGATATTAGAACACAAAATCTTTGTTAGAATTAATGAAGACTGAAAGGATGTTAACTATGTTATGCCATCCCATTTAACATTTGAAAACTTTCCCTGTATAAAGCCCCACAAAAATACTAGAAAAGGTATTATCATGAGGGGGAGGAAGGAGAAGGAATGGGTACAGGTTCAAATGCACCTGCATATAGAAACTAAGGGTTATTAGGGACCTTGTCAGATGTGTGCACACTCTCTCTTTCCTTCTACCTCAGTAAGTGTTCAAATTATTCCTTTCATCAGAGAACTTCATTATGAGTATTTCATGGGTAGTTGGCTGCAGTAAAAAAGAGGAATTAATTGCCATGTAAACACCTTTATAAAAAGGTAATTGTTTTAAAAGAGCAGTTCCTCTTCCGTTTTGAGAAATTACTTATCTGTTTCATGCATGTGTAAAACAGGATTAATGGTTGATATCCTAATAAAGATAAGTATGTCATCCACCCTGGAATTGTATGTCATTTTTCTTGGAAGGTGGATACCTAGCCCCACTACTTAACTCTGCTTATCCAGTAAGTTGTTTTAAGCAAAAAGAACACTGGAAGTTGATTAAAGAAGAAACCACAACTATTTGTATAATTATTAGGTCTTCAGAATAGGTTAGAAACTGTAGCTCTGTACCATTTTCAGATAGTCTGATATTTAGATCTACCTCTAAGCTATGAGGTAGAGCTCATTTTGGTAGGCATCTAGTGCCTCAGTTGGAAAATGACAACTGTCTGCTTTGAGTGACCACATTAGCACTTCTGTGTCCTCCATTTTTTGTAATCTAAGCTAATCCATTCAATTTTATCTTTTGAGACAGACTAGAACCGCTCAGGCAGTCAACCAGAGTTTGTCAGCTGGAGGCCTTTATTGATAGGCTAAGGGGTAATACAGATGGACTTCCTACAGTCCCTGAATCTTCTCTAATTCTCTGATATCCTCTGGTCTACTCAGTTTCATCTACATGGTATCACTGATGTGTTTTCAGAAATTATGAAGTAGCTGTGCAAAAATACAAATCCCCTAAAAATCTATTTACCCAAGCTCAGAATTACCTTGACCTCAAGCATTTCCTCTATGCATTTTCAAATGTATAAATTTCTATTTCAGAAAGTGATTAGCAGAGCTATATGACTTCCAAATTTAATTTCATATTAATAAAAGTATTTACCTGAGATTTGCAAGATACTGGCCAAAAAAAGTTTGCCTTCTAAAATTCTTCATAATGCCTTGCTAGTCCTTTCCTGCTGCTCAGAAAATAAAATAATCATTCTTAGAACAATGGCATTTATACAGCTTTACAGATCTGAGAACCAAGTCGGCATACACAATATAAACAGAAGTCTTGACTACTTCAAAGTCTATGTCTATGCTCCAGTGATCAGGAAGTGGAGTTGACTAAGCAATGTTACATGGGGTTAGTATATACTGATGCATCATCAGCAACACTCTATTGGCTTCTGTGAAGGGTTTGATAACTCCTGAATAATAACGATTCATGTTATCTAATGCTTGAATTAGTCATATGCTGCAGTAGAGAATTGATAAAGATATTTCTTTCTTTGTGAAAGGAGAGTTCCAATATGGATGTTCTCAGAAGACAAAGGGGCCTTCTATATTTTCCTGACTGAGAAATTGCATAGAAAGAAAATTTATTTCAGTCTATGTTTCTTATTCAGCTATTTCTTAGCCATATTATACTTTTTTTTGAGTCCTCTTTTTATGTTATCTGTAGTCTTGTATGTTACCACGTAATTCTGTTGCATGTCACCATCTGCCAACTGAAATTCACACCCTACTACAGTCATCAATCCTTGTCTTCAGAAATTTGAGCCTTTGGATACCCTACTTTAGTGTCCTTTCTACCAGTGACTAAAATCTCATGCAAATGTTTGAGCTATGATTGTTTTGGACTGTATTATGTCCTGTATAACATTAAAAAAAAAGTTTTTAAATCTTCCTTATGCAGAGATCATACTCCAGCCTCTGAAGAAAAATTTTTATTTATTCTGTAAATTATATCTCAGAGACACCGAAGTTAGTGGCAAAGCACACATCAGTTTTACTAGAGCCATAAATTTCTCTTGACATATTCACACCATTTGACTATCCAAAACACTTCTTTTTTCTGCAAAACCCTTCCTTGTTTCTTTTCTAAAAGAATTCTTTCTACATATAGTAATATAAATGAGTATAAAAATAATTAATAAATAATTACTTAATTGTTTTCTTGTCATTTATTTTAGAACTTACAATGTTGTAAAATAAAAATTCCTCATTTTTTTTTCTTGTTATGTAAGATTCAGCAGTGTGAACTTGATTTCTAAAGTAAATAATTTCCATTAGACAAATTATATTTTTCTATAAATTACTTTCTGATATACAAGAAATATATTAATAGATCATGTAACAACCAATTGTTTGACAAGTTTGATATCAATACTAAATGAACTATACCAGGCTGGCGATGCATAGTAATTATTTAAATTTGGAAAACCCATGGAGCAGCTCTTTGAATCTAGAGAATTAAAGAACATCTTTAAGCTCTAAAAAAGGAAAACAGTTGTTGAGTACAGGGTTTCTCGTGAACAGCCAGCCGAGTAGTCTTTCCCGTGTGCTAGTAGTCTTTCCTGTGTGCTACAAGTTGGTAGGAGCATGTTATATTGCCCAAACAGGGAATCATATTAGATCACTCAGAAGCCATGTTTCAAAGACTCAGATTTAACAATTTTCAAGAGCCAGAAAAAAACTGGAGAGGAAAGTCATGATGCTCCATGCTTTAATTCAGCAGAGACATGATAAAGAATCTAAACCAATACCGTGATGTGTCTGTGAGCCATCTGTCTGGGGAAATCTGTCTGGCCTGTCCAGGCCAGGAGAGGCTGAAAGATAAAGCAGTGTACCAGGGAATGCCTGAAAGTGTCACATTTCTGCATCCAGGAGACCAAGAGGGAGCTGCAGGATGCATAATTTCTAAGGGGAACAAAACTGGCAGGTGTATCCATTGCTGGAAAGTCCTACATTAGAAAAGAGAATGAGTACTGGGTATAGTATGCTTCAGTTGCGTATGACACAATATATAATAGATAGAAGTTATATTGTTTAATATTTGTAAAATCCAGGCATATTTTTTGAACATGTCAGTAGGCTCCAGGACTGAGAATGCTCCATGTGAACTTACATGGTTTTGACTCCTCAAATTATTTTCTAATGATCTCACCTAATGTCACCTTGGATGACAGGACATGAAAGTAGCTAGAGCATAGGACATATGGGATGGTGTACCTGACTCAAAATAGTGTCTATAGCATGAGTTGTCAGCAGTTCTTCAGAGAAAGAAGCCTCTATAAGCAATAGGTTTACTTTTCTGAAGAGTCTTAAGTAAACCTCTTTCATTTTCACTTCTTGGTTGGAATAAAAAAAAGGGTTTCCAATAAACATGCCATTAACAAAAAGAAAATTCTTACACTGTTGTAAACAAAAAGAAGTGGTATCAGAAACCAAGTATCAGCATTTGCTTAATGAGAAGAATTCTTCATAAATGAGGTACTCCATATCATTATATCCTGGTCTGAACTGAGGTGTTTAATGAAGTTTATTTAAATTTAAAGATTCTGATTTTGTAGAGGGTGTAGTCACCTTGACTGAGCTTCCCTGATTGTAGTCTCGTGTGTGATGAAATAGATCTGATACAAAATGGAAGCCTGTGTCCTTCTCCTGAGCCGTTCAGCAGTTTATCAGTGGTAATTGTGACAGAGGAGAACAAAACAGCATGTTTTTTCAAGAATCATGTTTATTATAATCTGTATTTGTTTAACAATATAAAATTTATATAAATTTATGCCTAAATGTACGACAGCAGCAATAAATACAGCTAGTGTTTCCCACATAATCAGCAACAATGTTGAAATATTCTGCAATGCAACTTTAGTTCAGCTTCAGCAAGGGAATTAGTAGGATGGAGAAAAAACACTAACTAGTAATAACCTTTCTATTTAGTTGTAGTTAGAGCAACACAGACAGTAGCAATAATATGTTTTAGTTTCAGTAAATATTGCATTTTATAGTTTTCAAGTACCATTTAAAATTCCTGTTAAGGAATGAAAACATCAACGCAGATGGAGAAGGTGGTAGTGCTCTCCATAGCATTCTTATCAAGAAACATTTCACTATGATGACTGTCATCTTCATAAATGTGGGTCTTGATAGAGCAGACTGATAGAACACAAAAAACTTCAAGATAGTAACCCTGAAGGTAGTGATAAAATTCCCAACAATATCAGAAGACCTCTACATTTCCCTATGCAAGTTTCTCTGCAAAACAAAATCATCCTAGAAGTGAGACCAGCCTTGTCCGCAGTGACTGCTTCTGAAGCAGCTGGAAGTGAATTATTTGTGGTTATAGGAACACAGATGATAACTATGATACATTCTAACCTACTACAATGATGTTGTAACAATTCAAAAAGTGTTATAAATTCTGCTATCTGCTACAAATATCTAAGTATGATTATATTATATAGTTTCATTCAGGTTTCATCTTTTATGTAGTCGATGTTCTGTATTTATATACACATTTAGATTTCATTATTATCCATCCCATGAATCAATGATGAAGTAAAGAAACTGATATAGGTTGGTAGTAAATGAGTAACTGAATTTTATTTTTAATTCAGTCTGTTGAGAAAAAGAACCTAGATATTACAATGCTCTTTTCAAAAAACTTGGTAATAATAATATGATAATCAGAAGAATTTAATTTTGGCAGTTCACATAATCTTCTTAATTATTATTGTTCACTGCAAAATTAATTTTCCGAACTCCCAATATGTTATTAATTTTGAAATTAAAAAACAAAACAAATGAACACCCTCACAAAAAAAAAAATGTTACCTGCAAAATGCAAACTTTTCCTTGAATAATGTGCCTACTACAAGACTACTGGTTGTGGATCAATTTAATAGTATTTTCAAACATGAAATCTTCTCTTCTGTTTTCCTCTGGTGATCAAATGCAAACACTACCTACTAGTGAAAGAAACACTTATTGCTGTACTTTAAAGAGTAAAATAATGGTGCTATTTTAAGTATCATCTCATTTTTATTTTGTTGTGTAACATTAGTATTTCATTATAAGCTTTTATTCAGTGCATGCATGGGAGGAAATGTGTTGTTTTCCTAAAAACAGTTGAGAATCACAAGATGCTGATGGTTTTCATCAAGAAGAGCTACATAAGATGGAATACATTTTGGAAAACACCATGTCAAATCAGGCATACTTTTCCTAATTTTACAAGCAGGAACACAACCATACTATCTTTTTGTCATTAAATTTGCGTACTGGAATTTTCAATACTTAGAATTTCTAATTCAGGGAATTAGTTTAATTACAGAGCAAAGTAGTTAGCCGTGCTTTGATTTGTCAATAGTAGAAGCTAATAAAAAAAACCCCAACAAATCAGTTACATTCTGCTTTCTCTGTGTGGTGTGGAGAACAGAGATAAAAGGATCTTCCAATTTCTACATCTCTATGTCCCTTTTAATCACGTGTTTACATATTAGATTATATTAATACAAAAATCTCCTCTTCATCTCCTGTACTGTCATGTTTAGAATTCTTGACTAACTCCTGACATCTGTGAGAAAACTTTAATGTCTTGTCTGTGAGATTAGCCAGTAATTTCCATTCCTTTGGAGATCATAACTCCACTATTATTATTCAAACTGTACCTTTCTGAGACAGAAAATTGTTTTTACGATTTTAAAACTATTTTTTGAGACTCCATGTTTTGAAGATAAAATTGAATGTCAGAATAATTTCCCTTCAAGGTTGTTAAATAATTCCTTCAAGTTTATTAAACTGGCTAAGTGGCCAGAATAGTGTTTTCTTCAACATCTAAACCATTTTTAAAAGTACTTAGAAACTCAAAGAAACTAAAGAATTTATTTAGATTTAGAGACAGGTGAATGATGGTTGAGTTAAACTTCAAAGACATTATACAGTTTTGAACTCTGAAAAATGCTTATTAAAGTATAGAAAACTTACACAGGCAGGAATATATAATGTAATATATATATATATGGCAAGGTTAAAATTTCATATCTAGGTATCTTTTCCTGTAACATCTAATCATGAGCTACTGACTCTATATGGCATTGCCATGCCACCAGAAATGAGAATCACAGGAAATACTAATGAAGGGGGATAAATTTAGAAAGAAACAGTTGCTTTGGACTAGCGGACTTTGAAAATTAGTTTGAAGTGCAATTTATCATCATACAATGTTATTTAAATTTTTTGGTTAGTGCTGTCCAAGACAGTGTGATTCCACAGTAGGAAATCTCTCCAGTAATGCTAAATTAGCTGCCTGAGCTCTCTGAGATGTTACCTTACTAATAACCATTGTAATTGTGACCTCAGAATGTTACATGTCTAATCCTTGTTCAATCCCAACTGGAGTTATAAAGTCATTTCCTGGCTGGGATATAGGGGCAATAATTAATACAGGAGGTACAGCCTGAAACCTGGCAATTTGCCACTGTAGGCTTAGCTATTTTGTGATGTTTTGCTTCTGTGAAAACACATCTTACTCCAGGAACTCACTACTAACTGAACTTTACAACATGAGTCAGAATATCATGACCATGGCTGAAATCTGTCATTTTGATTCTGCATATTTTGTCACAACGTATTTATCTTTGGATATCAACATACTGAACTTGAAAATTTAAAAATATAATCCTCTATTCATGACACTGTATCCAGTAATATGTAGTTCTGAGAAAGTATGGTATATTAAATCAATTGTTGTCATAATCCCATGACTTCTTATTTCTGTAAAAGAGATGTTAGAGAATTTGGAAATTTCTGCTACTTTTCATTGTAATGCAAATATTGTAACAAGATGATATAATAGAATCAGAATGGTTCGGGTGGGAAGGCACATTAAATACCATCTAGTTCCACCCCTTCTGCCATGGGCAGGGAGACCTCACACCAGATCAACTTGTTCCAACCTGGAACATCCAACCTGGCCTTCAACACTCCCAGGGAGGGGGCAGACACAACTTTTCTGGGCAACCTGTCCCAGTGTCTCACCACCCTCACAGGAAATAATTTCTTCCTAATATCCAATCTAAATCTACCCTCTTTCAGATTGAAACTGTTTCCCCTTGTCCTTTAACTACATGCTGGGCATGTCCTATAACTACTTATGTTGGGGACTCCAGAACTGGACACAGTACTGCAGGTGAGGTCTAATGAGTGAAATAGAAGGGGTGAATCACCTCCCTTGACCTGCTAGTCACGCTTCTTTTGATACTGTTGGCTTTCTGGGCTGCAAGCGCACATTGCTGGCTCGTGTTGAATTTTTCATCAGTCAACACACCCAAGTCCTTGTCCTCAGGGCTGCTCTCAATCCATTCTTCACCCAGCCTGTATTTGTGCATGGGATTGCCCAAACAAAGGAGCAGGACTTTGCACTTGGTTTTGTTGAACTTCATGCATTTTGCATGGGCCTACCTTGCAAGCCTGTACAGGTCCCTCTGGATGGCATCCCTTCCCTCCTGTGTGTCAACCACACCACACAACTTGATGTTATCAGCAAACTGTGCACTGAAGGTGCACTGAGGTGCACTGAGTGCACTGAGGGTGCACTCAATCCAACCATCCATGTTGCTGACAAAGATGTTTAAGGGTACTGCTCCCAATACCAACCCCTGAGGAACGCTACTTGTCACTGATCCCCATTTAGATCTTGAGCCATTGACCCAACTCTTTGAGTGCGATCATCCAGCCAATTCCTTATCCATCGATAAGGATGGTCCATCCATCAAGTGGTCCGTCCATCAAGTCTGTGGCTCTCTAATTTAGAGACAAGGATGTCATGTGGGGCATTATCAAATGCTTTACACAGGTCGAGGTAGATTACATCAGTTGGTCTGCCCTTATCCACCACCTCTGTAACAACATCATAAAACATCACCTAATTTGTCAGGCATGATTTGTCCTTAGAGAAGCCCTCTTGGCTGTCACCAATCACTTCCTTTTTTCCATGTGCCTTAGCATGGTTTCCAGGAGGATACGGAAATATATGAGAGGAAAAGTGTTTTCTCATGTAAATATAGCACATTTTCAACATCTATACCTCTAAAAAGTTTATTGTTGTGATTTCATGAATCAATATTTTCACTTGTAGTACTACAAAAGCAGGAAATGAATGTTTCTCTTAGTGAAAGGGATTGGATAGAAATATATCAAGCCTCTTTATTGTCTTTTCCCGATTGTTAATTTATGTTGACTAAAATGTTAACTATCACTAATGCTGCTTATCCTGCTTCCTTAAACATGACCTTTATTATATTGATTAACTACACTATATTTTATACTGAGAAGCTGTTACTGCCAGTTTTGGTTAGAAAGTCTTATAGTCTGTTGCTATAGAAATTTTGACATTTATATCTTTATACAGAAGAGGTATAACTTTAGGTTGACTGTAATATCTGGAAATGTTTCCCTGAATAATAAACTACAACTGAGTAGGAGGCTAGCTTTGTTTTTCTTTAAATAGTGTCATTGTCACTGTTACCTTTTAATTTGATAAATAAAGATTAAATATAATATAAATGTTCATCATCTTGAACATTGCTGGCTTTCTTTTAGTGAATTGAACACATAGAAGGTGGAGAATTAAAATTGTTTGTAATATGATTATTAGATGTTGAAGTTGTTGTTTCCTGGAAAAAGAATCTATTCTGGCTGAATATTCTATTTACCATTTGTGCAGATTCAGCAAACACTAAAATTTTGCATTTATTTTGAATCAGAACACACAATGTTTTGGCACCGTTCTTGTATGTACATTCTTCACTTAAAACATATTTCTTCTTATCCTACTTCAAGAAACATAAAATGTCTTTACCTTATTATAAGAACATTTTTATTTATGCTATCTTCCATGTGAGATGATTCTTAGTAGTGTGTGATTGGGGAATTGAAAACTGTTCTCATTTTTGTTCATACTTATGCTTTAAAAATAAAATAATACTGATTAAGTAACTATATAAATATGATATTGATATAAATATTTCAGGATGATATTTCAGGATGATATTTCAGCCCTATCATGCATATAATATAGAATTTCATCCATTTATCTATTACAAACTTTATGACTACCATGGTAACCAGGCATAAATCTTTTAACTTCTAATATACGGATTTTCAAATCCAAGAATCCAAGAGATAACACTGCATTGCTGTTTGGAGTAACAGTGGAGCTTCTCAAAAACTTCCATGCTTCTTGTGCACTTGGTGAAAAGTGTTGGCAGATGGGAGAATAAGAATGTACACTGACACAAGAAATCCTGTAGGGACAGTTAGAAAAAGAATGAACGACATATATAGGTAAGCCTTAGCGAAATACAAACAAGACACTACTTATGAACTCTATAGCATTTAAAAGTATATTACTAACGAATATAAAACACATGAAAGAATACCCCACCCTTGAGAGCATAAACAATGAGTTTACTAGTCAAGACAAGATGTAACACATATGAACCATTGAAGAAAACCAGATAGGATATACCCTGTCAACTGGAGAAAGAAGACAAGTGTGGATAGTGGAAGAGAAAACAAATGTTCACATTTGTTCAGTATACCAGTATCCATTGTGGGTGGACATGAGAGTTTTTAAATTCTAGGATAAAATACTCTTGTTTGATGGCAATATATTTGAGGCCAAATATAGTAACAAACAGGCTTCCATTTGGCCCTGAAAAATTATGTTTACCTGAAATCAACAAGAAGACATCTTCTATCTCTAGTTTGTACAGCAATGTAAATGCACTGTATCATCTGAAAATTTTGAGTAAGAAACTTGCCAATTTGGAAGATTTGAGTATATCACACTTATTTTCAGATATTCAAACAAGTAGTGTCTGCATTGGGATTCTAGAAGGCACTAGCAGATAAGATACCTTGCATATTTCCACATGTATTTATGTTTTGGTTGTTTATTTTTATTTGGTGTCTATTCTAGTCATGGAAACTTAAATAGGCAAGTTAGACAATACCAAAAATATTCAGAGTGCTGGATGTAAACAGTATAGAAAGTAGTTTTAGAAATGTAGTTTATATTATTTCAGGGATTACCTCTTTATCTCGAAAAAATCATAGAAATAGCTTACCCTGAAACAGTAGGTCAATCATACTTATTTATATTGAACGAAAATTGGTCATAGTATATTACTATTGGAATACAAAGGATGGACAAGACAGAAAATGTAGTTCTAGATCTAGATCTAATCCCATCTAGTTCTAGATGGGATTCTCCACTTTTGTTATAGTTGAAGTACCTGATGAATTAATGTGCAGTTCTTTAAGATTATTGGCTACATCTTCATAGAGACTGGCTGTACAGAAATGTTGGTTTTCATTAATATTTTCTGCAAACAGTTACTTCGTAATTTACATTTATATTTACAATAAAATTAATTCAAACTTCAATCCATAACTTAAAAACATGAGTTTTATTTTAGTGGTTTTTTTTTCCAAGGACCAGATTATTCTTTATAATGTGTTTTATCTTTAGAAATACAAACACTGAGAAAGCTAGAGCTATTTGTTGATTTTCCAGTATAATCTCTTGGATAAGCATAAGATTTTCTGAGAAGCTGTGAACCATTTATCAGAGACTCTCACCCTGTGTTTCAGCAATACAAATTTCATTGGATAAGATAGACTGGCAAGTGCAACCTCATGTTAAGTGTGGAACAAGATGTTTGCTCTTGATAATGGTACAGACCTCCTGTCTTATCTTTAAACTGATAAACTTATGCTATGCTAATAAGTAAAGATTGGCTTCTGAAATTGGTTGACAAAGAGATATGAGCCTAATTAAACTGAAAGGCACAATGCTACAAACACTGGTACTAAATATGTAAGAATATCTTCTGGTTTTTTGCTTTTTATTATTTGACAAAGAAACAAAATTTTTTAAAAAATAGCTTTAAGATCTAAGGTTAAGGAAGGATGAGGTAGATGAATTTGTCCTTGAAAAGCTACACTTTGAATCCTCAGCCTGGATATTGAAGTTGCACTTAAACATAACCAACCAGCTTATGAAATTTTTTTGAAGATTCTGGTCCTTCCATTACAGCAGCGTTAAAACAATCTCATTTAAATGTTCTCAGCTCAAGAAAATAAACAAAAGGATCACCAGGATTTCAGTTGATGATTGCTGTGAAGTGCAATCATCAACTGACTTATGGTGTGGTACTTGAGAACATAGCGTAGCTGGTTGATAAAAGATTGATCAGATATGTGGCTTTTATGGTGTTGGTTTTTTGTAGGTTTGTTTCTTGTTTTTTTTTTTTAATTCTTTATCTTCTACATTATGACCTTCTATGAGCTTCGCTTTTTTTTTTTTTAAGAAAAGCTGAGCTGTTACTCTTTAAAAATAAACTTCTTTACATGTTCCAAGTTTTTTTTAAAAAATCTTTATTTGTATTCCATTCTTTTTCACAGTCCTTTTGCATTCTATTGTCTTTTTATTTTAGTTTGTTTTATTGGGGTTCCTGTCTGTCTTTTCATCTATTCTACTTTTCTCCCTTGCTGATCCTTCATTCTTGACCCTTGTTGATCTTGCATTGTTCAAATTCTTTGACTATCTTTCATGATCTCTTCTTTAACACTGGATGGAAAGATTTCATCCCAAATCATGCTAACCTCAAACTTTTCTTTCACTATTGATCTGTTTTAGTTTTGCTTCAAGTTAAACTTCAGTATTGCTACAACATAATTTTGTACTCTCCCAAAGAACCTATAAATGATATCAAAAGCAGCTGACAATAACTGAGATATTAAAATAATTAGAAAGTTGGTCTTTTTATCCATTGTGAATGAATTACATAGTTAAAAAAATTAATTTCTTTTCTGAGATTTTTATGCCTGTCCACTGGACAAAGATGAAACAGAACTGAAAGTCTGTCAGTGGGATACTTAATAAGTGCTGCCTGATCATTTAAAGTTTTATGAATCCTTTAAAATGTGAAGTGTGTCATTCCTGTTTAATATCACCATTAAAAATATAAATCATTTTCTCAGTAAGAGTGACAAAGACGATTATGGAATGTTCCCCTGAAAAAGAGTTGATGGCAGGGAACTATTTCTTGACAAAGCCATTTTCAAACAGCTCAGTCCATTTGTCTACTTTGAACGTAGGAATCAATTTCATATCTGCAAATAACTGGTTGTCATGGCACAAGATGAAAAAAATTAGAAAAAAGCTCATGAAAAAAATCCAATGTACTTTGCAAAATGTTCATTTATTTTTGAGAAGCAGATTGGTTTGCATTAGGAATCTTGTGCTTCAGTGGTGGACAACAATATGCTGCAGGGAAGGGAAATAATGCTCCAAATTGACCTGCGTGTGGTATAACCCAGCATATGATACAGTCTTTATGTTTAGTGAAGTTCTATATGGTAGCTAAACAGGTTAGTGACATGTTTTCCTTAAACTTCCAGCTTTCAAAGGAACAGAAAAGAATGACTTGGCTAAAAATATTTCCCCAGGGCCTCCTGGTACAGATTAACCTAAAGGTGCTGGAAATTAAATTTCATGATCTGACTATTAATATGCAACTTCCCTCTTGAAAGATATACTTTCCTCTTTAAAGTGTTATGTTCATATATACTGTTTCTGGCTTTGTGTCATTTTAATCTTTTGACCTACATCCCTACGATTCATCTGATTAAATTTTCGAATTTCACTTAAGGATATTTTTGTAAATTGTAGAGAATTATGACCTAAACTGTTATTGCACTATTTGGAGCACTGACTGAAGAATAAGACACTTGGATGGGTAGGAAAGAGTGAAATTGCTTCCATAAATAGGATGAACTTTTCCATATAATACTCTTATTTCCAGCTTTCATTAGTATTTACAATTGGGTAGATTTCATAATTTATATGTAGCTAACAAGAGAATTTGAAAGGAGCACATTCATGGCAGAATAACATATCACCATAAAGTGACATCTTAAAATTTCACGTAAAAAATTGTAATGGGCCTGGCTGGGATGAAGTTATTTTTCTTCATATCAGCCTGTATCATGTTGCACTTTGTATTTGAGACTAAAACACTGCCTATAACACATCTGTCTTCTCTAACACTGAACAGTGTTTGCAAAACGTCAAGGCGTTTCCTTTTCCCTCTCTGTCTTGCCCCCTTGTATGGATGCTGTCTGGGATAGAGGGATAGAGTCAATTTTCTTTACAGAATCTTGCATGGTGCTCTGTTTTGGAATTGTGACTTAAATAGCA
This sequence comes from Aegotheles bennettii, assembly GCA_013398125.1. Taxonomy (NCBI): domain Eukaryota; kingdom Metazoa; phylum Chordata; class Aves; order Caprimulgiformes; family Aegothelidae; genus Aegotheles; species Aegotheles bennettii. Next base: position 47,962 of record VZRW01000281.1, read on the forward strand.
ATGATAACACACCAATATTTTTCTTATTGTTTAACAATATCTATACAACATCAGGGTCTTTTCTGCTTCTGTCACTCCCCCACTGGCAAATAGGTTGGAGGTGCACAAGAAGTTGGAAGGGAGTACAGCTGGGACAGCCTACCCCAAATGACGAAAGGGATATGCCATACAATATGACCTCTTGGTGTAGCAGTAAAAACTGGGAAAAGGAGGAAAGGAAGTTATGGAATTTGTCTTCCCGAGTAACCCTTATGTGTGATGGAGCCCTGCTCTCCTAGAGATGGCTTGACACCTGCCTGCTGGTGGGAAGTAATGAATAAATTCCTCTTTCTGCTTTGATTGCATGAGCAGCTATTTCTTTCCCTATTAAACTGTCATTGTCTCAATCGATGAGTCTTGTTGCATTCCTTCTATTTTCCCCATGTCCCATGGGAGAGGGGAAGTGATTGAGCAGCTGTATGGGTGTTTACTGTTGATCAGGTAGGCCCACCAGGGAAATAGAACATGAATAAACATGAATAAACTTTCTCTTCTGTAAATTTTTGCTTTTCAATCTCAAATATTAAACCACAATTGAACTTTGTGCTGTATTCTCGCTGTATTGTTTGTTGCACATTTACAGCTATGGGTACATTACATTCCTTTGCTGTTTTTTCCACATGTCATAAACAGAGGCTGCTTCATTAAATCCCTCTTTTTCTTCTTTTCAGGAGACATACAGCAGCTCAGAGTACCCAGAGAATATTTTGAAGCAGTGCAAGAACATTTTATTTATTCATAACCAGACAGGACGAAGGGCTTTCTGTTAAAGGGAGGAGAACACTGATTTCTAGAATATATTTTCTTTCTAAAACAAAGGGTATGCATACAAACATGGGATAGGATTATTCATGTTTAAAATTTTCATACAGCAAACCCCATGTTTACAGCTGTAGGTAACATAAAAGTGTGAAAAGTAATGGTCTAATTTATCAATTTTCTTATAAAGTTTGAGAGAAGTACTCTAAATTTAGTTAAAAATTCTGATTTTCATTTAGATAAAACGTAGGCGAAAATATACCCACAGATGTCAGGTTGATGACAAGTTGATATCCTACCTGATATCACCACTGATTTTTTCCTGTCTGCCTGAAAAGCAGTTAAATTTTCACTTTTTTCTTGTAGCATCTGATGGCAAGAGTTAATTTGAAATATTTATTCTTTATTCTGATTGTTGAAGAAATATCAATTAGATATTAGAGTTTTGTAACTCTAGATAGATTATTAGAGTTTCACTCTAATCACTCATAGATTATTAGAGTTTTGTAACTGAGTGCAACAATTAAAATTCTTAGAGATTGTGGTCTAGTTCAAAATTTTCAAAAATTATTCGTGACTTTGAAGGGAACCTGGGATTAACACTTAATATATCTAATCTTTTTAGCACATCTCAAAGGTGATGTAAAAAAAATCCATTCACGCACATTCCTCCAGATGGTGGGCATCCCATACTACCTATATATGACTTCTCTCTGTCTCTCACTCTCCCTCATATTCAAACTATGGACAAAGTTTAGTGTTCCTCTGTTTTTTGAGAGATTCATACTTAAGAGAGCTATCCCTTAGCTAATTTCCTCTACCAGAAAAATTGCCACTCTTCATACAGTCTGCCACACAAGTGCTGAGTAGATTTTTACCAACTGCACAGGGATGAGAGACACCACATTATATGAAAATGGATTTACTTTTTTTTTTACTCAACAACATCTTGATCTTCAAGGACAACCAATTTGTGCCATCTGTCACCTGTTCCTGTTAAAATTATTAGTTTTCACCCTCCCTGGGAACATTTTTGGGTTGTCAAAATTTGTCTGCCATCTCCTGTGACGTTCACAAATATAATTAAGGTGAGGAGGAAATCTAGAATTCCATAATCCATTCTGATTTTATATATAAAGACTATAGAAGATGCTTAGTTTCCATTACAAAGAGAAATTACCTCCTGTGAAGAACTGAGAGGTTCAAGACATATGGAAGCTGTCCATGCTAGGGTAAATTCAATAGGAAGTTGTTGATATGATGACTGCAAGTTAAACTGCTTTAAAAGGACCAGAAAACAGTAAGTGGGATTGCTTACCGCCTAATTCACTGGCAGAGTCCTTCCACCTACCAAATTTGTCAATGTTAACGCTAATGGTAGAGCCAATACAGGCAGAAATACCTCATGCAACACATTTTTTTGCCAAATCAGCAGTATTAGCCTATATTTCAGTCTAATATTGGCTAAGCAAAAATAGAAGGCGTAGCACAAAATATATAAATGAGCTACCAGCCTCTCCATTGTGCCTGAAATTAGATGCCTTCAGATATCAGTTTCAAAATTAGTTTTAAGAATCAAAGTTCTAGTTACATGTTCTTACCATGTTTGACTGCTTAAAGAGGCAAGCATTTTTGAATAGTTTTGCAAACCAACTGTTTATCCCAAATACTGTGTAAAGTAGATAGTTCTAGAAAGAAACCCTGTATCAATACAGTTAATACTTTTTGATCTGTACTTTTACCTCAAGGGTTTTTACAGTGGTAATGAGATCAGTAATTCATTGCCTAAGGTGTCTAGGAACAAAAAAAGACTCATTTACTTAGTGTCTGGACTGTAATAGTCAAAAGAACTCTTAGGAATACAAATTTGCTTTGTTAAAAACTCTTAAGCATAGAAAAAACTTTTATCCTTCTCTCCTTGTCAGGATTTTCTGAGATTCAATCAACCTAAAAAAACCCCTCAGGCTTCATTTTTGGCAAGAGCAAACCATATCCTGCTTTGCTTTTCCTCATGCAAATTATTATAATGTATTTGTCTTTTTATTGTGTTTTCAGGGACAAAATGTACTGCATCAAGCTTCAGTTATATGATGCCTATTCATCCCTTAAGTCGCACTCAGTGACAGTTTGCTTGCAATTGTCTTTGGTTAGATCTTCTATGAAAATGATTTAATAAGATCATGAAACTTTGCAAATTTCATTTGCCTTACCAAAGAAAATAGAAACTCTCACATAATTATAGATTTTTGTGGTTTGGACTCAGATGGGACTCTTTTTTTCTAATTTTGATTCTTTAGAGCCTAAAACTTCATGAGAATAACTGATCATATATTTTTATGGTCAGATAACTGAACAACCACTCAGTGAACCAGTATTTACTCATAGGATGTCTTTCCTGCTTTCTTACACACAGTGAACTGTGCCAGCAACTACATTACACAATAGATCCCATCTTCTATGTACACTTCTCTGGTTTAGTTTCTTTTGCTGTTTTTTCCCTGACTTTTTTTGTGTGGCTTTCCTGTGTCTTTGCATCTGATATATTGAACTCCAGTCAGAGTCTTATTTTAGAGTATGACGTTTTTTGCCTTCACTATGTCAGACAATCTATAGATTTTCCATTGAGGTGTTTCTCTTCCCCTTAATTTTTCAGACTCTTGAAACTGATAGTACATTTTCTTCTCTAGATGGCGATTGTATTAAGCATTCAAAAAAACAAAAAAAAAACCCTCAATGCCCCAAGTTAATTATACTTAGTAGTACAAAAGATGGAGAATGCGGAGGGAAACAATTTACAAGTAAGATAAGGATATGTCCAACCTCTTAAAACCTCAGAAACGGCTTTATGTCATTTGCATAGTGCTGTGATTTTGGTACTTTGTGATTGCTAAATCTCACTGTGTTCCTGATCTTGTTTCTTTCCAACAGCATTCTCCATCTTTTGGCAATTTCCATTATTTTACCTATAGCCAGATTCCTCTAGCTCAGTGAATAACTTCCTCTTCTATTCTTGATAACTCCCACATCCAATGGGTAGTAGGTCAGACTTTTCATATTCACCACTAAGCAGAAAGAAGAAAGAAATCCTGCTCTGCATTCTGTCAGGGCAGGGATTTTAAAAGGAAATAAAAAACCCTACACTGGAGGCAGCTGTTTTGTTTTTTTTTTCTTCTTAAATAAAACCTTCTTTAGGTCAAGGAAATTAAGGCAACCAACATAGAATTTTAACTATTTAGTTTCCTTATTTCAGCTTGCACTGGGAATTGCTTCATTTCTCTTTTTTCAGGCTGCCCTGCGTCCAAGAATATAGTACACAAGTTTAGGGTAAACCTCTGTATATCTTGACTGTCCTCAGACAAGGTGTGATGACTAATTATATACTTAACTACATGACATGTTCTATATGATGAGGACAACACATTGTAATATGAGGGAACAGGTCATTGCTTCCTCCCTCACCACTTTAACATTTAAAATTTAACTGTTCTTTCCGATTCTTGACTGCCTGGTTTCTCGTACAGAAGTCTTCTAAAGACAAAATATTAAAACTTCATAAATTATGCATTACAATAAACACTCATAGAAACATAGGATCACTCTGGTTGGAAAAGACCTTCAAGATCATTGAGCCCAACCATCAACCCAAGACTGCTAAGTCCACTGCTAAATCATGTCCTCAAGGGCCACATCCAAGCGTTTTTTGAATACCTCTGGGGACAGTGACTCTACCACTTCCCTGGGCAGCCTGTTCCAATGCCTGACCACCGTTGCAGTAAAAAAATTTTTCCTAATATCCATCTTGAACTTCACCTGGTGCAACTTGAGGCTATTCCCTCTTGTCTTATTGTTTGTCACTTGGGAGAAGAGACTGGTCACCCCCTCACTCCAACCTCCTTTCAGGTAGTTGTAGAGAGCAATAAGGTCTCCCCTGAGCCTCCTCTTCTCTAGACTAAACAATTCCATCTCCCTCAGCTACTCCTCATAAGACCTCTGCTCCAGACCCTTCACCAGATTTGTTTCCCTTCCCTGGACATGCTTCAGTACCTCAATGTCTTTTTTGTAGTAAGGGTCTCAGAACTCAACACAGTATTCTAGGTGCTGCCTCACCAGTGAGAGTACAAGGGGGACAATCCCTTCCCTAGACGTGCTGGTCACATTATTTCTGATATAGGCCAGGATACTGATTGCCTTCTTAGATACCTGGGCACACTGTTGACTCATGTTCAGCCAGCTATTTACCAGCACACTCAGATCCTTTTCTTCCAGGCAGCTCTCCAGCCACTCTTCCCCAAGCCTGTACCTTTGCATGAGGTTGTTGCAGCCCAGGTGCAGAACCTGGCACGTTGCCTTGTTGAAGCCTCAGCCCGTTGCTGCAGCCTCTGTAGAGGTCATTTTGTAATGACCTCTTTAAACTCATAACATTCACTAACTGAGACCTTCATATAAACACCAAATGTTCCACAACAGATATGAAAGCTTACATAAATAGGTCCTGAGCAATGCTTCCACTAAACACACACTAATAGATTTTAGGGGGTTCTTTTCAGATGTCGTGTTACAGAATTTAGCACATTAGCTTGGGTGCAACACTTTGCATTTGAAGATGACTGCATCTGGAAGACTTGGAATAAGCATAGATATTTGTGTAAAAGAACAACATTAGAAATAAACAAATGTTTATGCGCACGGAGATTTTACATATGTATTTTAAACTTCTATAATTGAATGTCAAATCCAGGCTGTAAACTCAGGTGGAAAGTGATTTATTCAAACAAATGCATTTTATTATCTCTTATTTTCAAAAAACAAGAGAAAGACTTTCTTGTATTATACTGATTCTTATTCATGTTATAAATTAAATATATTTTAAAATTAGGACTTCAAATATACTGAAAATAAACCTGCTATTAAAGAAAACTAATAATGTTTTATATAATATATAGTTGCCATGTTCATATCAGTGTTTCACGTGGAAATCATATAATGTATATTACCTGCTCCTTCAAGTGTCCTTGATTAAATAAAACAGATTATTATTAAATAATAGAAGAATAAAATGAGCTATTAATTCCTCATTTAACATATTACAAGAGTTATAAGTACTGTTTCTGATTTTATACATCCAAATAAAGTGTAATTTATTGACAGAAGATATTTTATAAAATCACTAGCCTCTCTGAAATCTAGATAAATATGAACTTGCAAACATCTACCAGCACTTTCTATTCTATTTAGTACCAGAAAAGAATTCAACAGACTATGGTAGGATTATCTATTTAATACACTAGATAAATTTGGATCCAGAAGCAAATTTTTTAAATGGATTAAATGCTTACTCCTGGAAGTGTGGTTTACTAAGCTAAGTAACAGGTTTGAAATCCCCACATTCTTTAAACAACTTTGAATCTTTCTCAGCCTTCTCCTTCTTTTTCCTTCAAAAGGATGGGTAATTCATGTTATGGTTTGAGGGGACAGGCAAAATTTTATTGTTTTGCTGCAAGGACCCAAAGAGGGAGGGGGTGTGTGTGGAGTTTGGGACCCTTTATGAAAAGGGATCTGGGGTGTCGGTATTCCCTCCCACTTCCTGCCAAACTCTATAAAGCCAGGAGGACAGGAAGTTCCTGCCTCTCTTTTCTTTCTTCTCTCTTCTCATCACCACGTGGAGTCGGCCCGGAAGGAGGAAAGGCCCTGCCTTTTGTTACCAGCTCACCACGTGCTCTTGAGGATCCAACTTCATCAGGTGCTGGGAAGAGCTTTAGACCCCTTTTTCCTCCAGCGGCTTTGCCGTGGGGGACTTTCAGGAACTGGTATTGGCAGTCATCAGAGTTGAGTTGTATATATTTGTATGTATTTTCTTCTTCTCCCACCTGCTACTCCCCCTCCTGTTTTCATTAAATCTGTTACAGTTTTAACTTCCAAACGTTAAGCCTTTATTCCTTATTACCCTTCTATTCCCCCAAGGGGGTGGAGGGGAGCAACAAAAAGCAAACACTGTCTCTCTGAGTTGTTGGCTTGCCCTGGCCATCTGAACCAAGACAGTTCACAATTATTTCAGGCTAGATTTTGGGGATCTGTCTCTCCAGCTGAGACCATTGCCTGCACAGCATTCAAGATTACTGACAATATGTGATCCCTGTGGTTCTCACAATTTTTTTTCCCTTTTTCTTTTCCTCCCTCTCTTCCTGGCCCTTGCCCAAGTTTCCACAATGGCTTTTGCCACTATTTTGCTTGTATGCAGTCTTCATTTGCCAAAGTTGTGACATTTTAAATTGTTTAGGTAATTTTAGTAGGTACCTCTGGCATCTTGTACTTAAAATCCCATGCTATCCTGCTTTCAGTTTTTGTGAAAGCCATCTGTTAGACACCTCAAAACACTTCCTTGTTTTTACTGTAAATTGTACTTTCTCATTAGTGTGATTTTTGTGGATCAGTGTGCATACCTGATAAAAATTTCTAATGTGGTTTCTTTACTTGAATGAGAACTTCAGAAGCTCAACACAAGTTGACTAGCGGTATTAAGAATACTAGTATGTCCAGCTCTAAACACTATGAAACCATCAGGGTCTATTGAAGTTGTAATACATTTTTGTTGTTGGTTTTTATATTTGAAAACTTCTAAACTGAAAGGCTTTGGGGTAGTTATAGATCTTTGCTCAAGACAATGAACTTCTAACTGAGATCTTCGGATTTGTTAATCCATTTAAATCTTTAGAAGTGCTGGGAAGACATATTTCTTCTAAAGTGGTGAAGAGGGAACCTCATGAAAGGAATAAATTACTTGTAAATGAAAGATAAAAAGAAAAGTCTCTATCTCTTGGCCAGAAGATGAAAATAATATTGAGATTGTTCAGTCTTTCAGAAAAGAAAAGAGATGCTGCCACCAAAGGAGTGGTTAATGTATTTCATCTTCCACTCTTATTTAAAAATGAAAGCATACTATAATAGCATTGAAAGGCAGAAAAGACAAGAAAATGTTAAGGAAAAGGGGCTAGGAGAAACTGTTTTTCAAGCTTATTCATGTCTATAATGCAGAAGTGTTATTTTGATCATTTATCTTTACTGAATTCTAAAACACAGCAGTTGCAAAGTGAGGATTTTGTTAGGTTATATTTTTCTTCAAATCTTTAGTTGATGATTCCACAGATTACAGAAAAGTATCATTCACAAAAAGTGATGGGTCAGAAAAATCTCTGTAGAGACTTTAAGTTGGCTTTGTCTACTCTGACAGACTAGGAAAGCAATTAAACAAACGTCATACCTCTAGAATAGTACCATGCTCTAACTAGAATATTTTTACCATCAGGCTCAGGTTGTTTAGTATCTCATGGCTCTGGTACAAACTGGTCAATTCTTTTACAAGCTGTTTTATATAAAATGCAGACCAGTATGACCCATCCTTGCGGTGTCAGTGCTAGAGTTTTTAGAGAAGTGATAGGACATGATACCTACTGATAAAAACAAGGACATGATTTGTGGGTAGTATTAATGAAATTTCCCATTAATACTGCAGACTATTCAGAAAGAATACAAGGTTCTTGAAGTGTTAATGTAATACGGGAATAGCAAAATGAAATTATGGATTACGACTGGATGCAAGCATGAGAGCAACATTTAAAAAAATACACCTCAATTAAATGAAGAATAGATGACAAATAGCACATAATCTTTGTGGTCCTGGAAAGTTATTCTGTTCATTCAGAAGTTATTTTTGATGTCAAATTAATTTTTCTCCTGACAAATACTTCATTCACTTACACATCAGGGAGTTACAAATGACAAGAAGCAACACCAGGAAGGAATTACCTTTGTGAATTTCACCTAAAATGAAAATGAATTCATGGTATGTTTTTGTTATTTTATGTCTGAATGTAACTGGCTGATAGCATGTATGGCCATCCTAGTATGAGCTGTCCATATCTACCCAAGACCACCATTCCTTATTTTGTGAAGCCATGTATTGGTGCAAGGCTTATTATTCCTGTTTAAGCGGTTTCCAAGAATCAACTGGGAGTCCTGATAAAAGAATTACAACAGCAACTAGTAGCTGCCAAGTACACATTCCCTGCAAATCCTGTCTTAATGGAACAGGATGTTTGAAAATTGCCTTAATCAGAAATAGAAGAGTTCTGCTCCTCGGTACCTAATCTTTTTTTCTGATCTGGACAAATTTTTGATCATGTTCCTGCAACCAGTTCTGTGAACTCTCTGTGGTCAGCAGAGGAACAACTTTAATGAGCTAGATATAGTAAACATGCACTTACTAGAAGTAATTATCCACTCAGAATAAACACAAACTAGTTTAAATTGCTATGTTTCTTGAATGAGACTGACAGAGTCATGCAAGTTTACCTCTAGAAAAATACTCTTTATTTTGATTAACATACTCAGTAGTTCTTAGTTCTTCATGGGCCAAAAATATTTGATCTCTCTGTCTGTGGCCTTAAAAGTACACTGAAAAGATATAAGAGCAAGGAAAACACGGAGAAGGATATTTGACTAATTTTCTATTCTGAAAATGCAGTGAGAGTCAGTAGTGGGTATATTGTCCTGGGCATTACAGGGTGGGGGAAAAAGAACAGACTTGGTAAAAACAAGGCCTGTTCATGGGATATAGTTTTATCACTGAAATAAGTTACACTAATGAAAACTACATAGGCACCATTATCCCTACCAGCTCCTTTCTGCTATCAACTCTGATTTCAGTCTCTCCTGCAACATTGAACCTGTTATGCTCTTGTCTCCTACTATTACATACCTTTTAAAAGGTACTGCAATTTATTTTCATCCTTTCACTTGTCACATATAATTTCTAAGAGCCAATGAAGAAGGTTGATGGAAGGGTTATCAAAATTATTTGTCACATATATTTTTATTTTTTTATTTTATATATTTTAATGGTATGATTTAATGATAGTGGTTGATTAGCTGTATTTCTCACTGTTATCACTATCAGTGGCTAATCTCTTTTTGCTTAGTAATTGATGGGATTAATTCATCTTTCTACAGAATAATCTGTGTTTCTCAGAAAAAGAGAGCTTGACTTGAATGCTGTCTCCTGTATGTGTCTATGGTAAAAAAAAGCCTGGGTGACAAAACTCAAACCACAGGTTTCTCTGCTTTTGAACCATCAGGAGAGTCTTTTCCAGAAGAGACCAGTTTTCCCCCCAAACCTAGTACGTATCACCACTCCAGGCCACTTCCCACTTGGGCAGGCAGGAACCCTGCAGTATCAAAGCCCTCATCCTGCAAGGTGATAGATCCTACCACTTCCTTCACCCCTTACTGGACTTCTTACAGGCACTTTTTGAATGTTTGGCTTTGACCACCCTCACCTATTTTGGTGAGATCTTGATGCTGAGATCCTGATCTTGTATATTTTGGCTTCCAGCGCAGGGTTCTGTGACCCCATTACAAGGCAGTTTTATGTGATTCTTTGGAGAACTAAGACAGATTTTTGGACCTGAGGTAGTGTTCTTAATTAGTGGTTCAGATCTTCATAGGCACTCTCATTGATGATGATTGAGACATTGTATCCCTCTACACAAAGGAACATAAACTTTTGGTAATGACAGCAGTATCAGCATTTTGTTAAAGTATTATCTGTACCTTAATCCTTACAAGAAAATACATGGGACTTCCCAAGCTGTTTAAAGAAACTGCTCTCTAGTTACCATCAGGAACTTCAAAATTCAGACTAAAGCCAAAAAAAATTCAGGTTAGTTGAACTCATCCACTTAATCTTTTATTCCAGAAGAAGTAAGAATGAACACAAATTAATCTTATTATTTGGAAATGCCTTTTAAAGATACAGAAAAGCTTCAAGAAAAAACTATTATATGTTGTTACTATATCAGACTGATGCAGTGAAACATTCTGCTGTAAAGATTTTAGATGAAGCTGTATTTTTGTCTATACAATGATTTAGTTGCTTGTTTGATTTTTCTCATACAACTATTCAAGTGCTTTTGGCAGCATGTAATTTTTTTCTCCTGTTATGGGATAGTAACATATGTCAATTCAACCATCTGTGAGATATAATCTTTTAAAATCAGGCTCTCAGTTCAATTTAGATTGGCAGGGCTCTCTGGAGGTCATCTGCTACAATCTACTCCTAAACAAAGGCCAGCTTTAAAGTTAGATCTAATTTTAAAGTTAGATTATGTTCCTCAAGGCTTTTTTGAATCATGTTTTGGGTACCTCCAAGGATGCAGATTCTACAATCACTTTGAGTGTCCTCATGGTTAGAAAAAATATCATAACGTCTAACAAAACTTTCCTTGTTCCCTACTCCCGAATTTCTGTTAATCCAGGTTAATTTTTGACACCTCAGCTGAGAAATATTTATTTTGCCTCTACACTTCCATATACTGAACACAATCCTGTGTCACTCTTCTGACAATAGTCCTCTTCTTGCTTTCTACTCTCTTTACTATATAGCAAAAGAATAAGAGAAAGACAACATGTAATCAGACCCTACATAAGCTGGTATGCTGAGAAACTATGATAATATATTATACTGTCAAGTTTCTTATCGATCCACTTAAAGGGACATTGACCTTTAATATTAATGTGCTTAGCTACAAATGTCATTGGAAAAGACTATAATACTTAATCTTCAGTGACATAAAATGTGCATGTCAACTATGAACAAAACCACAGACAGTAGTGAAGAAATGTAACCTTAATTGCATCATCTACTTGTCAGGAGGCTCTCATCATTTGCTATTATGAAAAATGTAGATTAAGAGTTTTACCAGACCAAAAGACTACTATTCTTCATGGAAAGACATTACCGTGGAATAAAAAATAATTAGATTTTTGTTGCAGACAGGAAAGGTGGTTAAATTATACATGTTTATTTCAAAAGATTAATATCAGGATGCTCTTGATATAAAATGAGAAGTACCAGCATGATACTTTACAACAGTAAACAGAAAAAGGCTTATTGATTGTTTTATCTGCCTCAAATTTATTTTCTTACAAGATATAAAATATAAATTATACAGCATAATCTTTATCCAGAGGGGATGCTGAACAGAAACAATGCTATCTATGCACAAACTCACTCCAAAACCACTTTTTCCAAGAGTTAGGGGCTCTTAAGATGTTGAGGACCTGGTAGTCCTTGTACACAACAAGTTTACCATGAGCTGGCAATGCGCCCTCGTGGCCAAGAAGGCAAATGATATCCTGGGGTGCAATAACAAGATTTTGGCCAGCAGGTTGAGGGAGGGTCTTCTCCCCCTCTACTTTGTCGTGGTGAGGCCACATCTGGAGTATTGTGTTCAGTTCTGCACTCCCCAGTTCAAGAAAGACAATAAACTACTGGAAAGAGTACAGTGGAGGGCTACAAAGATGATTACGGAACTGGAGCGCCTCTCTTATGAGGAAAGGCTGAGTGATCTGGGTCTGTTTAGCCTGGGTAAGAGAAGACTGAGAGGGGATCTTATCAACACTGATGAATATCTAAAGGGTGGGTATTAAGAGGATGGGGCCAGAGTCTTTTCAGTGGTGCCCTGTGACAGGACAGGGGGCAATGGACATAAACTACAACACAGGAAGTTCCATCTAAACATGAGAAAAACTTCTTTACCTTGAGGGTGACAGAGCACTGGGACAGGCTTCCCAGAGATGTTGTGGAGTCTCCTTCTCTGAAGGCATTCAAAACCCACTTGGATGCAATCCTACGACACCTGATCTAGGTGAACATCCTTTAGCAGGGTGGTTGGACTAGGTGATCTCCAGAGGTCTCTTCCAACCCCTACCATTCTCTGGTTCTGTGATTCCGTTTTCTGGCTGTTCTAAGTGCAGGTACCCAGACACTGGCAGCAGGGTTCTGCAGGGATGGTTTCCATGAGGAGAGGCTGAGGCTGCCCTGTGCCAGACACAATTGGTTCTAACGGACCCACCATAGGGCCCAGCTGAGCCCAGCAGCCAAGAAGCTGGCATTTCTGTGAAAATGGGTTCAGGAAAGGGCAGAAAATGCTCAGGGGTAGGGGAGAAGAGAACAGAGTTACGAAGAGAGTGAGAAAAACCCTGTGAGAGAAAGTGAGAAAAGAAGGAGGGGAGCGAGAAGCTCACATTGGAGCAGGTGAACAGTGTGAGGAGGAAGGAGCAGGTGAGAGAAACTGTTATGTGCTGATGACAACCCACTCCACATTACTCAGTGCAGGGGAAGGTAGTTGAGTCCAGGTTGAATTTGAGCATGGAAGAGTGGAAAGGAATGGTGTTGCTTTAATGTTCTTTCCATCTCTCTCTACCTGATTCTATTCTAATTGTGAATAAATTAATTTTCCTCAATTTAAGTCTGTTTTGTCCATGACAGTAATTGGTAAGTATAAGCTCTCCTATTCTCTCGCCTTGTCCCGCTGAGGATTGGAAGTGAGCAAACAACAGGGTAGGAGTTTTGCCCTTAGTCTAAGCTAATCCACCACATTGGCCAAAGCCCAGTTTGGATAACTAGATTTTTCTTTACCTAAAATTACTCCTCTATTTTACATCACAAGCAGTTCTTTAAGTCTACACATGAAACACTGTGCTACCAAATTGCTGCTCCTAAACAAAAGCAAACCCCAAGAGAGGAAAGAGGTTGTTGAGTTGTAGTCATCTTCAAAGCCTGCATAAACTTACTGAATCAGTTAAGACTGATAAACTGTTTAGATTACCAGTGTTGTTTGCTCTTTTCTTTTTTATTTTAATTTTCTTTTTTTCAACTTACATGTAACTTTATTTTCCTTATTTAGTCCTCTTCAAATCAATATATGTATTTATGTATTAATATTGTCTGAGGAGCCAGTAGGAAGTTAAGAATATTGTCAATGACCAGCATCTTGTTTCTTATTACTGAAAGACTTAGAAAGTACTTGGTTAACACTACAAGGTAGTCATTCTGATCAAACAAGAAGAGGCTTCAACACTGCTAGGTCAAGGTAATGAAGTAGTTAGATGAAATTATAATAGCAGTTGAAATGATACAAAAGTTACAATCAAGAGAAACTAGGACACTGAAAGTTACTTTCTACAAAGTTAACTGGACAGTTTGAAAGCTGGCATGTGAGACTTGTTGCAGGGTATGAAACAGAGTTGACTGCAAGACAGTTTCCATCTGACTTGTGTTGAATAATGCAATCGGCTCAAGTTCAGTGGTGTGTAAATGTGATTTTCATAGTCTACATGTATTTCAAATGACAGCATTGATCATGTGTTTCATTTTTTGAAAATTGCATTCAATGTGTCTTTTTCTAAGAAGCTACCAGTAGAAACGTTTATGCACTTATTCTTCAGCCATTATCCTGAACCAATATGTTGTCATGACAGAGTAGATCTTAGAATGGATTACCTGGAGACATCAAGCTTAAAGTAGCAAATATAATTTTCTCAAAGTAGTACAATGAATCATATTTCATTATATGATACAATACAGAACAGAGCTGAACCTACTGCAGGGAAAGCTACATCAATCTAATTAACATTACTCTAAATGTTTCTGTCAGTCTTAATAAAGCAAATCATAAAGACCTTTAAAAATCATTTAATGATTTCGTGATCCCAGAAAATCACAGCCTGAGCTAATATAAATTGCTGTAGTGCTTTCATTTAATTTTTTAAAACCTTGAAGACCTGATAAACATAATTTGTCAAATAATACAGTCCGAATGAAAATTATATTCATAAATACGTACAAGAACACAGTTATATTTGTTGTATTGCTAATGTTAGCTGTGCAAAATCTAGAATGACTTGCAGCTTGTAACAGGCAAATAAGGTTGTTAGGAAGACCTATTAGGCTATAAGAGAGTTGTTGGAGACTATTAACCACTCATTAAAGATTATGAAAGTCCAAAGTATTCTGAAGAATAATTTCTTGTTTTTCCCTAAAAGGAGGTTTTCTCCTCTGTTTTTGTAGGCACTAGAGCTAGTAGTTTCTGTTCTAGGAATGGAAATTCTAGTTGCATCCTGGAGTCAGTGTTGTACTTAAGATATGCAATTAGTAACATTGCTAGAGGAGCCAGATGCTCAGTTTTCCCTCTGAGTTCAATGAGTTTCAGTGCTCAATGTTTCTGAAAATCCATTCTCTTAGGTCCATAGTAGATACATTAAGCAGTGAGCTTCAGAACAGCTTTGGAAATTTTGAGCCAAAGTGTAACTCTTTCAGTGTCATAAACTGTATTCTTTCATGTTGTATCACTGATTCCTTCCCTGTCTATACAACATTGGACTTTTAGAGAACAAACTAGATCTGATCTGAACGAACAACCAGAATTAAAATACTGTGTCATGAATTTCATTATATCTACTCTGAAATTCATCTGTAGGGGGATATATTTGTGAGGTATGGGGAGCAGATTTCACTTATGTGCACTCCATTGTTTCTCTGTCAGTCAGGGCTAAGACATCCCCTAGTTATGACAACAGGACCAAAAAAAAAAAAAAAATAAATTAGATGTGGGTTTATATTCTTATTATTCACTCTACATCTTTTATGTGTTTATACAATCCACTCAGACTTCAGATTCTGGTATGAAAATATAAATTGTTGTACTATGATTACCACTGTTCTAGGATCATGTAAAGGATACTGGGAATGAGATAGAGTAATTTCTCTTCCTCAGTATGCCTAATAGCAGAGTCTGTGACATGTCCTGTTTCAGTAGGAATATTCCGTAATGATTTGTCCATGTGAGCAAGGAGTAAACATCTACTTCCTTTCAAAGAAAGGAGCAGAGGAGACAGGAAAGGAGCTACACTTCAGAGTATAAACCTCTCTGAAGTTTAGAGCTTCCTATTCTTCCTGGTTTTAAAACTTCACCTTTTGCTCTCTATTTTAGGAATCTCTTTTCACTCCACACAACTTTTGACATAACAGATTCCAGCTATCATTTTTCACAGCAGCTATCTGGGAAAGAAAATGTACAGCGTCAGAGATTATACCATGATGACATGTATGACCCACCTGGCAGCAGCCTAGAAAAGGTTAATGAAAACTCTAATTATCTATCCTTGATATGATGAAGACAGTTACAAGACAGACAGGAACAACTGCTGCAACAGACTGCATCAGGAGCAGTCTCAGAAGGAGCTGTTAAGATTTAAGCTATGCTGAAAAGTTGCAATAGGATGAAGACTGTCTGCTAAGTAATGAAGGTAGGAAAGAAACTCAGAGTTCATGAAAGGTAATAGGTAGAAATATTCTCTTGCCACTTAACCTTTATGACAAGACACCAAAAGAAAAGCGTAGGCTTTATTTTTCCTCCAAGAGTTGTAGAAAGAATCTGGGGATAAAGGGCCTGAAATTGACAGATATCTACCTTGTATTTGTGAAAACCCTTACTAATTCTGTTATCTGAAAGAGAAAGTGCTGTTTCTTACATGGATGGACAGATCATCTAGGATGGAAAGACTGTTATTCAAGACAGAAGATGGTTATAACTAACTACTATTTAATAGATGAGAACAGATCAAACATTAAAACTCCTGTTGAAATTGTTGTCAAATGTATATATAAGTTGGAAAAGACTAAGATCTTGACAAAGGTTTATTAGCTTGTAGTTAGATACTTGGTCCAAATGTGGTGTTCAGCTGAAAAAGAGTGAGCATTTAGTGTTGACTTATATGATACCATTTTATCTGCTGTCATTAAAAAAATCCTGAGGTGGATAAATATAATAAAAACTTCTGCCTTTAAATATTATTTGGTGGGTATATGTAAACATTTAAAACATTTCTTTTAAAGTCAGGACTAAAGTTTAGTGTCCTGCACTAACTATTAATTAATTTGAAATATCTTGTTAAGTGCCACTTTGGCATCTGGTCTGCATTTGTATTAACAGGAAAATTATTTTAGGGAACTCTGATTTAAAGCATTTTGTAAATATTTAATAAGAATGTATAGCGATCATGAAGACCTCTTAAACCAGCTTTTGTAATCATAAGGTACTACAAATGTTATAGATAAGTTGTCTGAATTGCCTGACACTTCTGTAAAGTATTTTAAATGAAGTTAAATTAAGATCCAAAGAAAATGTTTTAAGATAAACAATCCTGAAAATGCAGACAATGTTTGTCAACAAAAAACATTGAAATAAATTCTAAAGGAATCTTTAGCAGCAGGATACATGGAAATATACTTCTACTCATACAATTTTATGTACAGACAAAATTGTCCATAAATTAGACATTCACTAGATATTGTGTCCCTCTAGAAGAATTCCAATAGAAAATTTTATTTACATTCTTATTCTCACCCTCATTTTGCTCCTTTTCTAGTTTCATCCAAAAATTAATGATAAATACAACACTGAATACATGAACCAGGAAATCTGAACTACAGCAAGTAACTGTGCCCTGTTACTTAATCTGACATCTTTCCTGAATCTTAAAAGGAAAGGCAGGTTTGGTTTTTTGTCTCCTGCAGAAGGCTGCAATGGATCTCATATATGATTTCACCTTGATAATTAAACACTGCTAATTAATCCCTGAATGTGACATTTCCTACCACCCAAACAAATCACTTTG
Organism: Aegotheles bennettii; assembly: GCA_013398125.1. Lineage (NCBI taxonomy): Eukaryota > Metazoa > Chordata > Aves > Caprimulgiformes > Aegothelidae > Aegotheles > Aegotheles bennettii. The sequence continues at coordinate 65,275 of VZRW01000281.1, forward strand.
TAGTAATGTCACATATTCCTAACAGGAAAAATGTCGTCACAGATAGCTAAAATATACTGAAGTGTATTGTATGTAAAATGTCCTTTTCTAATTTAATGGGACTTCTGAATACTTTTTTAGCTGTTTTTTCACAGTAGTTACTTAAGAAGGGTTCTGTTGTTTTTTAAGAACTAAAGTTAATGTAACTAGTCTATGATCTCTGAAATCTTTTTAAACAGTATTAGGTTTGCTCTGTTGTTTCAGTTTTCTGCAATCTCACCTGTCCCACAGGGGTTTCAAGGGAACTCCTGACAGTTCCACAGGTTAAGCCAATTCTCAGACTAACTTGAGGTAAATTTCCTTAAACTAGACGGCTTTGAAAAATTTAACCTATCCTGAAGTTCATAGTCACATATTGATGAAGTTATTGTCTGATGCTCCAACACAGAGTGATGACTTGAAGAAAAAGATCTTCCAGGCATTGGCCCTCTAATTGTCAGATTTCTGTCTATGCCAAGAAGTCAGAGGAGTTACCTTCACTTGGCTCTTCTTTTAAGCTATTTAGAAAATGAAAAATATGCAGGTTTAACTTTGAAGGAATTACGTTGATAATTCACATAGTACATTTCTTTTCTCTGTCCCTGATTCTTCTGTCTTCTGAAATATCTTTAATTAAAGCAGGTTAGTCACTGGCATCTTTATCTAAAATCATTTCTACTTATTTTGTTCAGAGATGTCACACAATTTAAGATTAGACTCAATAAATACAGCCTTGAGGCAGTATGAATCTGTGCTTCTTTTTCACCTGTGCCCACTTTTGTAAAAATATCTGATCATGTCTTTAATGTTCCAAAAGCTTAGTGAATCTAGGTCAAATCCCAAGAGTCTGACAAGTATCAAGTTGCTTGCTGAATTTTAAAATTGGTTGACTCAATAAGAAGGTAAAGTGATCAAAATGGAGAGAAGTGCATTTGTGAACATGTGTTGCTTCAGATGACGGTAACAGGAAAGTTAAAATCCTTTCTCATGCTCCTTTCCTTCTCCTCTTCCGCTTGACAAACCTGTATGTAAACATAATTATTAATGTCACATGATATGTATTTATTTTATATTACAGTTCTAAAAGATTCAGAAGACAGAATCTAAGCATTCATATCTGACAGTTTCTGGAAATATTTCATCAAACACTATAAATGTGTATTTTTCTGACATTGAGATTTCCACCTACCAACCAGTGAAAATAGCTAGACTCACTAGATCTGGTTCATTACAAGTTTCTTGACAACGCCAACACATACTAGTATACCATAAAGTCCTATTGTTACCCTTTAGCAGTCTCACAAAGGAAGAATTCAATGTGTTTCACTTACATATGAACAATGAACAATGTCACATGCAAAACAAACAAGGTCTTTGATGCAAAAGGCTGATTTCTGCAATTATATGCTAAGAACTATCCACTTAGACAATGAAATCCTATCCTTTCATAAATGTGTGTGTGTGTGTGTATGACATGTAAGATTCGTGATGGGCAAGTTCAAGTTTGCTTTTCTTTGATGTAGAACATAACTTTATTAACAGGTATTCTTTCATGTATGTGTAATAAAGCAAACACCTGCAACAAGACTTTCCCCTTACAATAGAAAAATTAATTCTAGTATAAAATCTGCCTTTAGCATAAGGAGAAATGCTAAAGGAGTAGCAAGTATTGACTGTCTGTCAAGTACAGATAAAATATTTTTTCTAAATACCTATTTCATAAAGTTTGTAAATGCCCCAAGATTCTTCATAATGCAAGAGGTGAAAATAATGTGAAATTTCATGATGTGATAATTCAAAGGATATTTCAATTTTATTTTCTGTGCTATTGCCTCCTATTCACTAATGATCTTGAGTTTAAGAACAGTACTTGTTAAACATTAATATTCTGGAACTAGACATTAATTCCTCTGATTTCTTTTTCAAAATGTGTCTTTTTTTTTTCCCAGGTGCTCACAGTGACAAAGCAGAACAAAACAAAACAGGTTGCAGCAGCAAAACACATAGGAGAACTATAAATAAATGAATATAGCACTGATTATAACATTTCCCAAAGTAAAAATTATTTATTATTTATAAAGCGATTGAGAACTAAAGATAAAGAAAAATCAGGTATACCTGATTGTATTTTTTGCAATCATACATCAAGGATTTATACCTAAAAAGATGCCAGAACAGGCACACACATACATGTACAAACACACACACATATATAAGTAAAATTTTAGCTATCAATAAAATTACATATACTTATGATTTTTAATATCTTTAAGTAAACTCTAATGAAATATATTCTTCAGGATTTTTAATAAGAAACTGAAATTGTTTATCATGCAGAGAAAAATCCTGAAGACATATTATTCTTGCCTGTTATGTGTGCACAGTGGCCAGTTACTTCAGCAGAAGATGTGTTGTGTGTACCCTACATGATGTTCATGACTTAGTAACATGCAGTACATGAAACTTTTTCATGAGCACTCTAATCCTGAGTCCTGAAACAGAACTCTCAGCTGTGTTCTGGGTATGCTAGTGACTTTGATGTGATGCTAATAGCATCTAATGACACTACTTGCACATCCATAATAAACTGGGACTGAATAGGTTAGAAATTCTTCAAGTCTGTCAGATAGAAAGTTGCAAGTAACAATCAGGCATGCTTAGATGCCAGGACTGATAAAGAAGAAATTGTCACCTTCTTCACAAGAAATGATATGATAGATAAGAACCCTTGCAAAATGAACAGTCCTTTTCATTCCACTTCCCATGTCATTCTCACAGTCAATACCACTCTTCATAAGCTCCCTGGACACACAAATCCATTCTCAATGACAGACAGTCACCTTTATTACAAACTTTATTTTTCCTTCTTCTGTTCTTACATTTTTTAATAGTTATTAAAGTACAGAGAGCCAATGTACATGAGCTTCAAACAAAGGCAATGGATTTGACATTGACTGAAAGATTATCTGAGTGTTCAAATGATTCAATTCATTGTAATTATCTGTAATACTGACAGATTTTTTATTTTACTATTTTTTTCTCTATTTTTTTTTTTTGGTTCTCAATTTGGTATTTGTTTTTTGTTTTGTTTTGTTTGTTGTTTTGGGGTTTTTTTAAATATTTTTTTTCTAGGTGATGTGCCTGTTTGATTTTCACTATATCGTTAGCAAGACAAAAAAGGGTAGGAAATGTGGCAGGCCAGAAGCTGCTGCTGGAGAGAGAACTAACAGGCTCAGTATTTTATAGTTTGTTAGAAGTAGACCTCAGGCTTGGAAAAAGTACAATTAACTTTTCTGAACATGAACAAAGCTCACGTTAGCTTCAGTGCAGACAGAAATCCAAACTGTAGATGCAGAGTCAAAACTGTAGGGATTTACAAACTGAAAATAAGCTTTTCAGTAACTTACTCTATTTTTTTAAATCTTCCTGATGTTTATTCATAGAATGTGTCAATAGAATATTTCTTGGTACTATTCAAAATTAACAGTACCCAACATTGTGCAGATTGCCATTAAATCCAAATGCAAAATCAAGGATGAAATAGATGTCACTTCTCTGAAATAGACATCAAAGAAGAAAGCTTTGAAAGGAAAATAAAAGGGGAGGAGACATTATATGCTACCAGAAGAAAATTTAAGCTTTGCACCACTATTGGGAAGCTAGGATAGAAATTATTACATGTTTGATAGCTTTGAACTTGTAGGTTTTCTGTGTTGGCCTCTCTATTATGTTGACTTCTATGCATAGTGCAAGTTACTATGTAGAAGAGCAGGTGAATAAAACAACTGTGAGGTCTTTTACACATCTTGTTGTACACATGTGGACTGGCAGGGATTAGAGGGAGTCAGAAATCAGCACCTATGAAATGTCAAGCCAGTCAGAAGAACTTCCAATCAGTGCTTTACTTCTATACTGGAAAATGCATTAAGATGGAAAAACTGTCTTTCTAAGTTGTTTTTCCCAGGCCTTTACATGGGACTGTATTGTTACTTCACTATGATACCTTACTTAGTTCTTTATTGTCCAGAACAGCTAATAACTATCATTTTCACCCAGAATAGATGATAAGCAGAGTCATATTACATGTAGAAACCACAAGACCTGAAATGTGGACATCAGATTTCTGGTAAGAAATCCATACTACCTGCTGTGATCCTGAACATTATAGAAAACCATATTGGTAAACTGAACAGATCAATCCCAAGGACCTGATTTTATTCAGTATTTACTTAGCAGACTTGCACTGGATTCTGTACAGTCTTGTTAAAATTTTAAAAAATAAAATAAGTAACAAGAACTTTTGTACATATATGGTGCAGAATAAGAAGACAAAAAGGTATGACGGTCAACTTGATAATAAGTTATCTCTAATGCTGTTGATTCAAAAAGAACTTCCATTAAGGGCAGCCTTCAAGTTTTGAGTATATAACCTGAACTCTTAGGATCATGCATATTTATGTCAGCTAATGAGAGAGTAAGTGTTCTATTAAATTGCATTAATTTTAAATGGCTAAGTCTCATAAATTGCATACCTAAAATCATAATTAGGACCTATGATTAGCTGAGACATTTCCAAAAAGGTACTTGAGGAATCAGTAAAATAGAAAAGATATGCATCGAGATCCAATGAATAAAACACCTTGTTTGCACTACAACCCTTACACATAGAGCAGGAGGGATGGAATAGAACTGTTAATACTGAATTGAATTTATATCATGATCCCAAATGTCTCAAACATTGGAGCTTTAAAACAGTAACTCTCAGTGTCTTTTATGGTAATCTCATATTTTTAATATAAAAGAATATATCATCTTCCAAGAAAGGAGAATGTCCTGTGAGTCCTTACAGCATTCTCATGATATTTTAATGCAGCATATATCTTGGCATGAAGGTCCTTGCTTTAAAGTGCAATTACTGTATTGGGAAGTATTAAAAAGAAAACAATAAAGCCATCACTTTTTTTTGTTCATCACAAACTATATCAGGGTAAGTGCATTCTGGCCTGAATTAAATTAATTCAAACTTGACAGGAACCAGGAATTAAACATAGTAGAAGTCTTTTTAGGTACAGTGAGAATGGATATTATATACATTCTTAGCAACAAATTAAGTAATTTTAATACTGAGTTGTGGGATTTTTAAAAATTATTATTACTTAATGCATCAAAATACAGGATTTATCATGTACCATATGGCTAAGATATGAAAATATTATTTCCTATATGTCAACATCCAACTAATCAAATTTGCATGTTTGATTTTGAAATGAGTTATATGGTGATCGAAATATGGATAAATGTTAACAGCACAAGAGTCTAGGGCAAATTTTGCTGTGCTTTCATTTTTTCATTCTCATCTGGGAAAATGAATATTCAAGTCACTTTTATAATGACCATTTTGTGAAATCAGGACTACTAGCAGATGACTGAGAGGAGAAAAACCCAAACAAATAAACTTCTACAGAAGGTAATAATTTTGTGATCATTTCATGTGTACAAAAACATTGTTTTGTTTAGTTTAAAAGTGAAAAACACAACAGAGTTTGGACAACAGGAAAAAAGTATCATGTAAAAGATACTTACGATCTTTAATCTTCACCAGTTTTCATTGATAAGCTATGTAATATAATTACCTAATTTACTGTTATTTAATCAAGGTTGATAGAAATAGACATAGTAGGGATACACACTTCTTAGTTCCCACAAAGCAATCCATTTAATTACTGGTTGAGTATTAATTGTGGGAAGTGCTATTAGAGACAGTCTTTAATATGCTGACAGTTGGGGTTTTTAATATATATATGTAGTCACTTTCTTTGAAACTGGCAACATGTATAGAATAAGCTCTATTAAAGTCTTTGTGAAAGCAAAATTTATTATTGGCTTACTAGAGAGTATATTTACCAACTGTAATTCTAGAAAGACAACCTTATGGCAGAAACCTAATAAATAACTACAAGAATTATGATAAAAATCTCTTATATTCCCAGCTCAGAAGGCAAGAGACTATCTTAATTCACTTTTGCCAAAAATTACTAATAAGAAATCATCCCGTGAACCATATAGACACCAGAGGTGAGAGTAATTGCTGCTATCCTTGATATAAAATAAACTTACAACCAAGATAGATAAAGTGGATGGAAGACTCTACAGATGTTAATTTACAATATCTGACTAAGTTTCAGTATCTTAGAAAGTTTCACAACATTGAAAGTAACGTAGCACACCACTAGCTCCAATCCTATTGAAGACCATGGAAGAAGTTCTGCTGGTCCAGTTGGAACTAAATACAAAGGGAACTGTCTTTTGCTGTCTAAAAAGTTTGCTATAATGTGGGAGAATTATTCCTGCTTTTTAAGAAGGAGCTTGGGGCATGAAAGTATTGTAAGTGATCCAGCTCTGAATTCCAAACTAAACTTTTCATGTTATTACTTTTTATATCCAAGATAAACTTCTTCTGTGAGTATGCACGAAAAAAAAAAAAAATATTGCTTTCCAAAGTTTTCTGACATCATTGCTAAGGAGAAATAGAGATAATTATCCTGGTGAGGCTCAAATTTTACTTTGTAGCTCAGGAATTCTCTGCACCAGCCTCTGTAAACAAAGTTCCTTTTATATTGCCTCTCTTGGAAACAATTTTACCACTCCATTAATCATATTTCCATTGTTCTAAATGGAATAAAGACAGGGTCATGGTAGTTCAGGAAAACAGATGGGACATGAAACTCAGGAAAGTGTAAGCATGTTTGGAGAAAGAAAGCACTGGAGTTTATCTGGTTTACTGGACTTAAAATAAATTTAAAGCAAAAATATTAAAAGGCCTAATTTTAAATAATGACTTCCAGCACTGAATATCATTCTGAAATAAGGTTAGAGTTCTTAAGTTGAACAAGGTCTTCCATTCTTGCCTTCTTACACAAACCTCTTACTAGGATTTTCAGCTATACGAAATACTGCAGAGGTCAGAGAAAGAAGGAACCAAAAAGTGACATATGCATGTCTTTAGGATTGACTGTCATTCTTCCAGATTAAAATAGAAATCTCAATAGATAGCTCCAAATGCGTGCTTATGTAATACAGCTTGGCATAGCAGGCTAACAGCAACAGATTGAAATAAATCCATAGAATTTGCCTTGTCTCCTGAAAATAATGAAGTTAAGATAAAATCTGTGTTCAAAACTGAGGAGCACAATGGATTTCACAAAGAGTGTGAAAGCTCAGATTCCAACCGATTAAACCCTGCTTTCCTTCTCGAAATAAAATTTATAAAAGGTGAATTATCCCAAAGTACCAACTCCCATGACTGAGATTGACAAATCTGAGTTTATTACACAAAATTACGAATAAGTAGCCTAAGACTGTATGTGAGCATTACAAGAATGTGAGATGTAAATTGATTTCAGAATTATAATTTTGAGTCTGAGTGATAATTAATACTGGCTACATAGGGGCTATCATAAAATTGAGTAAAGATGACATCTGTTGAAACAACCTGGTGGTAAACAAGTGTCCAGTCTTTCACAAAACATACATGGAGGAGCTTTGCATACTTCTTATTGCATATTTGCAAATAGAGGATGTATAACTGAATTCCTCTGTTTTTGTAGAAATTTCCTGCTGTTTTAGACTATAGGCAAAACTAATTCATACAAGGTCTGTGTATGTGTGTGTATTCATATATGTTGACCTTTGTATTTTACCATAACAATCTGACTTATCAAGGTTAAAATGTCCTTTGAAAAAATATGGATTTAGTTTGTCCAATATGATGCATTCCTAGGATACTGAGCTTAACCCAGATAACACAGCAGCATTTTTCTGTGAAGGTGAACATGCTAAGACCATCTTATTAGTTTGAATTCATAAGAACAAAACAATTTGGGTATATACAATACATGCACTGGTCCAGAAAAAAAACATACATTAACAGAAATCTTTTGTGCAGTCAGTGAGATCTGCTCTTTCTGTGGAATATAGTTCTACTGAAAACAGAATAAAGAATTTCTTATGTAATTAGTTCACCTTTTTTGCATATCACATTGACTTCTCATTGTTGAGACAGTAATTTCCTCTTTCTGGGAGGCAGGATTGATGGGGCATGATTTGTGTTACAACAAGAATGGTTGCTTTTAAAGACTTTTTCTAACCATCTAACCGATGACATATCTAAGGAAAGTAAAACATGCAAATAAAGAACATTATAGTAGCAGGTCTGTTGGAAAAATACTCCATGGAATCAAACTTGATACAAAAAGAAGCAGAATACTAAATGTACTAAATACTTCCACATTTCAGCATAAACTGCTTGTCTGAATTAATTTCCTTGTAATTAAATGAAAGGTAAAAAGGATAACATTTTTTTTCTTTTTTACACATCCTTCCACATACACACCTTCTTTTAACAGCCACCTTCTCTTGTTAAAAAAATAGAACGTGAGGGAATACATGAAATAATTTATAACTGAAGTGGAAAGTGAATAAGAACTTCCTTTTTCATATTACTTGGTTATTGATCTTAAAACCTTAAAAGTTTTATCTGTTTATTTTATTTTAATTTTTAAACTTTGTTAAAGAGTCTGTGTACCAACCAAGTGGTACTTCAGTTACAAGGAGTGAACAACACTTGAAGAGTTATTATTAAGTTGTGCAACCTGTGGGCACCAGGACACTTATAACTATCCCGTGGTTTGTCCTAGGTGTGTCTTCCCAGAGGAGCCCTCAGAACTGATTCATAAGATAGATGTTCTTGTTCTAGTGGCAGGAATTTTTGACTTTAAGATACTCTTTCTTTCTTTCTTTCTTTCTTTCTTTCTTTCTTTGTTTCTTTCTTTCTTCCTTTTTTTTTTGTTTTTGCAGTATTACTTGTGGAATATCTGAAAATACTGGTAATCGTATGAGAACACAGGATTACTCTTTGATGCACACAGAGAAAATCTGAGCTAATAGCAAGCTATAAGAGACAGCCTCCTCTTCTCAATATGTAGCTTTCCTAATCAGAAAGACTGAGTATGGCTTGTTTAAGATTAAAAAGAGAAATTAGCTAGCACTTGTTCAGCATAAATTCAGCATAAATCTTCTATCAAGTGAGAACACTTTTTGGAGAGGTTTGCTTGACAGATATGGAAATGGTTCTGCTCCCATATGTGAATCACTTATTTCAGGAAACTTCAGCATTAGCTATGTTTTGTACTCGTCTTACAATGTGTTATTTTTTTTTAATTATCAAAATCTTCTTCTTGTCAACTGATAAGTTAATTTTGTAAACTTGCACTTAATCATCCATGTTACTGATTTGGCATGTTATTTGATTTAGAGAAAGCCAATTATAATCTGAATTTTAAAATACCATCTTCCTGAATGCTGTCTTTAAGTTACTTGAGTGAAACGACAGTTTTCGTTATTCTCTCTGGATGAAAAGAAGCAGCTCTATGAGAGTATTTCTTTCAGGATGCTGTCTTCATCTTTAAGTTATTTGACAATAAATATTGGTATTTACCAGTTCTAAAAAAAAATGAAAATGTTCTGTTAAACCACACAGATAAAGAACAGCAGTGAGAATGAATTTTATGGGTAAAAGTTGAGTCTAAACTTTCCTTTTGAAAAGTGTTGGAAGAATATATTAAGATCAGTCATAATCCTTAGAAAACCAACAAATTCAGCAGTGAGATTATTTTTCAGTAATAAAGACTAATTAGTCTTTACATATATAGTACATAAGAAATAAAATGCTAGCATATGCTAATGCATATAAATCCTGGAACTGGAGTCTTTAGTTGTACTTGCATTTTGAACCATTTTTTAAAGGACGACCTGGTCAATAGTCTTCCCACATACTTGCTGTTGGCATAGTCTTCATTAAAACCTTCCCATGAACAAATACAGACTGGGTGAAGAATAGGTTGAGAGCAGCCCCGAGGAGAAGGACTTGGGAGTGTTGGAGGATGAGAAGCTCAACATGAGCCGGCAATGTGCACTTGTAGCTCAAAAAACCAAAGATATCCTGGGCTGCATCAAAAGAAGCATGACCAGCAGATCAAGGGAGTTGATTATCCCCCTCTACTCTGCTGTCATGAGACACCACCTGGAGTACTGTGTCCAGCTCTGGAGTCCCCATCATAAGAAGGATATGGAGCTGTTGGAGTGAGTCCAGAGGAGGGTCACAAAAATTATCAGAGGTCTGGAGCACCTCTCCTATGAAGACAGGCTGAGAGAGTTGGGCTTGTTCAGCCTGGAGAAGAGATGTTTCCTAGGAGACCTCACAGCAGCCTGGATATTAGGAAGAAGTTATTTACTGCTCATGTGGTAAGACACTGGAACAGGTTGCCCAAGGAGTTTGTGGATGCCCCCTCCTGGGAAGTGTTCAAGGCCATGTTGGATGAGGCTCTGATCAACCTGGTCTAGTGGGAGGTGTCCCTGCCCACAGCAGGGGAGTTGGAACTAGGTGATCTTTAAGGTTCCTTCCAACCCAAACCATTCTAGGATTCTATGATCAGTGGAATTTTAAATTTGCTCCAACAGTAAAAAATAGAAATCAACACCTTCTTGTATCCACTTCAGTGACGGTTATCTTGGCTTCCTCTTTTAACTGAAATGGAAATTTCTATGCCAGCGGAGAAAGCATAGCTCCATGAACACAAGGTAATTTTATTTCAATTAGACTATTCCTGACATTTGAAGAGCTGTTTACTGAACAAGGCAGAAAATTAATGAAATACATAGGTATGTCAAGTCTTGACTATTGCGTAGCACCCCAGTTGTCTGATTCCTTTTTCTCACTCTAGGTTGAAACTCCACAGGGGTAAAGGCTGTATACCACACCCCCAGCACCTTGTTAGTGTTAATCAACAGAAAAATAGCTGCTGATAGCCTGGTGGTGACTTTTTATTTAGACCAAGTACTCTATTCTGCAGAACCACCATGAGTGTTGCACTTGCTGACCTGAGGTCTCTGTTCTAGCTCCATCACAGTGATCATTTAAGTGCAATATGCAGATTTTAGTATTGTTGTGATTGATCATTTCTGCAGTCATTTGATACAAGAAACTTGAGATAAAATAGCATTACGAATCAGAAGGTTAACTTGATGGACTGTAACGGCTGGTGCTACTCAGGCTTAATATAACCTGATGATCCTTTCTGTCCTGAAGCTTGGATTTACTGAGCTTTCAGAACTTCCTGAGCTTTCAAAATTTCCACAGCCACTCAGAAAAAGAGGTTCAATAGCAGGATCATATCTCATTTCACCAATAAATACATCAGGCTCCTTACTCTGATCTCATTGGGAAATAAGAATTATGTAAAACTGATATATAACCTAGTAGAATTAACAATATTTCTTTTTCTGAAAAGTCTTACAGCTGAGCTTTTCTGAGGAGAAGAAACTGATACAGTGTGACACAAGTTATACATGAGGTCAAACAGAAGCTCAGGAACCTCTCATTAGAAATTGCTTAAACACACAAAAGTCATAGGGGAAAATCCTTTTAAGAATAATCATCAGTACAGATAGAGGACATTTCTTCCTTCTTGCCAATTTCTCTTTCTAGCAGCTTATGCAACTAAAATCAACAATTATTTTTACATAACTAAATCATTATTCATATTTAATTAAAAAGGCAATACAGGATGTTGTACAAAAGGATCATATGCAATTGTAATGGTGTTAGTATTTGATGTTTCTTCCTAATAACAGAGCAAATGCAAGCTGATCACTGCAGTCTATTATTTCTGGATCAGTGAACCAACCTTTTGTTTTATATCTTTCTTATAATACTTCCATAACCTTTTCAAATGGCCAATGATATAGCATAGCTCTTAAACTTTTTTCCATGTTTTTTCCCCTAGTAAATAGTGACTGAAGGAAATTTGAGATACCACATTTTCTTTTATTTTTTTTTGTTTCTCAGGAAATGTTATGATTGTTTATATCCCGATCATTGCATTTCATGTTATATATGCATTGTGATATATGTCATATTTTATTACAGCCCTTGTGTTATATTTCACTATATACATTTCTTTTTAGTGTGTCACACTTCCAATGAGCTCACACTTTGCCATGCTGTGATTAAAGTTGGTGCTTATGCACTGTTTCAATGGAAGAAGTACAAAGAGAAATTATTATAAAAGGCTATCGAACAGACTGAGATCAGCAAGTAACAACTGTTGCCACTTTCAGGTATGTCTGAGGGATTAATCCTTTTTCTAATGCAGTTTTAAGTCAATATCTGTAGGTTAGTTAATGGAATGCACCGTTTGCAAATGTATCTTTCGTGCTACTACAATGAGCACCTTGAAATCAAGCACTTTATGTTGTTCGTATCTCATAAACCTTCTAAATGTGTTGTAAGTGAGGTTTTTGTGGCTGATTTAATATGGCATACAAATTCGTAAAATTTTAGAGGTGTGTATATATATATATGTATATATTATATATACATATATATATATATATATATATATACTGGCCACTATAAAGGAACTATCCGCAGATGACCTCTTTTATCTTGTATGACAGAGATCAAAAAATAGACGTAGCCGAAGTCCAAAACTTAGAACAGAGATACTGGGACTCAGTAGTTATTACTCATTTGCCAAATATAAGTATTATAATATTGGATACACCGTTTCTTTTTATGGGCATTCTGTGACAGATTTTGTTTGTTTGCTTGTCAAATAGCAAAAAAAAAAAAGATTTCATTTTGGTCTGACAGTCATCTATACCTGTTTTTATCTGCTAACATCTTTCTACCTCTAGAGAAACATGACCAGAAATTGCAGCTGACAGTCAACTACCCTATTGTTCTGTCAAGGCAGAAGGAAGAAATAATGTTATCCAGTCCTACTTCTGATCTACTGGTAATTCTCACTGTGTCACCAAATTTTTGGTCACTATTAATAATACAGAACAATACAAACAATATTTGATTTTGAATATTATACAGTCATTCTTGATTAACATAGCAACATACTGTTCCTGGAGAGGCAAACTAAAGTATTGAAAAGGATGAGGTGTTTTATTTCAAAACAGAGGCCTGCAATGCCACTGCATCTTATCCAGAAAATGTTACTACATGACAGATTCAACATTTCAAACCTATGTTTTGAATGTGCAAAGGTCAGAACTGAGAAGACTGTGAACTGTGAAGGACTGCAGCTCTGCAGTTGTCAGTAAAGGGAAAGACAGCACATGTTTTTCACTCTAAGAGTGTAGATTCTAATGTTAAAAAAAATATCAATTCTTCATTGACTGAAATTACTCTAACTCTAGATTTAGAATGGATAAGAAGAAAAATAGACATATACTTAGGCATTTTTCTACCTTAGTTAGAGCAAAAATGCTTAATGTTTAAATAATAAATTAGAAGTGAAAAGTATACATAAGGAAATATAGCATGATCTCCATGAAAGCAGAGTTCTCTATATGGTGAAATTAGTATTAGCATGATCCATGGGATTTCAAGATCTAAATCAGGATAACAGAGTTATACTGGGTCACTACACTGCTGTAGCTCTGTGGAGTGACAGGAGATATCTAGGAGATTATAGATTTACTTTCCATAGGAACAAAATATAATTATCAGTAATACAGATTAACAGCAACTCTAATTTGTTTTGTGTTATCAATCTCCTTAACTCTGTGTTATTACCCAGGAGGATACCATCTTATGCTTTCCACTCTTATTTTAAATCTTTCTTACACTGTGAATTTCTGTGACTCCCCTCAGCCCCTTGATTCTACTTTAGCAACCTGTGATCTGCAAATCAGCACTATATCAATGCATGGTATGAAAGAATGAAAGTGGACCTGTGTCATTGCATCCAGGGTAGCTAAAGTGAGGCTCTGAGCCTCCTAGTTGACAGTTCCCTGATGCAGACTCTTTTGACCTTATGCTTTGTTACCTTGTATGTAGAAAGAGAAGATAACATCAGTGCAACTAATCTTTTCTTAGGAATTTCTTCCCATCTTTCTGGGAACTTGCTTCAAAACCTGACTTTTACTGGAGATCAAGGAGATATCAAAGTTCTCTATTGTGCACAAAGTTTACTTGAAAAAAACCTCACTTTCATCAGTCATCTCATTTACTATATGTGTTTGCATGTGTTCCTAGATTTGTCTTTTGTTATATTGAAAGACTATGGAAGATAACAGTAAATAAAAGTGTTATCCAGTGACACTTACATAACAGTAATGCATTTTTTTTCTGCTTGACTAGGAGATAGATTCATATTTTAAATTATTTGCTGATTATTATTATACTAATCTGAGTTTGAACTCAAAAAAAAACAGATTAGTTTCTTCTTCTATATTGTTAAAAATGTGGGATTAATTGCAAGTTGCATAGTTCAGTGAATCTCATTATTACAGCTAAATCTCATTTGAAAAACCTAACAGTACTCCAGACCTCACTGGCACTGATTTCCATCTTAGCTGCCCTCAATGGAAATTGTTACTTTCCCTCTCCTATAGAAACTCTATGTTTCCTATCATAAATTTCAAGCAAAGCTTGGACCCTGATTTTATAACATACCGATGCCTCACCGGTAAGACTAGCCACTTCAGTAAGGAAGTAGTGATTTAAGCACTTTAGGACCTATTACAAGCCTTTGCTATATAATTATTTGCTTATATGTTGTTCTAGAGGTTTCTAGAGATTTCAAAGATAATTTGTTTCTGTACCAGACCACGTTTGGTAGGATTATATATTATCCCCTCAAGAAGAAAACATTCTAATAATTTTTTACTTGATCAATATTAATTTGATGGTAAGTACTTTCAGACAATCATAGAACAGAATCATAGAATCATTATGATTGGAAGGGACCTCCAGGGTCATCAAGTCCAACCTCTATCCCATCATATTCATAACCATTAGACCATTACACCATGGCCTCAAGTGCCTCATCAACCCATTTTTTGAACACCCCCAGGGACGGTGACTCCACCACCTCCCTGGGCATCCTATTCCAGTGCCTAACCACCTTCTCAGTAAAGAACTTCTTCCTAATATCCAACCTAAACTTCCCTTGACGTAACTTGAGGACATTTCCTCTCGTCCTGTCATTAGCAATTCCGGAGAAGAGACCAACACCAGCCTCAATACAACCTCCCTTTAGGTAGTTGTAGAGGGCAATAAGGTCTCCTCTCAGCCTCCTCTTCTCCAGGCTAAATAACCCCAGTTCCCTCAGCCGGTCTCCATAAGGCTTGTTTTCCAGACCTCTCACCAGCCTCATTGCCCTTCTCTGGACTCACTCCAGCACCTCAATGTCCTTCCCACACTGTGGTGCCCAGAACTGGACGCAGTACTCAAGGTGTGGTCTCACGAGTGCCGAGTACAGGGGCATGATTACCTCCCTACTCCTGATGGTCACACCGTTTCTGATACAGGCCAGGATGCCATTGGCCTTCTTGGCCACCTGGGCATACTGCTGGCTCATGTTCAGCCGGCTGTCAACCAACACCCCCAGGTCCTTTTCCGCCAGGCTGCTTTCCAGCCACTCTTCCCCAAGCCTG
>VZRW01000281.1:81103-92662 GCA_013398125.1 Aegotheles bennettii
GTCCTTGGTAACAATGTTCCCTTTCGCATCCAATAAGGGATGGAGATTCTCTCTGCATCTTTTTTTATTGTTAATATATTTATAAAAACTCTTCTTATTATCTCTTGCAGCAGTGGCCAGGCTGAGTTCTAGCTGAGCTTTTGCCTCCCTAATATTCTTCCTACACAGCCTAACTAAGTCCTTATACTCTTCCCGAGTAGCCTACCCCTTCTTTCGAAGTTGGTAGACTCTGTTCTTTCTCCTAAGTCCCAGCAGGAGCTCCCTGTTCAACATTGCCAGTCACTTTCCCCACCAGTTTGTCTTATGACACATGGGGACAGCCTGCTCCTGCACTTCTAACAGTTTTTTCTTGAAAAGAGTCCATCCTTCCTGAACCCCTTTGCCCTCTAAGACTGTTCCCTAAGGGACTTTCTCAACCAGTGTTTTAAACAGGTTGAAGTCTGCCCTTCGGAAGTCCATGGTGAGAGTTTTGCTGCCCCCCCTCCTAACTTGGCTAAGGACTGAGAGCTGTATCATTTCATGATCGCTCAGCCCAAGACGGCCTCCGACAACCACATCGCCTACCAGTCCTTCCCTGTTTGTGAATAACAGGTCTAACAAGGCACCTTCTCTGGTGGGCTCACTTATCAGCTGAGTCAAGAAGTTATGAAATGACTTAACATATGTTATGACATAACAATGAAATACTTAGAGTTCAGTTGCTGTTTGTTCTCCCCATGCATATGATATACTTGCAGACACTTCACTGTAAAAATAATTCATAATGATTGGAAATACCTATTGCAAACTCTGAATTCAGAACAGATTGTGTTGCAAATATAAAAACATGGCTTTTTTTACTTCACAGTAGGTTTAATTTTTAATTTTGGTTGTTATGCCGTAAGCTTTGCCAACATTCTTCCTTTACTAGTACATAATGATTGAAATCAGCCTGTTGGACAACTTTCCTGGAGTTGTTAATACCTATTTTTTTCCACTCACATAATTACATTGTTATCTAGAGTTTAGTAGAACACTGCAACATTTAATTAAAACTCTGTAAAACAATTACTATTTTGATTAAAACTGGGTTTGAAACCAGCCAATTTGTCGACATTAGCTCGGTCTGTCTGGTTTTCTACGAAAAACCTTTATTAAGGTCACATCTGCTTCCCTTGAATTCTTCGTCAAAAATGACCTTGATGTTTATTCTGTTTTATGACCATAAAATCCCTCGATGAAAAAGCTTTTCAAATCTCTTTACATTTGTGTCCTTTGCTCCTGAATATTTCCAAACTGGGGGTATACAGATCACTTTAAGTAAATATACAGCTCATCCCAGATAAAAAATTCACCATAGCTACTGAAGTTATCTACCATTCTTGATTCTTGTATCTGGCAAAAGGAAATTTTAGAGGACTAAGACTAAACTTTGAACTTTATCCTACTTTTTTATGAGAGCATCAGGACATATAAAGAAGTACGGGACTAAAATACCCTGCTGTTGTATCACATAAACCTCTTCTGTTATCCTTTAAAGGTTAGAAATTGCATAAAGTGTAATACAAGCATCACTGCTGTACTAATATATTCTAGAATGTGCACAAAGGGAAAACTTTGCACTCATTCAACTCAGATTTTATACATACATGACTCAAGCCCTTCAGAAAAATATCTGGGGAAATAACACACACTAACCTTAAAGCAGCTTAAAAAAAATCCTCCACAGTTCTGATTGTCATCATGCCCTTCTAGTACTAAAACTAGCAGGAAATCACCTTTTCTTCTCTCTCCTCAAAACTATCCACCCTGCTAGCCCTGCTTTCACCAGTCATTTACAAGTTATTACTTATGCTGGAGAGTGTGGGTGATCACTCACTATCCTGCTATGATTTTGTACAGGTCCAAGCAGAAATAAAACAACTCTCATTCTAAGATATTTATGTTTCTATTATTTGTGCTAGCAAGCTGAAAAGCTTGAGAGCAGGTGGACTTAAGACAATGCTATTCCACCCCAGGTTTCAAAATGTAAATTAATGTTGCATTGATTAGTGATTATTCAGCACTGAGCAAAGAGAGAATTTGTCACTGTCACCCTACTCGTTACATCATTATGAGGCTACAGGACTTTGTTAAACATCTCAGGATATCAAAACCCTGGTTTGGGTCCCAACACATTATTTTTTAAAAAATGTTCTTAAAACTACACTTGAATCACCTGCAGTTGCTTAGTTCAGGAAACTAAAAGGAATGGTATATAATAAAGCTGTTTGTTGCTGTTGCTGGTTGCTGAAATTCAAAGTTAACACTCTTGAAGGACAAACGCTATCTCTTACTGTGTGTTCTGTCTCCCAATGTACAAACTATCATCAAACTTGACAAAAAAAACCAAAACCGAAACAAACACAAAGAAAAAACAAACAAAACAACAAAAAACAAAACCAGAAAAACCCCCAGAAAACTAAAATGAAAAACATTTGACTGGAATGTAGCCATGAGGAAAAATTTGTATTGATAGGCCCAGTGTTGAAAAACTGTGGGTGATAAGTGTTATATGCTCCGGCCCTAAGCCCAATATTAAGTAGTTTACATATTTATGTGGGTTGTGATTAATGTTCATCAAGAACAGACAGAATTACAAAGGCATGAGTCAGTGCTTGGTTTTACACTCAGACAATTGTTGTATGACAGTGTGCCCAATCACATACGACTGCATATGCAAAATGATACAATAGTATCTCTGATAAACAAAAAGTCACCTGGATTTGCATACCACACCTGCTGAAATCCATAAAGTGTCCGTGCTTGTACCAGCTTTTCTCATATTTAAAATTAAGATTACTCTCACAGGAACTTAAATAGGAAATGATTATCAGGACACACAAGGTCAAAATAGTTATATCACTGTGGGTATGCCTTCTTTGATTTTGAAAGATGAAATTGGCTGGTGTTCTCCTTCACTAAATATATTTCATTGGGATTTATTTTTTTTTAAACATTTATGGTCAAACAATTGACTCTCCAAGTTTCTTGATTCCAAAGATTAAATATTGGACCTTCCCTAAGCAAGAGAGGTTTAGGAGCTGTTCAGTAAACTAATTTACTAGTTTGCATCCAGTTTTGGACTAACAAACAAGGAAGTTATGAATTAGTCCCCAGGGGAGAGATTATTACCTGCTCCAAACTAATTCATAGAACCTGAGTTCTGTTTGCTTATGCACTAATTCACCAGAAACTTTTTTTAATAATTCTAACAGCAAACTTGGTGAGATAGCTTCTACGTTTGGTTTATGAAACAAATAAAAAATCAAGTTGGTATCAAGCTCTCCATCAAAAAAAAAACCAAAACAAACTGTTTAGGCTTATCATGCTATTGTACAAATGTGAAAACTTTATTTTTGTCTGAATTGTATTCATCAGCTGGAAGTATTGCAGTGAAGATCACAACTAAATCTGGTCTGAGTCTGACGAGATGCATATGATCAATAGCAAGTCCTGTAGCATCTAGAATACGCATCCATGAAGGCTCAGACAAAAAAATGGGGGATTTTTGGTTGAGCAATTCACTGATGACAGATACATCAAAGAGGACTGAGAAAGAATAAATGCAATTGTTTAGGAAAGTATTTCAAGGACACCTTAAGGGCATACTTACTTTGAATACTACTTAAAAGTCAGCTTCTGGGGGCTTTTATACAAAAGCATACCCTGGGTAACGCTGCGAATTGCACAATAAAAATAAACAGTTACTTGTTCACCTGAGTCGGTCTCAGTCATCACTTCATGACACGGTGATCCTTTTCTCAACAGTAAATTAGAGGTATTTTTGTCAAATAATACTCTGTAATTTCACAGATTAGAACTGCTGGACTGTGACAGATCATCACTGTATATTCATCTAGGACAGTGTAAGCATTTCATATATTAAAGTAACTATCGTATTTGCTAAGCTTGTGGGGAATCTTACTTATAAATCATTGTAGTAGGTACCAATCATAGGCAATTTGCTACTGATATCATAGGCTAGCAATTTCAATTGCTACTGTAATAGTAGCAATAAATAAATACACTTGAGAAATATAGTAAGTACAAGGCATTTCTACTATTTCAGGACAGATTTCTTTGGGGTAAGGCTGTCTTTATCCTTGGGCAGAATATATTTAAAATTAAAATTTGCAAGTAGACATGGTTAGAAATTTTTTGTTGATGTAATTTCAAGTAAACTCTCAGAAGAAAAGGGTTTATTAAACAGAAATATTTTCATGAAAATGTGTTGGTTATTGTTGTTGTTTTTATTATTAATATCTGCAAATATTTTTCAGTCCTCTTTGAAAAGTTTGACAGAATAAAAGATACCTATCTAACCTTTTCTTATTAATTCACCAGGAACATTCAGACCACCATTAATCCAGATGAGTGCCTTAATTGTCACACTATAAAGAGTATTTATCCACTTAAAAAGATTGGAGGTAAACAGTTTTGATGGACTCACCTTCTAAAAAAATCTCAGCTAGAAGGAAAATAAAAAAAACCCTCAAAAACCCCAAACCAAAAAACATGTCCTGTAAAAAAAATAATAGTGAGGAGCATATTTTAAAAGAGAAAATTAAAATATGTTTAAGTTAATGAAGATAGCTGATCATGCTCTTTGGGA
This sequence comes from Aegotheles bennettii, assembly GCA_013398125.1. Taxonomy (NCBI): domain Eukaryota; kingdom Metazoa; phylum Chordata; class Aves; order Caprimulgiformes; family Aegothelidae; genus Aegotheles; species Aegotheles bennettii. The sequence continues at coordinate 85,737 of VZRW01000281.1, forward strand.
GTAGATGCTTTCTGTGAGTTGTCCTCGAAGTCCCTTTATGCATAATATTCTTATCTGATACCAGGCTAATGTCCCTAAACCATCAGTAGTATTTTCTGAGTTGATTATGAAGGTAATTCCCTGGTAACATAGTTGTAAATAAGTTCTAGTGAACATACATTATTTAATAGATTTTGTGTTTAACAGTTGTGACTTTCAAGTCTATCTATTTTTTCAGGAGTTAGGAGTGTTTTGTCAAGCTGTCTGACAACAGTGCTCATAAAATATCCTCAGAATACATGTTTCATTGCATGAATGAGGTATTTATCCAACTTGTGTATTTAACTTGAGAATTTTTTATTAGTTAACTTGAAGGAAATCGCCAACATACTAGTTCTGGAAGCAAGGCTTATCGAGTCATATAGAAGAGGTCGAATCCTCTTTCATGGTGGGTTTATTACTTTGGCTACACTGAATGGAGCCAAAAATCTTCAACTGATCTTTGAAGAAAATTCAGTACAAAAAAAATCTAAAAAATTTATTTTAAATGACAAAATGAAATAACAATAAATTAATAAGATTTCAGATTATCATCTTCAAAGTTAACACCCTGAAATATTCTACATGAGACTTCATAATGCATTATGCCTAGAATGGGGTTTTACTAAACCTGAAAAACAGCTGTTTGCCCCTGAAAGGATACTTATTTTACAAAGAATAATTGAGAAGGAATACATATTATCCAGAGTTCATGGCAGAAAAAATAGTGAAATTCCTCTTTCTAAACTCCTATTTATACTGAGTAGAAATGTCTTACAAGAAAATCTGATTTATTAAGGCTATTATTAACTATGTCTTGCTTAATGACCTAAATCTCATCACCACTGCTACATCTTTTATTAGGTGAAGTCCAACAGAGTGAGAAAGGAAGAACGGGACAACAGCTTTGGCAAGGGCAGAGTAGAGATGTTGCCAGGGAGACAGAGTAGGAACTGTTGCAGATGTTTACTTGGGAGTGTTGGGGATTGTTGTATACAGGTGGACTGGACACCTTAAGCACTGTATCCAAAAGTATTCAGTGAAAATGAACCTGCAATTCTGTATTTTTTGGTAATTGCATGATTCCATTAAAGTCACATAAAGCCCAATGTGAGCAAAGCTGAAAAGTGATATGGAAATCTGCTTTTTCATTAAACAAAATTCAGTAAGACAGAAAATTTTGCACATTATTAATCATTGTTCATGTAGCCACAGACTTTCAATAACTCAGTTCTATGCGGCATGTAAAATGGTTATTCAGTTATAAAATAGGAAGGGATGGGAAATATACAAAACCCAATTATTGGAAAGAAAAATTTTGTTCTGTAAAATATTGTAATAGAAAATATTCTGAAGAGTTTGCCATGTTTTTATTTATTTACTTCATGAAGCAAACTTTGGAGATTAATAACATAAGCTAGCTTTCACGGAAAAAAGCTTGCTCCTGACCTTCAATCAAAGAGATCTTTACAAGCTTATAACTAGACATATATTAAAGGAACACACCTCTCTATCTTCTGAAGTACCACAATAGAAAGAATGATTAAATGTTTCTTTTGCTACATGACTTGCAAATCTAATTTCATTCACAAAGTCATCGTTGTAATGGTTTTCAACAGGATAATAAAATTTCAGAAAACAGATTTATTTCTTATTTTATTGAAATCATTTTTGTGAGCTGTATTTCAACTGAACAGATGGTGCACACTGAAAAATGTGGCAAAATACAAAATGGCAGGGTAGTTTAGCCTTGACAGTTTAAAGTGAGTATGTGCACATGTTTTAAGTTTGATATGCTGTCCAAGATCACCCATTTGAAAACTGGCCACACTGAGATGAAATTAATAGGAAACTACAGGTTTGTTCTTGTTCTCAGTTGTGATAAGTTTTAAATAGAAATAACATTTTTTTGTTTATTCTGTATTTAAATTTAGTTGCTTTTGGCATTTGCTGTTCTAGATGTAACTCAGTTTGCTTCTGTCAGATTAGATGCATATGTCATAGTTGTTTCCCTTACCAGCTCTAACAAATCTAATGCACACCTTATTGTCAGCCATTATGTCTCTTCTCTTGGAGGATGTCTCTGCTGGGTCCTTAGCTGGACAGGATCACCCATTTTGGCAGATACTTCTTCTTCTATATCCCAGTTTCACCTTTTGCCTTACATCCTAAACTTCTTGGACAAGATGAAATAAGAAAAAAAAGAGCACACTTTTTTTTTTTTTTCAGGAATAAAGGTACGTTCTCAACAATTCATGGAGTCACAGACTCATTGAGGTTGAATGGGACATCAGGAACTTTCTAATCTAAGCTCCGTGATCAAACCAGGGTCTATACTAAATTCACACTAAGCTGCTTACAACATTGTCCCTCTGGTTCTTCAAAATCCTCAAGGATGGAGATTTCCCAGCCTCTCTCGGCAACCTGCCCCGATGTTTAGTTATTCTTTTAGGGGCAATTTTTTTCATTATACCCAGTTAGATCTTTCCCCAGTATCAGTGCATGACAATTGTTTCTCACTCTTCTGCTGTGCACCTCAGTAAAGAGTGTGGTGTTATTACCTCGTAATTCCTTGATTTCAGTGGAACGTAAAAGCAATGTTTTGGGATGAGAACAAAGATCCATTTAATGCCTTGCATCTTTTCTGGGATTCTGCCTTAATCATATGCCTAGGAAAGAGCACAGGAGTAGCCTAAAGTGATACTACCTCATAATATCTCCCACTTCTCCATAAATTTATGGCCCAGGACTTTCCTAAACTAGCAGTGAGGTTCTTGCACCAAAGACCCAGCCTGAATTTGGTTTATTCACATTCTCTTCCTGCAAGGACTTCTATAATTCATCTCTAGTGTGTGTGAAGAATCAGCTCCATTTATTTTCAACCTGACATCTAATATTTCCGTTTGATGACCTATTCAGAACTAGGAACTCTGAGAGGCACTGAATGTTTTTTTCCCATTTTCATCCTTTACAATTTTATTGGGCAATTTTATTGTATACACCCTCAGTTGTCTCTCTTCCATCCTGAGCTTTCATTGCCCATTCTGAGGTTTTTTCTTGACTTTTTTGCCCTTCCTTGAGGCTTTTCTAGCCATACTAGAAATCCAAAAAGTGTCTTGAGATAAGAGGATAAAACCTGCACAAACTAATTACATATGTATACAGCAGCATGACATTGTCTGTTCTGTTCTCCATTCCTGTCTGTACAAGCCCTTTTGGGACTGCTACTTTTCTGGTGCCTTCACCAAAATCTTTGGAATAATCCAACATTACAGTCCGGATAGCATTGTTTTGATAAGAGCCCAGTATTTTGTATGTAAATTTCAGTCTCCGTTTTCACTATGAGTCTCATTTCACATTTACTGTCTTTGAAATTCATGAGCCGTTATATTGCTCAGTAAGTCTCATGGATTCCTCTCAAACACCTTATGGCTAGTCTCTACTTATTTCCTGATGGTTTTTAATTTGGGACTCGGGAGTGTTTCAATGAAAAACTTTCAGGTTTTTTGTGTTTGCATAAAAGTGTGTGTGTGGGGAGTTTGGATGAGAAGGGAGTAATTCTTTCTGTAACTTTTCAAAAGAAATGGTTGGTAGTAATCTTAGATGCAAAAGCGCCTAGATTGTCTGAGTTTCTCTTCTTTTAAGCTTTCAAAAAAATTGATTTTACAATTTTAATTAGAAGAATCTCTTTATTTACTAATAAAATATAAGACTACAAGCATGCTTGTCATCTTAAGAGAATTAATGTCCCTGTATTTGCAATTAGAATTCAATCACTTTTCTAATAGATCAGAATTTCACATTAACTGAAATTAATTGAGATCACCAAATAAACAAAGATGAAAGAATAATATAATAAAAAGGTGGTTTTTTCCTATTTAACAAATGTGTTTTTAATCATTAATGATAACACTGTATAATAGACTGAAAAAAATATAGTTAATTTGTACAAGTAAGGAGGTTTGAATAATCTGGGGCCTCCCTTCATTCCTCTATATTAAATATTTGAGCAACAGAAAAGACTTTTTTTTTTGTTAGCTACTGTATTAAACAATAAGATAGTAAGGTATGTTCACATTCTTATTTTCAAGTAATATCCTGGCATTTTTAGTTAAGTATCCTAATTCTAAAACTTTGCTGAGCAAACAATATTTAGTGAAAAATAGGGGTGAAGTTGTCGAGATAACTAAGACAGACAGGATTTACACCATTTTCGAAACTGGTCGCTGTGTTTTTTCTCTAAAGTAAATTCTTGGGTTAAGATTTTTGTTCATAAGTGCTAGGGACTTTTCTTCCACTGCAGGTCCTCACAAGGTACATGCCTAGGTGGGTACATGGTTTTAGAGGTAAGATTGTTCAGTATTTCTTTTGAGGTTGAGATTTAGCAGGCTATATAGTACCATGTCACTATTTGTGAATCCAATAATACTGTTAGGAATTTTATTTGACCTACTGGTTACAGAAATAGTATTAGACAACTTGTCAAAGTTCATCTTTTTTCATTATTTTGATGTCATAAAAGTCATCCTTTCAACCATCAGAGATTCCCAGTAGATGTGGATGAGGAAAAAGAGTCATCTTTGAGATCTGTCATCATCTTAGTTGCTCTGAGCAGATGCCAGTATATTGGACTCCAAATAACTTAAATATTGCTAGAGTTCTTTGACAATGTGGTACAGGTTCTTACTTTAGGATATGTGGATAGTACAATACTATTGTATTGAGTGAAAGCTAAAATGAAACGTCTTTCTTCAGTGAAACTAGCATGGAAATATTTTTTTTAAGAAATCCTCATGAGGAAGATTTTGATTATCGAGTTAAAACAGAGTCTTCAACTCTTATGATTAGTAAAATCATAGAGTGTTCGATTTCACTGAAATTCATACCTCTATCTACCCCAGCTGCTGAAACTGGATTATTATCTGAGAACATGAGCTTTCTTTTTTGAAATGTAACTGCTTGATGACTGCTTGATTGGGGAAACAGCTTGACTAAAACAGAACTCTCCGTACCAATGGGAAAACAAAGAGAATTCAAACTACTTATTCCCTGTATCTCAAAATCATATATAAATACACAATTTGTGAAAACTAATTTATTCTTATTTTATAAATGTTAATCAGAGGAAAAATAAGGAGAGAAAAAATGTTCCAAATTTAAAATTGACAACTGAATAAGTTTTTTTCTAAACCAGCTATATCTTGACTTGACTAACATGGAAGAGAAGGCACAATAAATTAAAGAGATAAATTGTTCCAGTAAGTTGGTTTAAGACAGCAATGAACTTTACAGGGATTGCTGACCTGGAGACATACTTTTTTGGACCTTGTGCTAGACTGCATAGTTAGAAAATGCAATTGATTCAATTACATGTACTTAAACTTCTGAAATCTTAGTAAATATTAGGCCATTACTTAAAATATGGTGAGATAATATGCTGCCCTGATAGGAGCATTAAGCCCTAAAAAGAAGATTGGGGTGTGAGAAGGTGGGGGAAATCAAATACATACCCTGACTCAGCTGCTCCCAGGGCTGTCACAGGAGAGCCATCAGCTCTTCTCACAACCCCACCACCACTGGGCCTCTCCATGGCACTTTTCAGATTGAGAGGTGTAGCTGCTTACAGGGCTACAACATTTACCATGGGATGCAGAGGACAGGCACTTGGGGGTTGTGCAAGTCCTGTACTGGCATATTCAGGGGAGGGAGCAAAGGTGGGGAAAGGGAGTGGTCAAAGTGGCTTGGGGAGAAACAAGCATGGGAAAACCAGGGTTATCGTGACAGGAGGGACAAGTCAGGTATGAATAGGTCAGTATGCATGACTAGTTGTGCTCTGCCCCCGCCCCCACCCACCCTCCCCGGCTGTCTGGCTTGTCTGCCCACTAATCTCCTTTTGTAACTCTTTTCCTGGGGCTCTATTCAGTGCATCTACCTGATAAGTGGAGTCAGACCACAGGTTACACGGACAGGTGGATCTGCAATGCCAATTAAATGAGGGGGCAAGCATTAGCAGGTCAGAGGGTGACCACAGGGCTGTATTAGCCAGCAAATAGGTGAAGTGGTCTGGGAGCCATGGATGTTTATGGATGGGTCTCTGGGAATGAGGCAACTGAAGGACCTGCCTGCTGGAGAGACCAGGTTGTCCAGGCCATCTGCCAGTGAGACTGTGGGGTCTGAGTGTTGACTGAGAGACTCGCATTTGTGTGTTTGAAAGATGGTCTGTACCAGCAGCTGGAGCTGGCTGTGGTCTCAAGGGCTCATATGCCCAGGTGTCAGAAACTGGGGAGACGGGGATCCAGGGGCAGCTGCTGGGCAGACTGCTGCAGGGTCTGAGCCCAGCTGCTGGAGACATCCACACTGGACTTATCTGTATATGTATTGCCCAAAAATGGACCTTCAGCCTGATCAGCCAGAAAGAGAAGCAGCATGAGGCCTTTGGTGCTGTGTTTACACAAGTGCTATGCTTTCTGTCTGTCTTGGTCTATGTGGCTGGCCATGTGTGTATGTATATATGAATTGCGTATATGTAAGCTTGTGTTTGCCAATTGTGTGCATTAGGTACACATGCTTAGCCTCACTACTGGTTGGACCTGGGGACATGAAGCTGCAACAGCCTCACTTCCATTAGTCTGCCAACCTGGCAACCCCTAAGAGTATCCAGCTGACTTTCTACCCCTGAAAAATCACCTCATTGTGCTGCTTGAATTGACCAGATTTTAATCCCAGAAATAAACAGAATTGAAAAGGTAGGAACAATTTCAACTTACAAAAAATTTGACAACTTATAGAATCCATGTTTAACAAAGACTCCTGAAATGTTCAAACTAGTTACCTCTGAAGTACATACTTGTAACAGATTTCAGACTAACTGCCACACTTTAGTCAGGAAGCTCAGGATCAGAGTGTCC
>VZRW01000311.1:0-19306 GCA_013398125.1 Aegotheles bennettii
CTGTTGGCTCTCTTGGCTACCTGGGGACACTGTTGGCTCGTGTTCAGTCAGTTATCTACCAGCACCCCCAAGTCCTTTTCTGCCAGGAAGTTTTCCAGCCACTCTTCCCCAAGCCTGTAGCATTGCATGGGGTTGTTGTGACCCAAGTGCAGGACCCAGCATTTTGCTTTGTTGAATCTCATACAATTGGCTTCAGCCTATCGCTGCAGCCTGTCCAGGTCCCACTGCAGAGCCTTACTACCCTCAGACAGATCAACACTCCCACTCAACTTAGTGTCAATAAAATGTCTTCCACAAAATTTCCTGATTCAGCCTTATCTTCTGTACCAGAATATGAAGTGCCCTGACTTGAGAACAGTTGGTTTAGGTGCAGACGACTGACTCCCATGCCCTGTTTCCAGCTCCCAATACAGACATGGCTCTCTAAGTGCATCATTATCTGTGTGTCTTGGAAAGGCTTCAACACTATTCCAGCCTTGCTCAGAACTTGCTTTAGCCAGTAATTTAGAACTAGTGTTAAGAATTCTTTGGTCTTGGCTTGAGTTTAACAGTGCTCACCTTCTTTTACCAATTCCCATAAAAACTAGGCTCTTCTGGCAAAAGACAGCCTCTCCTGAAATGTCTGCACAAGTGTTTCCTACAACAAGTGCTAGTCATTTCTAGCCCTATACAGCTGAAGTCACACTTTATTTTGATGCTTTAGGAATATAAAATACAAATTTCCACCCATGATTTATCACTAATTTGGGATATAAGAATCTAAATGGGACATTAGACAAGCATATTAGTGCAAAGCCTAGCTGCTATGAAATGGCTATTAGAGATTACCTTTAAAAATATATTTTACAGCAGATATGCTCATCTTGTTGAATAATCAATGGCTGCACCTCTGTGTTGAATTTGTAAGCATATCTACAAGATGCAAGTTCATTTTCATTATATAAAAATGTACTGGATGGCTATTTTCAAATTAAAAATAATCACATGGTGAGATATATTAAGCAAAATGGAATTGATAGTAGCACTGATGTGTCACATACACTGCTATTGGATTTTGCATTAGAAAGTATATTTCTATGCTGTCACTTTTTTACGCACACTCAATTGGCTCACAAGCATATGCATTTCTATGAGTCTTAATAGAAGAAAAAAATCTCCCCGGGGTCAGAAGTAATTCTTGACTATAGGTGTTTGTAAATATATTATACTCAATTGAATCAGAAAATCAGGAATTTCATGCTATTCCTACCAGACAAACATGTATTATGACTAAGTCAACATATTCCACCATAGGCACAAACATGCAAGTTCACTTTAATAACTGAGGACTTAGATTAAATTGTTCAGATAAAGGGCTAAAGAATAAAACGATCCTATCAATTGTTTGTTGCTAATAATGCTGAAAGTTTACCATGAATATGTAATATACAGAATGAAGATATGTTTCTCCTCAGATTCTGCTTCAAACCTCTACCAGTCTCTGGCAGTAAAGTGGCTGTAAAGAATGGCCACATCAGTCCCACATGTCCCATTCTAGCAAGCCCCTAGGCTATGCATAGCTTCAGAAAGGGACAACCGTTTGCTGCCAACTGTATGCTGCCAACTGAACACCACCATCTGAACGCCACTGACTGGCCACTGGACAGTTCTACACTGCCAACTTCTCTACTGGGACAACTTTATGCAGATCGGCAGATGGCACTCACTCAGCACCATGAAGAGAACCTTGTTCAGCCCCATGAGCAGAGCCGCTGCTCCCCGAGGTTCTGTTCACAGTGTTGAGCGAGTGCTGCCTGCCGATCCACATACAGTTGTCCCAGTGGAAAGACAGTGGTGTAGAAGTGTCCAGCGGAGTTGTCCAGAAGCAAGTTGGTTGTGGCATACTGTTGACAGTGGACAGTTGTCCTGGACTTCACAGCATCTATCTGTGAGATATCCAAGCCTCCCATATCCAGGAAATGTGTTGCGTGACTCACATGCCAGTACCGTCCTAAGACATGATTCACAACACTCATATCCAAAGACCAATGTGAAAGTGATCATTCAGCTGGATATGTTGAGTCCCCTGCACAAGCACAGGGTTTACACCGCCTTGTGGACCACTGGCAAAGATCTCTGGATCTGGGTCCCATGGATCTGTGCATTTAACAGCCTGGTCTTTCTGTGTAAATTGCTTTGAAGGCCAAGTAGGATACATGTCCTGTCTGGTGTCCTTGAGCAACTAGCCCAAGGAAATATCCTAGAAGGACTCCTAGATACATTTTCATATGAATAGGCAGGAGATTTCCCAATGGGCTTAGTAAGAAAGGTCTTTTTGATATGTGTCAGACTTGTGTCTAATATGAGGAAATGCAAATAATAGTGAATGGTCTACACATCAGTGTTTTCTCTTTTTTCAGTTTTGTTGTAAGGCAGTGTTTTTTTGAGGAAGTGTGGACTAGACTTCAGGATTTGTTCCTTGACAGCAAGCACTCTCTTGCTGTTTGTATTTGACAATAGAAAAGCAGCAACAAAGTAGTGGGTTGTGGGGTGGGAGGATGTATTACAGCATGTATATTGGGGACTATTCATAGGAGCTCTAAGACACCTGAGAACAGTCTCTTGGTATTACTACATCCCTTCCAGCATTCTTTGTACATGTTTCCTACTTGTTTTTCAGACTGAAGCCATCTTCCTTTGTTATTTGTACAGCACCTAGCATAATGAGAGTTCCCCACATGGACTATGACCCTTGGTTTATGGGCACATAATTTCAGGACACATTGATCCTTGAGTTGAAGTTCACACACAACGACATCACCTTTACCATTTCTATCCTAGGAACTATGTCCAGACAGGCTGATGGCACTTTAGTTGAAAGGACTCTCTGCTTCTAAGCACCACATAATGACTATCATGACATTTTCTACAGTGGTGTCAAGCTGATATCATGAAAAGTCCTTGTACCAACTGAGAGCTTTCAAAGGACACTGTATATTTTTTTATTGGACCCCATTAAGATCCATTTCATGAGAGGAAATGGTTTTAAATTGCAGCAGGGGAGATTCAGATTGGACATTAAGAAAGATTTCTTCACTGTAAAGGTGATTAGGTATTAGAATAGATTGCCCAGGGAGATGGTGGAGTCACCGTCCCTGGAGGTGTTCAAGAGGCATCTGGATGTGTTGTTGGGTGATATGGTTTAGTGGTGATGTAGGTAGGTGGTTGGACTGAATGATCTTGAAGGTCTCTTCCAACCTCAATGACTCTATGATTTTATGAGGGAGCCAAGAATGCAACTAACTCCTTATGGGCACTGTGGTTACTGAGATAATGCTGAATACAGGATATCAGCAGGAGGCAAGCACTACTGGCAATGATATGTGTAGTTTGTCTGACCCATGGATGTCCATGTCACTGAGTGGGAGGAGGGTATCCGCATATCTCAAGGAGATCTAAGATGACATTTGGGGTAATGTGAAGGATGTAGGAGAATGATGGCCTCCCAGATCATTTTTGCCAATGACAAGCTGGCAACATAGGTGGTTTTGCAAGAGGCAATCATTGGGAGTGATCTAAGAGAGAACTATAGAAAGACTGGTAGCAACTGAGTCCTCTGAACAGACTCTGTTGGGCCCTAACACAGGAACTGGAGAATTGGTTCAGCGCTCTATTGCAGAGGGCCAGAGACAAAATGCAGTGGTAGGAGAATAGAGGCCATCTGAGGTGTAGGGCTGACCCTGTTAGATACAGGTATTCCTGAAACCATCTCAAGCAGTTCCAGGCAGAAGAACTCTCATACTTGGCTCTGCCTTGGGTAGACAGTTCAGTTCTCACACTAGTTTTTTTTAGTCCGTTAATGAAAGTGCTTTCCTAGAGTGCAAAGAGTACAAGGCAACAGGACATAATAACATATATTAGCAGTCTCTGATATTAATAGTACAGATTGTCACATGATATGACAGTGATTAAAGTGGGCATGGATGGAGGTCTCCCTTTCTTCTGGGAGACACTGCTCCCCTTTGCAAAGAGAAAATAAACACAGCCCTTCCAGAGCATAAATGCCAATAAGTGTGAAATTTTGATTAAATAATAGATATGTGTTCAGAAGCACTTTTTATAGTATGTGATTAAGAAAGATAACTAGACATCCTTACAGCTATAATGATAATAATTACCACAACACATAAAGTGTAGAATATGACACTGGAAAGGCCACTATTAACCTTTCCAAGGGTTATTTTTTGGTGTGTTTTTGACACTATGGACAGCAGTGTTCAGAGAACTAAATAAAACTATAGCTGTGACAGTTCTTTCCAGCCGTTCTCTGGTACGTTAAAGAGTAGGTGCAGAGGGGAGTGAAGTATCTTCTATTCAAAACAGATGTTTGTTTAATATCAAACATCTGGGTAGTCTTAGAAAGACTGTTTTGCTAAGATTTCTGCAACTCTTGGTAATTCAGAAAACTGACAACAGTGTTTCCCTGTTCAAAATAAGGCTATAGAAAACAACTCCATGCCTTAGACCAAAGGTTTTTTTTTTACTCCTTGCAAGCAAATTTCATGTCTCTAAAGTGTGATACCACGTTGTCCAGCAGATCACATCCACTATCAGATAACAGTAATCTGTGAGTTCCATGTTATGACATCTCTGTGCCTTGCAGCTCTACTAGAGAATTACAGACCATATACAATTGATCATAAAAACTGAATCACTATTTCAGATCTTACCAGAATTATTTGGTGTGGAAGGGCTGGGTAAATAGGTTGGGGAAGGCAGAAAAGATTGGCTGTTATGGCCTCAGGTTTTCCAATAACAGAAGCAAGAATGGGTGAATTCCAGTAGTCTAAACATGAGACAAAGCAGAACATGTGACTACAGTGAATAGATAATATTAGTATAAATCACTTTAAAGATTCCTGTGACTGAAAAAGGGAGAGCTGGCTCTGGAGCTTTGTAATCCACCTGTAATAGAGGCTGGCCTCTGTAAATCAGTCAAGCTTGCAAACATGTTACCGATGTTCAGTTCTGCTTTCTATTTGATAAAAAAGTCCCTATTAGTCAGAGTCTTCACAGCTGCAAAAATCATTTTGTATGAAGGCGAGAAGATGCCATTACTTTAAATGATGGCATTGTGATGTGATAGATGGTGTGAAAGAAGGCTGTAAATTCTGGGTCAGTCCTCTCTTCAGTGTCCTGCAAATAACACGAGCAATCCAGTAGTCCAAGCTGCTCAGGATAGTGTTTTTAAACACAGTAATTAAATCAAATTGAAGTAAATTCAGCTAAGCCAAGATTTCTTCAACAATTTATTATTGAAAACACAATTAGCTGGAGGCATTTGGAGGAGTTTTGTGAAATCAAAGGCTCCACTGCCACTGAGAGTAAGTTTTCAAGTCGTCAACTCATTAATAGCAGAAAATGGATGTGCTGCTGCAAGGCACCAAATCAGAAGTAAAAATATGGAATTTGTTACTGTCACCTCAAGAACAAATTCTAAATGTTAAAATATTTCCAAACTGCTGGCACTAACGCCCTAACTTCATTCTTAGATTTGAAACTCAGAACACTTATGTCCAAAAGTGTTGATCTTTGGGGCAGATTAAGCAGCTAATGGGTTCAAATCTCTTTTGGCAACAGTTATCCTGATTTTTCAGGATCATTTTCCTGACTCTCATTTCTCTCAATTTCACTACTGAACTCTCAAGTTACTCACTTTCTGCACTGAGCTGGATGCATCAAACATAACTGTTACTAGAATGAGGGCATGTTAGCCAAACTCAGGCTATAAGAAAGAAACCTGATGCTGTCATCCATGCCACACTGGGAACCATGTACTCTGGCATCACGACTCCTCTATGAAAGGAGCTGAGAGTTCAGTCCACAATAGCTCCTGAAAGGAGCAAATAGCAGAGGCAGCAAAATGTTCTTTAACCAGCAGAGCAGGGCCTGACACTCTCTGCGGGAGAGAGTAGCTGCATAAGCACAAAGGAAAAGCAATTTTGCATTAAACGTCTGTGGGTAGCGAGGATTCCCATGTTAACTGCTCCCGTGTTAAGTCTGTAAGAGTGCCCCAAATATACACGGTCCCACGAAACTTTTGCCCTAATAGGAAGAAAATTTAAACCCAACTGTCCCATTAGTATATGAACCTCACTGTGCAGAAACATAGCAGGAATCCATCTCAGTCCACCCCAGGATTCATGTTAATGTACATCATGAATTTCAATGGCTGGATGTCAAAAGCCATTTGAAGTGAATGCTGTCACAAGTTTGAAGTAGACTTCATCTGGATGTTCAAAAAAAGTCTTGGGGTAAAGAGTCATTCTCTTCCTGCTCAGATACAGTCCCTGTTGATGTGAGCTGTTTGTAAACTGAAAGTAAAACTTCACTTCGTGTTTTGTCGGCAGAAAAATCTGGCTTTCTGTTAAATTCTGGTTGACACATCTGAGTTTTTTCAAAAAGAGGATTTAGGATTCTCTGATTCAGCTAGAGGTATGTAGACAGACTAGATTTCATCCCACCCAGTCCAAGCTGTCAAATAAAAGCCAAAATCCACAGTGACCATGTAGTGTATATGACACAGTGCCCAGTCTAGTAAATTCACCTGAGCATTAGCTGAGAGGAACAGCATATTTTTCCCTTGAACGTGCTGACTTAGCAAGAGAGCTGTGTAATTTCTGAAACACGGGGATTTTGCATCCATACAGCTGGGAATGAAAAGCAAAGCTCATCCATGTAGACATGGATCCGACTTCATTTAGGGTTATGAATTGTCATCTGTGCTGCTTCTTCTGTATTACATTGAAAGCAGAGGTAACAGGATTAAGGCATTTTGCCTTCCCACTCTCAGATGCATTTAAATGAAGCAACCCAAAAGAGAAAATCTTCAGTACTTTATTTTTAATTCCTACTGACTTTCACTGTTCTTTGCTTTCAGAATAGATTTAGAAATGCTAATGTAATTCATGGGAATAATATGACTACCTCTTATGACTTTCAGTAGGAAGTACTAGAAATCTCAGGCAGGCCCTGGTAAGGCTACATTTATTTCATGATTTTGTTGTTGCACTAAATTCTGTCGTTAAATCCCAGCTCAGTTCCGGCTCTGGGGTCGTGGCATTGAAGGTTTTATCTCAGTCTGATTTGCCAAGGAAATTAGAGTTATGGTGTTCTCCAAATTTTTGTGTGTGTGCTTATTTCTCTTCATGGAACTCCACGTCCAGTTTCAAGAAAAACTACTTAAGATATCCTATCAAATATACTAACTTTCAATGGGTTTTGTGGAAATAGTTGATCAGATGGAGGAGTGAAACTCAAATTCATGCCCTACTATGGAAAAGGATACAAACAGATCTCACCAACATAATTAGACATGAGGAAATCCAAATCAGTTAGTGACATTTCGGATGTCATTGGTGGAGAAGCTTCAATCAAAGCTTGTAGCTTATTAGCTTGGAACAGGCCAATTGAAGACACAAGGCCAGGACAGCAGCTTTCAACTTCTGCTGCTCTCTAAGCTGCTTGGTGTTTGTCAAACAGAAGTTTCTAGTCTTCTTGAGTTCAGAGTTTTTAAACAGTAACAGATTTTTTTAAAATTTAAAGGTTCACCAGAGATGACTGGCAACTGGTGAGGTTTAACACTTAAAGTTGGACACAGTCTGCCTGTAAAGCTACACAGTCATGCAAAGAAATTGTGTTAATTTTCTGCACTTCCTTCTTTTTTTCAGATTTAAATTACAGATGCATATAAATTTGGTGACAAAAGGCAACAAAGTAAAAATAATATCTTGACTTATCATGAGAACAGGACTATATCCTACTGTTTAAAAAACTGAAACACACTGAGGAAAGTTTGGAAAAAAACAAAAGCCAGGTTTTGTGATAAAAGGGTAGGGAAATTGGCCTTGCTTAGAGAGTGCAAGGGAGATGGAAGAGCAGTTTCTAGACATGGGAAGAGATACTAAAAAGACCATTAATCCATGAAGTCACAACAGAAAATAACAACTACAAGCAAATGATACCTTGCTTTGAACACAGCATAATCATACCCTGCACAAATCCCTTTGTGTCATGCTTCACTGGCAACTCTGAAAATAACAAAAAACAAACAAAAAAACCCAGATGAATAGTCCCTTGTTCATTCGTCCAAGTGTGACTGTCCAGCCCCATATATATCCCAATAGGACATCTTTGAATACTCAACCCACCAAAGGACAGATACTTTCTACTTTCATGTATATGTGGGTTCCTCTCACTAGTTTGGGTTTCTTCATGGTGCCAAATGGAAGTCTCACACACCCAAATCGCGTATTAGGTGAGCTGATCTCATTAAAGCAGCCCCCTGCTACTGCCCAGGGTCTTAGGTACTTTCCTGTAATTTATACATGGAATGAGGATGAAGCCGGTAAAGGTAGCAAGATCTGAATGTACAGAGATGACTGTAGATTGGAACGGTTATTTGGATGAGTGGATTAGTAAATCATTAAATTAATCCTATCACAATGCAGGGGAGAGAACTATATTAACCTCTAAAGGTCCCACCGAAAGAAGGTGTTCTATAGAATGCATCAGGGTTGAGGAAAATGATGAATTACATGGTTTATCAAAGACACATACATATAATTTATTTTTCAAATATACAGTGATGGTGATGATTATATTATGTACTTATGAAATGCTCCTCACCAAATAATCGGTGCCTATTTGCAGAGGTGCTTCACAGACAGCTTTCAGATGATACAAATTACATTCAGGATCTAAGAGAAGTAAGCTGAACAAACTGGATATATGGCAAGGATTAATTAAGGAGCTTTGCTGAATTTCACTGCTCATGCACACACAAGGTGTCTGACAAAGTATTTTTTTGTATTTGACAAAGAACACATCACTTTTCACTGATACCATAAGCACAGAGAAGCTGCCCTGATCTCCAGGAGAAAAACATCTAACACACAGTTAAGAAACTTCTAAGAGCACGTATACAAACTTTAGGAAGCCCCATAAAAAGCAAAGCCTGAGCAATAAAGAATAAAAATTAGCCTGGAATTGTTTTCATGTTCTCCCTGGTCTCAATTCCGACCTCCTGGAAGCTGCTAGAAATATTATCACTGCCAGTACTGAAACATGAGAAGACCTCAAGCTGCTCTTGAAATATTACCACTGATTTCCTGATGTGAACTTCTTGACTTCACAGATATGAATAGTATTTGGCCATGTGTGTTTAAGCTGCTTTTTCAAATTTCTCAATCTGAGACGTGCTTTAAAACATGCATATATATATAGGTATAAACGATAATTATTAGTGGAAAAATTTGCTTTTTTGGCAAAAGTTCAACATGGTGAGAACTTTCTGTCTCCTTCATAACATGCTAAAATGTCCACATGAAATATATCAATATATGTCAGGATGTGGCATTTCCAAGAAATTGCACAGGTGTTTTCCCTGGGCAGGAAATGGGATGGAACAGCAGCCTTCCCCATTCTTCGCTACCCCTCAGGTCGAATTTCAACCCCTGAAAATAAGTTGCACTGATGTTATTGTTGGAAAGACAGCTGTAACATAGGATTTCCATGCTTAATGGAAAAGTTTTGTGCTGTCTAACCCCAAAAGTTTAATAGCCAGAGACTCAAATAACCAGATGGGCACTATCATATCTGAACCGCGTACCTGACATGTAAAAGAATTTGGGCAATATTTTCTTGCAAGAAAAGCAAGATAATTTTCACAACTCCCTTTTGTGAACTCCAACAAAATTTTTAAAACAAATATATTGTTGTAAAAAACAGTATAAATGTTCGTGACTAGCGAGCTTGCCAACTTTAAGGCTAGAAGTCACTGATAAGAGAGGTGACCTCCTGCACAGCAGAAGTCACAGCATCCCGAGCTGTGCAGCTGTTCTGATGCCCATAACTTGCTTTCACACTCAATACACTCTTAAACAGGACACCTTGAACATGTGTTAGCAGTTAGATGTTGTGATGGGATTTGCTAATATATAGAGGAGATATATTTGCTAATATAGAGAGGACGCCATAAACACTCTCCCGTATGTTAATGATTTGTATTTCTAATAATAGACTGTAAGTATTGCCTGGGTCGATTGAGGTAGCTTTCTTACAAAGCTAGAGCTGAAAGCCTTCTGACCTGAACCACAGTTCTGGAGAAACCCTGGGGTTAGTTTGGATACAGACAGGCCCCTAGGGGACTTGAGTATTTGCTAAGAACAGTTCTGGGCACTTGACTGTGTGAGATTCCAAAAATATCATGTAGCATCAAACTGACTTAAAATTTCCATTGGAGACCCACCGCTCCCTTGTCTAAGATATTTGTAACAAAACAACAACATCAACAACAACAAAATCCTACCTGAAAAAAAGTCCTGCAGGGATGACTAAGTTGCATCATTTCTCCCAGAGGTATAATGTATACAAATCAAATCAAAATATAAATCATTCCACCCTGTTGTGGGGTTTATGCACAGTTTCTTTTAATAAAATATGCAAATATTTTGCAGTAAATTGATTTCCCAGTTTCAGTTCTCTTATCTCCATATTTATTATTCATGATTCTTCTACTCCCCCACTTGAGCAGATGAAAAAAAGAAAAAAAGAGGGGAAAAAGCTGTGTAGAGTTCACTTGCTTTTAGGAACTAGCTTTATTATTGTTATTATTAGCACAATTTTATACTCCTAGGAGTGAAAGATAAATGTAGATATTACTTCTAATCTCAACCAAAGCTAAGAGGTAATACAATGACACCCTCTTTAATGCAAATCACTGCAATAAATGACTACATAGCCCAAGTGCTCTACTGCATTACAAATTGTAATGAAAGTTTGAATTGCTGAGCAAAATGACTGTTGTTTAACCTGTGACCAAGCTGGATGGTATCAGTTCTGTTGTTAAAGGTGTACACACCATGACTGTATAGGAAATAAACCCAAATATTTCAGATTAAAAAAAAAAAAAGATTTAGCTTTTTTTTTCGTACGGGAAAGTAAGCAGCTAAAATTGCTGATCAGTTTTATATTGCATTAGCCAATGTATGTAATTGCTGCTTTCCATCACTACGTGGTTAACAAGTTCTGCAGCAGACAATCAAGACTGATCAAACCTGGGTGCACTGTTGTAGTTGCTGTTGCTGGAGGTCTCTGTTGGAATAAAAGACAGAAAGATGAGGGAGCCACTGAACGTCAGGGTAGCAGAACAGGCACAGCTCATCACATGCCAGGAGAAGGTCAAAGACAAAGGAAAGAAAAGGGAGAATGAGATTGAAAAGAATCCCAAGTTAGGTTTCAGTTCTACATAGAGAAGACCCTATTGTACCACAGGTAGTTTAAATGTAACTTATTACAAGCATATGCTCCAAGTAAGCTCCATGTTTGCCAGCTTTACACAAATGGAGCTACTTTCAATTTAATTAGGCATAATGATTTCTTCCCATTAGGAACCTCAGTGGATTACAGGTCTCATTTTTAAAAATGTGTCTGTGATTTAGCAGTCCAATTGCCTTTTGAAAGATTTAAAAGTTTCGTTCCTTTAAAACAAAGAGCCAGGCCTGCAAATATTCTGATAGGAATTAAAGTTTAGTAACCAACCCTAGGGGAAAAGAAAGATTTTTACAGATATTCTAGGTTTGTTGGACTGGCTCAAGGATTAAACTACATTTTCTTCTGATAGTGCACTGCCTTATAGGAGCTAAGGTGACTGTAACCATAAATTTTGATCTTTGCAGAAACAACATTTTCATCTAAAAATTCCTCAGAAGAAAAATTCCCAACAAGACCCTAAGGTGGGCTATTTGTGAGAAGAGGGCTCTGCAAGATTTGGCCCAAAGCACTGAAGATCAAATTCTCTCTCAAGTCAAAGAAATTGTGTCAGCACAGAATCTGGCCTTAGGTATCAGTGGTGAAAAGAGACTACATTGCAACTGCATTGGCATTGCAAATCAGGTGGAGAAAGAAGGAAAACTTCACAAAAAAGACCTTGGATTTCTTTCTGATCATTCCATTTCTTCTCTGTCAAGAAACTGATGGGGTTAGTCTCTGCACTTCAGCATCAGCTTTCACCTGGCATAAATCCCCTGCTTTAAATGGAATGGAATCATTAAACTAATGAGATGACGTGTAAAGTCACACTCCTATCTCTGGAAAAGACTTACAGGCTTATTCAACATTGGAATAAACCTCCTTACAGCCTGACAAGTTATTTACCATAGGCAGGGTTTTTGATGTTTACTTTTTTGACAGGTGAATAAGATTGTTTTTCATCAGATAACCTGACACACTACTAGAAATTATGACTGGCCATCTGCTTTTTCTCTGTGGTCTTACCCAAAGAGATCCTAAGGTCTATCTTCTCTGCAGTGGTGCACACCAGGTCCTAAAGCAGAAGTCAGGCATGGCAGTGGGTCAGGGAGGAAGAGACCCCGGCCTGCTGGATTTCTTGCAGTGGTCAGCTATTGCTCACTGCTGCTTGGCTATATCCAGTACAGAACTTTTTTTATTATTATTTTATTAAGATGTAAATTAAATTTTAAAAAATCTGCAAAAGAAAAGTCTGCTTGAAAAAGTTTGTGCATGTTGCACAGTATTATCTGTAAGTCCTCCAGCTAGGCTAAAAGCCTATCCCACTGCTCCTTGGGATTTCTAGTGAATTAATAATGTCACTGATGAATATTCAAAAGTAGGCAGCTATTGTGCCTCCAAGCACATAATTAATTATTCATTACACATTTTTATTCACTGAATTAAAAAACACAGGGTGCTCTGGGAAATGAAGTGTACTTCACTGCAGGGGCATGAAATTCTACACTGCCCCTTTAAGGATTATTACTCTGTATTTATAGTTGCCAGGGCAACATAAATGCCGGGCAATTAGATCATGGGTTGTCCCCGAAGACTGATGGGATAATAAGCAGTAGTCAAGTATTAAGTTGACCCAGTAAATGTCCCACATGAATAAACCTGGGCTAGGACCACAGCTGGCATCTTTCAAATAAAACTTTTACATTAATATAGTTTAAAAGGTGCATTTATCCGGGAATTGAGCACGCAACCACAGTGGGAAGGCTGTGGAAAGGGCTAATACCACTTCTCGGTGGTGGTCTGCAGGCTTTGTTCCTCAGAACGGGCTTTGTGCAAAGTTAGGAGCATATTGAGCCTCTAAAAAGCTCAGAAGAAGCTGGGGGAGCCCCTCATTTACCTCCTAAGAGCCAATGTTCTGTGTCAGTGGAAGGTTTTTTATTTCCCCTAATTAGTCTGCAAAACTCACCAGTGGTGGAGAAAATCAGTTTTATTCTGGGCTTTAAAAAAACAGGTATTAAAATTTGAAAAAAAAGATAACTATTTAATTGGGCATGCTTTTGGCTTCAAATCAGTTTAACAGAAAAATAACACCAAGAGAACCCTTGTAAAATATTACACGTGAATGAGTCGTGTTACTGAGGGCATTTTTTCTGGACAGTAAAGTGTTCTAAAAATATTACATAAAAGGATCAGAGAAATTCCCCTAAACTACTCTTTTTTTCCTAGTTCTGTTACAAATATCAACTTCAAATTGTTGCTCGCTACTGGCCATGCCTTTTTTCGCTTCATTAATTTTCTGCAAATTCTTCCATGTAATTTCAGAAATTTCTTTCTCTCAAAACTATTTCCAAGTTAAATAAAAAACAAACTATGGAGAAACTCCTGCCCCCTCCCCCAGTTTCATTTTTTCCCCATTAATACTTGTTATACTATTATTTTTTTAATTTAATGCTTTTCACTATCCACTGGTGACACAAGGTGATGATTTTATTGTGTTTTTAGATCATTAATTTTGTAGAGGAAAATGGGAAATCATAGCTTATCTCTGACTGCAGACACTTGGCTATGCTAGACCATAAAATAGTTCTCAGAGATACAGTAATGCTTTCTATAGTTTTGTAATACAGGAAAACATACAGTTCCCAGAAAGTATTATACATCCTTCAGTGTAAGAGAAAAGACAAATTTTATCAGTGAATGTGTGCATAGATTTATCCAAACATGTAGATACACATCACATTGCCCCAGACAGTTGAATGCATTTTCTCATTAATTAAAATTATATTTATATATAACAAAATTACTAGCTTTGTAGCGAATATACTTTAAGAAAGAAAGCAGTGCTCAGGCACAATATTTCTATGACAGTATTATTTGCCAAAATGTCCCTAGCTTTCAACAGTCTACACTTTTAATGATTTGGGTCATAATTCTAGCCAGCAAGCAGAGAAGTGTGCCCTTCTCCTAAAGGGGAAATGGAGGGGCACTGTAAATTGCTGAGGGGACAATGCTTGGCCAGATCACTTGGGCAGACACTGGGCAACATGGCTTTGAAACAATGTGAAAATGTCACAAGACTTATGTGCTTAAGTTAAGAATGTGCTTAATTATTTTTATGTGATCAGAACTTCGGAGTTGAACAGCTTATCAGATGAAACTCTAAGTCTGGTTATGGGTGCAGGTCACCCTTGACATGTGGGATGGGAGCAGCATCCTCATGTGCTCAGGCAGGAATTTGTTCAAGAGGTGGAGCAGGATCGCTCCTTAGCATAGCCAGAAAACCTGAGCTGCAGTACTCAAGGACATTCACCGTGTCAGGGCTCTCCACATAATGAATCTGTGGGGATAGCAAACCCTAGGATATCACCTCTGCTGCTTTTATTACTTACTGTTGAGTCCTGTGTGTATTTCCCAATGACAAGTCAAGAGGTAAACGGGAATATTTCTGGGTACAAAATATATTCATTTTCATACTTATAAATATGGATGTGGTTATATTTTATATATATATATACAGACACTAAAATGGAAAATGTCTACAGCAAATTAATTCGGTTGCATTTGTGGATTTGAAATATCAGCAAAATATCATTTCTAGCAATTATTTTTAGCTACAGGTAAATGATAGAGAAGTGGCTGCTTCAGCAGCTTCTATATGTTTATTAATTACAAGAATGAAAAAAAATGACAAAAACAATTGAGATTTCTTTCATGGCATTGTGAATCTCAGGACAATCTCCTGCAGAATTAGCCATTAATTCTCCACTTGGACATAGTCCACAAGAAACCTGACAAAAATCAGCCACAATGGATGCACCTGCAGCATTCTGGTCTGGTCCATTGTTGCAGGAAGACACAAAACAACAAGCTGATGGGGAATCTCTCTATTGTTTAATGGCTAGAAAAATTATGAATTGTCCTAGACTGCAAGACCTAGCAAGAAAAACAGCATGATCAAATAGAGGTGTTGATTTTGCTGGAAGGAACACGCTATCAAAAGTTCAAAGTAGGCTCACGTGGAGACAGTCAATCACTATACTAATAACAACGCTGAAGAGATGGGATTTGCAAGGCTATAGCTTTGGCCAGAGAAGTTACATCCAGTGATTTCCCAAAAGTTACATCTTAGCCTCATGACCTGGCAGCTCTCACTTCACAAGGCTCCAGAGCACAGTGTCAAAAACATTTGGGCAACCACCTGTGTTGCTAAAAGCTGCTTTAAAATTCCTTTCACAATTAATTACACTGCATTCATCCCTCTGTAGAAAAGGCAAAAAGTGGAAGTTGGTGAGAGTGCAAAGTGCACAGTCTGCATCTGAAGAAAATTTTCTGCTGCAGGATGGCAGGTCACGGTATCAAGCACGATACATTATGCATCCATCCTCTCTTTGGCAAGTAATGGCAATGCCAGGTACTCTGCTTCCTGCATGCAGGGTCTGGCTGAAGTGTTGTTTACATACATGTCAAACTAACTGTTTTTCTAGGATGAATTTCAATCTTCATTTTTAACTGTTTGGAACCAGAAAGCCTCCACATCACAAGTTCTCACTGCCTGGACATTACTGCAGTGACTCTGTTAGTAACATATTTATCCAGCCCACCTCCTGCAAATTCATTTCTTCTGGTTCTCCTTCTCCCATTCATGCCTATTCCTCAACATTCACACTTTCTGCACCTGAAAGAAAATCCTCTTCCTGGGTTGATATACCCTGTCTGCTGTCTCCTGATGCCCACGTCCCGGAACAGTGCACCTGTATTTATGACAAAGTAAATGTTAGTAATCCTAAAAATGTGACAAGCTCCTTGAGGAAACAAGGAACCTCCTTTCTTTTAAGTCCCTTGCTTACCTCGTGTTTTGTCACTAAGTGTTGTCAGTTGTCTGACACCTAGCCATACCATCTTTGGTCTCTTTAGGAAGTGCTAGGCACACTTGAGGAGGTCTGTATCAGGCCTAACAAGACAAGAACAACACTATCAAACAAATGCAGTATTCAAGTTTCTAGCACTCGCTTTTTTTCCTAGGAGAGGCAAATTATTTCTATATTTATATACTAAAAGTGCAAAGTCCACACTAAGTGGAACTGTCTGCATACTAAGGCATCAGGTCTTAAAACCAACAGAAGTGACTAACCTTTTAGCCACAAAAAGCACACAGAACCCAACAGCACATTTAAACTGGCCGTGGTAACACTGTAGAGGTGCCTATGCCAGTTGTGACTCTTGTTCACTCTGATCAGAAGCTCCACTTCAGTGGCACCGGCACCTGAACGAATTAGCTCTCAGTGGCGCAGTGCTAATAGAGCTAGGCCTTTTGCAAGGTGCTGCACTTCCATAATGTGGATACAGGAACCTGCCTGGAGATACCGGCACCATGTGCCATTGCACAGCATTGACATGACTTAAAGGATTTATCCAAGGCCATAGAGGAGAAAAGTGACAAAGCCAGGATGGAAGACACAGATTTCCTAAATTCTCATCCCGTGTTTAATTCATCTGTTCCTCTGAGGAGTTCAAAAATTTAACCAGACAGGTTAACGTACGGTGCTGTGAATGCAGATTTGCTCCATTGAAGGTGTTCTTGATTTACAAAGGAGGAACTAACACTGGGAAGATCACATCCTACAGTCACTGGGTTATATGGGTTAAAGGAAAAGGGTTTTTAGAGAGGCACATTTGCTTTCTAGGGCATCCACAGTGCAGCAGCAGGGAGTAGAGGATGGAAAGAACAGGAGGAAAGACTGAAATTAGAGAAGAAAGGTAAATTGTGCTGTACTAAAACAACATTACAAAAATTATCATGAAGGAATATCTACATCCCGGGTAACCCAGGTCAGTCAACCTAATCTTTATAGTTGATCAGGAACACTGGTGAAATCTTCTATTGAAGGAGTCTGTTACATGACTTAACAGATCCAGTTATGTGCAATATTATGGATAAATATATATAGATATATGTGTGTATCTCTATAGGTACACCGGGGAGAACAACAAAAGACATTCTTAAGCATCTGTTCGAAGCAGTGCATCTATACTAGACACTAATGAAGGGGGAGAGAGGAATAGGATGGGAAAAGGAGCTTGTCTCTCCCTCAACTCCCAGTCCTTAATTACAATACACAGATAAATAAGGAGACAGGCAGACAGGTAGGCAGAAGGGCATAGATAAAAGGGCATGTATGTTCAAAGGAAACATAATTACCTACTATTCCCTTGCTCTGTGGAAAAAAGTTCAGAGTTTCACTACTTACAGAAGCTAAAACTTCATCCATAGAAAAATGTTCACTTCACTAGAAGCTGCAAAAGAGCCTCAGCAACTGACACAGAGGAAAGTTGTTCTGAATTCCTTCAGGCGGGTTGGAAGGCAGCTCTGACTTGAATACACCAAGAGGCCTTTGAGGCATACAGATGCCCTCCTTTCTGAAAAGTTTTTCTTGGAAAGCAAACTTCCTCCTCTCAACTCATGCTTGGCAGAGAGGATTGCAGTTCAGGCTTGCTGTGCATTTCATTCCAGAATCAGTGGACACAGCTCAACAAAAGTTAATAGCCTATTTCCTGCTTACAGTTTTTTATATCAAACACAAGTAATCATCAAAGCTGCCCCTTGCCTCTTTTAGTTCTTCTTAATCTTTCTTTCCCATCCATCCTAGCTAAATTCTCCTTCTTTCCTCTTCCTTCGGACAAACCCAGCCTGGGAAAATGGAATATTTATTCCTTTCCAAGATCTGTCACCTTGTAACACAAAGCATTCAAGCACATCTGGAGGTGAACAGATTACAGACTTTCATCTCTACAGTGTTACGTGTGGTATTATTCCCCCTGCCACTGCCTGCCCACTCCCCCACCCCCACCCCCAGACTCCCTGATTTCTCTGTGGGGCAGGGAATAGGGCTTTCTCCATGTTTCAACAACACCAAGCAAGATGATATAATGATTGAGCATACTTGACAGTAATACTAAGATGATTTTGAAAACTCCACTGGCTGGACTGGAGGATCCCAGGCTGGGATGGAGCATGCAGCTGGCAGAGCTCTGCTGTCCCTGCACATGCTCCAGCTCAGCATCAAGCTTCTCCTACCAGTTGTCTATGAACAGGGACAACTTCTATAAGGCAGTATTAGAGGCTCTCCTCTGTCATCATCTTCAGCCATGTCCATATTTTCTTTAGAGCAATAATTAAAACAACATATTCACCAGCTGAGTTATTTTTTTCCCTAGATTTAATCTGTTCAGGCTCTGATTTACATATTAAAAGCACTAATTAGCCCCTCAGAGTGTCTGAGCACGGATAGTGCAATAACTGGTCATGTAGTCACTAGAGACCACTCCCTAGTGCTTTTGGCAAGATCTCATGTATATAGCCTCAGTCTCTGGATGGCAGGAATGGCCATGTGTAGAGAGTCGTCTGCTTTGTTTCATAGCATTGGGGGACTGTAGTGCCGGATTGCTTCATTCTTGCATTTTTTCTTCTCTTTGAAGTGTCGTGTTTGATCTGTCTGCTTGTCTGTCAGGTTTTCCCCCTCCCCCATACCCCACTGCATCATGAGCGAGAGCCTGCAAGAGGACGGACTGCCTTTGGCCAGTGCTGGTGCAGAAAATTCCAATCCAATCAAAGGCACAATGGCCTTTTCTCTCAGCTTTGATGCAACATTCAAATAAACAAGAACTGTGCACTCAAAAAGAAAAAAAAATTCAATAACCCTCTGAGCCATTCTCCTGGCTAAGGATATTCGAAGGAATCGTTTAATTTTCTTTGCATGTTTAGAAGTCACCTACAAAATGGCTTATTGGTCTGGAAGCAACGTTGTGTAGCCCCAGGTGAGAGGTCTGAGTCTGAATCCTGATTGAGCTTGTTTCCAAAACTGCCAGGAGCTGCAAAGCCTCCAGGGTGGGAAGAAAGGCTCTCTAAACCCAGCTAGGAGGGTTTTGATACTCAGCGTCTTCCTGGAAATGTGTAAAAGCAAGACAAGCACCCCTTCCCCAGAATTAACTATGAATACACACAGAACCACAGAATCAC
>VZRW01000312.1:0-16679 GCA_013398125.1 Aegotheles bennettii
TTTTTTTTTTTCAGGAAGCAGTCCAGTTAGGGAAGAATTAGCATTGAAATATATGAATATTTTATGTCTATAGTGTGATAGACACATATTTATTCACACAGTGTTTCTCACAGCTCAGCATTTATGCTGTTTGCTCTGCATTTGACATCATCTGAATAATATGAAAGCTTCCAGGCATACTATACTTGACAAAATTCATGCTTTTCTACTCAATTGTGCCACAAAATTTTCAGATATATTCTTCCATTATTTCAGCTTAATAGACTTAAAAAAATTAAATATCACATCAATCTTTGTAACTTTTTATTCAGAGAACCTCATTTTGTCTGCTTTATGCCTTCATATTTATGTGAGGGCTTCTGGTCCACTGACATAAGGTGTTGACTAGGCTATGCACATTATTTTCTTTCCACAGTCCAAAGTCAAAGTAATTTTTGATACAAGTATTTCTTATCAAAATAAACAGCATCCTTCATTTAAATGTAATTGAGGTCCAGAAATGCAGACTGGGATTTTAACCTTCTTCTCTGAACTGTTAAAGGAACCAGAGTTCCTTCACTTTTTTTTTCTAGTGCCTGGGTAACAAGTGCTTGCTATACACATCCTTCTCCTATTATTTTCTTCTCTTTTTTCTTTTCAACACTATCCAAAAGCAAACATCCTCCTTAAGAGAACTTTCTTCCTTGCACCATTTGAGGTTTTGCCTACCCTGCCCTATTTCCTCATGATGTTTTTATGAGGCAATGCTATTTCAACAACATAAAAGTTGTCTCTCATGTCAAGGACTATCAGGGTTCCCAGCCAGCACTGTTGCTGAAAAGAGGGACCGAATGATGATCCATGCAGAGCATCTGCTACATCTTGCAACCAGCAGGGATCAATTCGGGATGGTTTCTTCTGCTCTGAGGTTCCCCATCATGGACTGAACACAGGAGAGCTGATTACTCCACCCAGTGTTTTCAGATTCTCTACTGTATCAGCCATGACTTGTCTAAAGACTTTCTGAGGCCATCTAAATGACAGGATATAATACATACCATGAAGTGTTGCTGGGGGGCATAACTGCACCGTGGTAAACTGGCAGAATTAGTTAGAAAATAACACAATTTGACTGCAGTTTCCCCATCTAGCAAGTGTATTTATCAAGCAAGTTTACAGCAGATGACTGTCACATCCTGACACCCCTTCTTGTATGTGGGCTCTCAGCTGGGCCTTGTTAGCAGTTAACAAGTTAACTGTAGTACAGATGTATTCAGTTTAGCTTACATAGACAGATGTTTTGAAAGTAAATAAGCTTTACTTCAAATAGCTAGTGATACTGTCCCCGAGAGATGTGGAGTGTCCTCTGCCATCACTTTTACACATTGACTTCTTACTTACATGTCAGGATTCAGTTTGCATCCAACAGACCAAAATGTGAGGCACTGCTCACCTACTCGTATGAGACTATTTGAATGCCTGCCCTATAAGACTGGTTCTGCAAAAACTAAGAGAAGAGAGGGATGGATGTCATATTGTCTGTGTGGTGTGATTTTATTATGAGATCAGGAAGTTAAGTGTAAATACTGTCCATATAGCTCCTAAAGAGAGGATCTACATAATTTTTAATCTGCCATGACTCCAAGTAATAGATTGGAAACACTACTTTCAATATACTATTCCTAAATCAACTACCAGAGTTCCCTACAAGCTGTAGGGAGTAAGTAACATTGTAGTAAGTAAGTAAGTAACATTGGTTACTGGGTGATCTGTGAATCATTTAAGTTGTATAGGATCACTTTAGTTAGGTTATTTCCTGTCCATTTTCTCCTCCTTCCCAAATGTAAAAAAATAAAAGGATACGCCTTCATTAAAAAAATATTTATAAAGAAGTAGCCTGGATGTAATTTTCAGATAAAATCTCATCTCATCATATTTTATGTCTCAGGTCACACAAACTATTTTGTAAATCCGCACAGTGAACTTCTCAGAACAAAACTTTTCTCCTGTCGGTCTTGCAATCACCATCTTGTACACCTTTCTCTAGTTTCACAAATGATCATGTTTGTTTGAGGATTGTTATTATTTTTAGAACTATACAACACAATTCATGGCAGTGGTATTATCAGACGTAAAATAAGAGCAGAAACAGTCTGCAGGCTGCACCAGAGCTAATCAATAGTATTAGAAAATGGAGGATTTCAATCAGAAGTTTTTATTAGCAGGAAAATATACTTTTACAGTACCAGCAACACATATCCTGACCATAAAATGTCTTTCTAGTCTCTGATTCCTAGTATACAAAAGATTTCATTTAATTGATGCAACCCATATTCTGATATACATGAATATTACACATTTTGTTCACCTTCAGTTTGCAAACTGATTCAAATCTACTGGTTTTAAAACAGGTTTTCACAGTCTGTTTTTTTCTGTTGATTCAGCCTCAAAGATTGGGAGATCTAGACTTTGCTCAGAGGATGAACAAGCCTTAGGATTACTATTGTTTTTTGCATTGTGTTCTTGTTTAGTATGAAGGAAAAATGTAAGTAAACTTGTATTTTATAAATTGTTATTTTTAACATGAGATATTATTATACCTCCTTTATTGACTACAAGATGAGTATCTCATTCTCAGTTCAGTCATGGCAGTGTCACGCTTTGTGGTCCTATAGCTTACCTGGGATGCTCATGACACAAACAGAACCCCATGACACTACTGTATGTAAATATTTGCTATAGTCCTATGAGGTACTCTGATATGCTTTTGAATCTGTCTTTACATTTCCTTTATAATCTTGCTTTTTGTTACTTCATACAGACCATTTGCCATTTAAAGCACTTTGCAGTGATAATGTTCCTCCACTTATAAGAGCTCAGATCCAAACAGCTCCCAAAGCATATTACCAAATGCCTTTATTGCACAAATGAGCTACTCAGAACTACTTACATTTGGAGTACAGCCACATTCAAAGAAAAATCCTGCTTAACACGGCACTACTATCTTAAGCAAATCTTCAAAACTAGTTGCTTACACTAGGCACAGCTCTGAGCAACAGGTGAGTGTAAACATCCCAGAAATAGCTCCATTACACAATGAACTCACCAGCACATTTTCATGTCACAGTTTTTACATAGGGAATTATTTCAGTAATGGTGTCTTCTGAGGACACCATTCTTTTATTCTCCTATGCTGTGCCTTGGTAGCAACCAAAATTCCACAGTCGAGCACAAAGAGTGATGGTGGATGGGGTAACATCAGGCTGGTGTCCCTTTAATAGTGGGGTTCCACAGGGCTCCATCCTGGGCCCAGTCCTCTTCAACAACTTCATCAATGACCTGGACGCAGGACTCAAAGGGATTCTCTGCCAATTTTCAGATGATGCTAAATTGGGAGGAGTTGTTGACGCCCTCAAGGGCAGACAGGCCCTGCAGAGAGACTTTGGCAAATTAGAGAGATGGGCAATCACCAACCACATGAAGTTCAACAAGGGCAAGTGCTGGATTCTGCACCTGGGATGGGCACCCGTGGTGGTATGTACAGACTAGGGAATGAGTGGCTGGAGAGCAACGTGGCTGAGAGAGACCTGGAGGTCCTGGTTGATGACAAGCGGAATATGAGCCAGCAGTGTGCCCTAGCAACCAGGAGGTCCAACTGTGTCTTGGAGTGCATCAAGCATAATGTAGCCAGCTGGTTCAAGGAAGTCATTGTCCCGCTCTACTCTGCACTGGTGCGGCCTCACCTTGACTACTTGCACACCTTGAGCGGGCAGTTTTGCGCTCCGCAGTTCAAAAAGGACATCAAACTACTGGAGCACATCCAGAGGAGGGCCACGAGGATGTTGAAGGGCCTATAAGGGGTGACTTATGAGGGACAGCTGAGGTCACAGGATTATTCAGCTTGGAGAAGAGGAGGCTGAGCAGTGACTTCATTGCAGCCTATGGATTCCTCACAAGGGGAAGAGAAGAGGTGGGTACAGATCTCCTCACTCTTGTGACCAATGACAGGATTTGGGGTAACAGCATGAAGTTGAACCAGGGGAGGTTTAGGTTAGATATTGGGAAAAGGTTTTTTACCCAGAGGGTGATTGAGCACTGGAACAGGCTCCCCAGGGCAGCAGTCACAGCACCAAGCCTGCCTGAGTTCAAGAAGTGTTTGGATGATGCTCTCAGGCACATGGTGTGACTCTTGGGGAGTCCTGCACAGGGACAGGAGTTGGACTTGATGACCCTGGAGGGTCCCTTCCAACTTGACATGTTCTATGATTCTGTGATTCTATGATGAGAAATACGACATGGCTGCACAGCTTCTGCACCATGCAGAACCTTGATTCCCATGAGGTTTCCATACAAAGACAGATCAGGTCCATGGAAGCAAGCAAGGATGCTCCTACAAATATCATCATGCTATATAGAGGCTGTAGAAGCTATTTCAGCAAGAAGAAAGAGGTGATTTCTGGGGAGAGACTTTTAAATTTTCTTTCATCCCAAATTAATTCCCTTAACATCCAGTTTAATGCTTCTGAATTTGACCTTGAATTATCAGTAGCAATCAGCCCATGGGGGACTGGAGAAGGTCTAGGAAAAAACCTCCAGTGCTGAAGTGCAGCCCAGTGGAAGATCTGGCTTTTGAAAGTACTACAGTGATGTGAGTTGCTGTCATGATGTTTCTTCCAACTCAGAGCATATGTGCATACCCGAAAGGCTCACACTGAAATTTCTATCGGTAGTCTTACTGAGGAGCCACCAAGCAAGGTTAAGAAGGCCTCCACAGGAAGGCAATCCACTTAAGCAATGCTGCAAAACCACTCCAGCGATATTGTCTGTATCTGTCATATCCCAGGGTACCTCTGCGTTTCTGCACTTCGAGCAGTAGTAAACAGAACCTGAGCAAATTCCTTCAGACGGTGAACATTTTTTCCTTAAAACAGGTTTGATAAACCCATCTCTTTAAAACAGTAACATGAAAAGTGTTTAATATTTAAGACTAAAAGGTCTTAAGACTAAAGGTTCTGCTGCAAACCAGCATAGTAACTAATGGACACAAGTACAATAAAAATAATATTTAGAAATTATGTTAAAGAAGATGACTAAGCAATATGATAACTTAAAGATGTCAAGTAGGCAGATAAACATCACTGGCCATTAGACAGAAATACCAAGGAATATAACTAAATATTCATGCTAACTTTGGAGTTAAAAAATTAACACCTGAAATGTTCTTCTCCCACAAATTACATCTATTTTTAAAGAGAATTCATGTGAAAGCAGCTTTGAAACCTTTGATTTTGTCATCTTTTGTCCAGCCATTTGTATCTTATTAATTTGAAAACAATCCTGCATCCATGTAACACCTCTCAATGGCGAGGGAGCTTCATGCAGCACCCTGAGAGTGCACACCTCTCCCTTCTGCCTCTACCAACACTAGCACCCATCACTGATGCAGACAAACTGCAACATTGACTGAGAATGTATAAAACCTCTATTGAACTACTGAGGGTCTGACATACACAATTTTAGGATAAGATTCTGTGTAACATTTTCCTGTAGCTCGCTGCAATTGGAATTCCTTTAACCAGATTCCTACAGTAGCTATAATCAAAATACTGGAATTTCCTTCAAATTTAAGTCAATAAGAAGAGATGAAAAGGGGGAAAATGGGGGAAGGGGAAAAAACCAACCAAGTTCAGATGGCACCAGTGAAGGCAGTGGCTTTCCAAACAGGCCTGGAAGGATTTTTGATGGGTTTTGGTAGGATTTTTTTGCACGAAAGATAGATCATTATTTTTGCAATCATACAGAGACATATTCTGCTCATACTGATTAAACTTGACAGCAACCTCAAAAGCACGTATACAATGTATGCCATGTACATGTGTAATACCTATACTGAATTTATTTAAGAGACTAAGAGGAAAAAATACCAAGTGGATAGGGCTTCAGATGAATATTTCACTTCTATCCCTCTGCAACTGTATGGCCTGAGCAAATCAGTTTTTCCTTTAAAAACAACACTGTAACTCATTTTTTTTTTGTGTAGCATTTTGAGTTTTCCTGATAAAAAAGCTGTAATCTGTGTAGACACTGAAAGTTACTTCAGATTTCCATCAGATTTTTACCGAAGAGGACAAGGATGCAAAATAGTAAATATTTTCTCACACAAACAATTTTTATTTACCTAAGCCATAACAGTAAGTTTAGCACAGTTGTTAAATTAAAGGAAAGCCAGTTACAAATTAGACTACAGTTTTAGTCCTTTTGATTCAACTCTCTTCTATAGAAATTTCCTATAAATTTATAGTAACTGTTTTGTTTTAGTAACACATGATCATATCAGAACTAAAACTGTATTAGAATTTGTCCATCATGATTTTTTTCCAACTGGTACTGTTCATGAATTCTGATAAGAGTGAATGGGGAATAATTGGCCTATAAGCAGAGAAAATACTGGAATAACTGTACCAATAAATACATTAAATTTGATAAAGCACAGACATTGCAATAAACTGTAAGGTTTTCCATTGCATGCATATTCTCACCCCACTGGACATTGCTTAGTTGGGTGATGTACAGAGCATGTAAGCACTTCAGTCTAAGAGGGCTGGTGCTGGGTACTCCTCAGCTAGCAGCTGCTTATATGATGACACAAAAAATAAATGTAAGCAGAGAAAACTCTGCACATCCCAGTGTAAACAGCTTCATGGCTCTCATTCTTCTGAGAAGTTGTTTAGGAACTGTTGTTTCTAGTTGTTTAGCCAGAGGATATATTTCTGAGGTAGTGGAAAATTCCTCATAAAAATGAACGGGACATTTTCTTTATTTAATTTCCCTTGGAAAACAGATACAGAGTGTGATTCAGAAGTGATTAATAAAACTGCCTAAATTAGATTCTGTCACTCTTAATCTAAGCATGTATCAGGGAATATAAATGGATATAAATTTGATATCACAGAAATAAAAATTGTTTTTGTTTAAACAGTCTGCCAGGACAATGACCACTGGGTTAGTTCTGAGTGCTTGTGTCAGATCTGGGCTCATGAGCCATAACCAAGATTTCTCCCAAACTCAGGAAAGACAGGAGCCAATGGATTTAACTCATCACTTCACTGAGAGGCCTCAGAACTTTATTATTTAGTCCTCCAGACTGGGATTGCTGTTCAAATGTCACAGCTTCTTTTAGAGTGCAGTTTAATTTCTATATATCTGAACATTCACCTTCACCTACTTACCAAGAGCAGGTCTGGTTTTTGCTGTAAAATCTGGGCATGTTAATAACAATCAAAGCAAACCATTTTCTCGCAGTTCTTACCTTAGCTTTAAGATATCTGTTGCAGTCATGGATTCTCAAAGGAGAAACACACCAGATCCTGGGCGCTGGAAAAGACAAGAGAGGAAAAAATTCTTCTCAAGAGTTTTGTTCTGAAAAGCACCTGAAAGTTTTAAATGCTGCTACACAGGCTATTCTCTTACTGAGCTGAGCCTTAAAAAACCCTTTTCTTTCTTTTTTCAAAGTTTCAAATTAGACAACCAAGTGTGTTGCAATTGCTTCTGAGCTGCTTGTGAGTGCATAGTAATAGCAAGGCCAATCCTCCAATATTGCTTGACTGATGAAAGTGAGCATCACTCTCATTTGCCCTCATTCAGGAAAAGTCTTAATGGAGAGCAGAGCTCAAAATAAATTGGCACTTTGAGAAAAATGGCTATGTGGGGAAGAGCACTTTTGTTAATAGTAGTTGGAGGACATACTGTAACATCTTTTCCAATTGTCTGAAAGTCTGTGGACAATCCAGAGCCCCATTTACCCCTATTTTCTACTAGAGTAATTCCACTGACTGCATTGTAACAATCCCTATTTTACACCAGTGCTAGCAAGAACAGGATTACACTCCTGTGCTGAAGTTCCTAGTAAAGGTGCAAATGTCTAAAATCTAAAGAAAGCAGATGTTTAACTCAAGGCACACATTATGCCTGGAGTTCAAGGCTCTGAGAATGAGGACAAAAAATAAAAAGACAAAAGAAATGTTATTTTGACACAGCGTCTCACTGTAAAATACCAGAAGCATAATGACATAATGTTAACTTCAGCAAAGGATACAGAAGGTGACAAGGTTATTTCTTTTTATCAGCTAAGATACCTTGCGTGACAAAACTACTGTTCTGCAGTGCAGCCTACTTCATCCTCATACAAATGTAGAACAAAGAGGGTGAAAAAAGAGCTTTTCTCTCCCACCTTCTTTTAATTTTTTTCCACAGCATGACTCAGAGGTGGTTTTCAGCCAAGCTGAGACATGGCCTTTCAGGACACATTGTACTCAATAATTTCATAGGTACAGTATTAGACAAAATTATTTGCAAGCACAAAGTGCACATAGTGGAACAATAAAATCTCTTCATCCTTAGTGTGTAGCAGCCATCAGGCAAGGGTTGTTGTGTGGTTATTGTGTGGTTATTGGCAGTTCAGCCATAGTCCTTTCCCTTCTATCTGCCCATAGCGATTCTGCCGTTCTGATGCGTGTTAAATGCATGAGCTAATTACTAAATATATAAGAGTATTCTTTATCTTGCAGGTAAGGGATGTAGGTAAGGGATGCAGGTAAGGGATGAGAGATGATTATTTAAGACCAGTCTTTAACTGGGGTGCAGAGAGTTGTAGCCTCAGGAGCCTGAAACCCCAAGCCACCATTCTGTTCATTCTTCCTGATGACTGAGTTTGAGTGAGGAACAGTTGTATTTTGCGATAGATTACACTTGCTTCTCTAAAGAGAAAACAAGAATTCGGAACCAAAGGAGGCCAGCTGGGAATCAGTTTAAGACGTCCCTGTCCCTGCTATGATCTGCGCTCTCTATTCTTGCCCTTGCTGTCACACATTGCCATTCGCCGAGTCATACCAATTCAACCATATATGTGTCCACATCATTAACCAAATTCGTGAAAGAAACCATTAAAAACAATAAAAAAGGAAAAGGTGGGACAGATTAGCTGTTCTGCTAGTGTAAGGGAAGGGACTGGAGCCCTTTGTGAAAGGTAAAAGGGAAGAACAAGTGCAGGAAGCCAAGTCATGCTGGGAACACTAGTAGTGTAGCCAAGATGTACTACAAAACAGGCCTGTGGTGTCAATAATTTGGCTGGGTTTATTTTTAAAATATTGTTTTAAGTTCTGATACTTCACAGAATCACAGAATCCTAAGGGTTGGAAGGGACCTCGAAGGATCATCTAGTCCAACCCCCCGGCCAGAGCAGGGTCACCTAGAGTACATCACACAGGAACGCATCCAGGCGGGGTTTGAATGTCTCCAGTGAAGGAGACTCCACAACCTCTCTGGGCAGCCTGTTCCAGTGCTCTGTCACTCTCACAGTGAAAAAGTTCTTCCTGGTATTCACATGGAACCTCCTGTGCTCCAGTTTGCATCCATTGCCCCTTGTCCTATCATTGGTCATCACCGAAAAAAGCTTGGCTCCATCATCCTGACCCTCACCCTTTACATATTTGTAAACATGGATGAGGTCACCCCTCAGTCTCCTTTTCTCCAAGCTAAAGAGACCCAGCTCCCTCAGCCTTTCCTCATAAGGGAGATGTTCCACTCCCTCAATCATCTTTGTGGCTCTGCGCTGGACTCTCTCAAGCAACTTCTTAGACAATAATGTAAAACCTGTCCTCAGGTAATCCAGTGTACATGACAAAGTGAAACATTCTAGACCTCAATCTCTGCAAAAAGTAGTTATGAACCACGGGACCCTGGACTCCAATAATTTTATCTGTAGCCAGGGTTCCAGACTAAACATGATTTACACTCCTCCTTTGTGTTAGTACAAAGATTATCACAGTAGTGAGACAAAATATGGATCCACACATTATTCTTGTGCCAATCACAATATTTAAAAAATATCTTGTAGTACATTTATAAAGAAGTAAAGAATATGAGTTTGCACAAGTATGGCTTCAGCAGCTCTGGAGGTGTTAACCTTGCCAGAGAAAGAAACATTTGACTTTCCAGGGCTGTTTGTTGAGGGTTTGATAATAAAGATAGGCTTGGATATATTTTCCTTACATAATGGTTAGGAAAAGTGGTATAAATTCGAGCAATTTTCACAAGATGAACTCTTCAAACCTTCTCAGAAGATGCTGCAACTTCATTTATCTGTTCAACTAACTGAACATATGAAGTCAAATAGTAGCAATAGCAAAGCTTGCAAGTCCTTTGGTTTTGGATCTCTGTTCTCAGATTGGGATGTTTTCCTGTGAATTGATCAGCTGGAGGATTTGCTTCTCTTACTGCACAAAGTCAAATCCAGTACAGGATTAAATATGCAAGGAAAACATTTCTCCCTTGTTTTAAAATTTGCCATTAATTTCGTTTATTTGGTTGGATATCTTCTCCATAATTAGTCTGTTGAATAATATGAAGTCAAATATACTCCACTGACTCAAGTAATACACAGTGTTTTGTATTCAGAAATGTGAATTCAGCCACTGAAAGAGTCACCTGCTTTTAGTGGAAAAAGCTACTTCTTTCTGATCACCGAGTAAAAAAATACTGGCAATAAAATATTTCAAGATCAATTCATATTGCCATTAAGAAACACGTCAGAGACTGTGACATGGAGAGGATGAGAAACACACTTTATCTTCATTCCTGTCTTTTTTTGTCTATGTATCTCCTTTTGATTTATAACATCCCACCCGTTTGTTGTTTCACATGGTAAGTAGACAATCCAGTCATTCTCGATAGCTTGGGATGAGAGAAGACAATCAATCTATTTTGCATGTGAGTCGCTGGGAGTATTATATATGGAACATATGCAGCAATTGCGTACTCTTGTTTTATGTTTTAAGAATTTTGGAATTTTCTCATGACTCATGTTTTTAAAATTAGTACAGGAAGACTAGAAAATGTTTTCACTTTAAAATTCTGGTCCTTGGAAGTGTGACACATTGACAAAAAAATTGTTAGTAAAACATACATAACCAAATACAAAGAAGATGCATGACATACCAAAAATTTCTTGCAAGTTATTAGTTTCTCATACCTGGTATTTCATTACATGTACTTGATGGAAGATTTCAATTAAGTAATGACTAGTAATGTCCTTAGGCTCTTAAAGATTAAAATGATAACAGAAGTGGGTAGAACATTCGACCTTATGCCAATTAACACCAGCTATTAAACAAATCCAATTGAAATAATGTTGTATGGGGAAGAAGTATGGATTTCATTAAGTTTTCTAAGGATTTCTTCATGTTCAAACAATGTGCTCAATAATCTGATGACATCAGTAGTACAGCACACTCTTACTAACAAATAAATGTCATAGCTGAAAATTTACCGTATGGATGTCAGCAGGTCTGTAGGCTGTAGGTGGCCTTAGTCATACTGTTTCATTCCTTGGTTTTGCACCTGGCCTATTGCGTGGGTTTTAAAAGTAATGGATACAATTTTATTAGAGAAACTGAATCACTGCTCTGCCTTTTTTGCTCATTGCTTTCTGATATTCAGTAATGTGCTCATAGATTTTCATATGCATGATATGATTGTTTTGTCAATCTCACTTCTAATTCCTATAGCTGGTCACATGCAACGTCCTGCACAGCTTTGTCTGGCAATAAAACTGAATACACAGGGGAAGATGTACAGGTAAGAGATCGAATTCTTTCAATTTACTGCATATTGGTGTTCTCTGTAGTACCTGAGCTGATCTGTGTGTGTGTGTGTGTGCGTGTGTGCAAACATTTTTTCTTTAATCCTAAATTACAGTGATGCTATGTGTGTGGCTTCTCAAAAGTGAACAGTGAATAGTATCCTATGGTTTCATCCTAAAACATCAAAGCTTTCTATACAATAACCACAGAAATGATCCACTCCCATTATACTGGGAATAAAGGTCAGAGCAATTTTCATCATTTTCCCTTTTTCTCAGCCTCTGAAATCAAAATCACCATGACAGCTTTCTGTAGCACTGAGTTTAAACCTCAAGTGGGATTATTTAAAAAATGTTTTACTACTTTTCTGCTGCACAAAATTAATAAAGAGGTTGCAGCTATTACACAAGGCGTATCACTTTGGAGGGACATTTGTAACATGCTCTCAGAAAGTAACCATTCCCTCCAGAGGCAACGTGCTAAATATCCGACAGGTATTTTTAACTGGAAAAGCTGGTATTTTGACAAACTCTATCATTTCTATCATTGAAAATAAATAGCCAATGATCAACGTAGGGTAAAAGTTATGGCGAGTGACTGCAGCGTTAATAGACTGGATGACAGCTCTGCTGCTATTCAGCCCAGTGTGTGATCTATGTCTATTAGCTCACCTATTTTTTCTCCCGCACTGTTAGACTGTTGGCTCTTTATCACTTGTCCTGCGATTGACTCAGAGAAGTTTAGGTAGTTGGTTCTCCCTTTAGAGAGGGGAATGTGAGAGCAAGGTAATTAACAGCTCTAGACATTTGCTTGAACAGATCGCAAATCCCGCTGAAGGTCCTCTTGCCAGAAAATTCGATACAGCAAATCTAGCAGGATCATTTTAAAAGCTCTATCTTTGAACAGAGGATGCTGTACCATGAAAGTCTCTGATAACTTCAACCAGAGTTACAACAGATAATTTTAACTTGGGAAATTTTACAGTCGTAGTTGTGTCAGCCCATTCCTGTGTCTTCTTGCACTGTGCTTTATAATTTTAGCAACAGTGTAGTAATTTTTGAAAAATCATTTGGAAGAACTTCACAAATTTGATGAAGGGCTTGTGGGCCTAAGAGTAGCAGTATGAGTTGTTCCAGTAAAACATTGTCTTTCTGAAGAATACTTGCCTTTCTTTCATCAATAGACATGTGACTATGCCTTTGTCTATATAGTTCATCTTCCCTTCCTACAAAGAAAGATAACATTGAAGGGGTGGGATCAGGCAGCTGGAAGGAATTCTCCAAAACAGCATCTAATATAAATGAATATCTAAGTGACACTGCTGAATAAACTGGTTTAAGGGAGGAGAAATGTATTTTCTCTTAGACAACTTGTGGTTTGCTTGTTGGGCAGTAATTAGCTTCAGCAAAGGTGGAAGAGAATTGGAGAAGACGGAAGAACACAAAGTTGCAAGATCAAAGCCTCTGCCTAATGCCCTTTGATTTTAGGGTTCTAATTCCCAAGTCTCTGAAATCCTTTTAACAAGTATTTTCTCAAGAATTTGTCTAGAAGCTGTTGTGTAGTACTTAGGAGAAGTTGAAGGGAAATTCTATGAATTATAACAATATATAAAATAAAAAGCAAACCCCAAATCACAATTGTTGCTGCAGTGGTGGATCAGTATAAAGAAGTATATCTTAACACTTATTAATTACTTAATCAATATAAACACTGTAACTTGATAAGGAAATAATACACGAGTCATAAAGGACAGTTAATAATAAACATAAAATCCAAACCACCATTTAGTAGAAATTGCAATATAATTATAGCTATTGTGGTGTTCTAAGATACATATAAATATACATCTCTTTTTCCAGAGATTTACCTGTGCCTGGATACAAAGACCATACCAAGTACTGAAGATTTCTTCATCTAAAATATGTGCAATAAATTTACTCGTGTCTTACCATTTGCCGTGTTTGTTCTCACTCCTATAATGGCCTCCTTTGCATGCACTACTCTTAATAATAAACATATTGTCTCTACTCTCTGCTATTACTAACTTTCTCCACGCCCTCTCAATCTTGACACCCCTTTCTTCTGCTGCTTCCTTACATACACATCCATACACCCCACTTTCCTGCTTCTATCCATTTGCTCTCATTGACAAACTGTCTTTTGTGCCAGGGAAGTGCACTGATTCCATTATCCCAACATCTATTTTTGCTGAAAATCCTGGGGGTCTTTGGTACCTATTTTAAGGGGAAAGAATGATCCTGTGGTTAAGATGCTGCACTGGTATTGTAGGGTTCAGACTGTGTTCCCTGGCTTCCTGCCCAGTTAATGTAATATGGTTTTAGTGTAATTGAGAATAAGGAATGCCACACATGTAGAACTTTTAACAAATCACTTAAGCAAAATGCTTGGATATCTGAAAGCTTTCTCCGAGGTATGCGATTCCAAAGGGAGTTGAGGGCATACTACACTATGTAGGACACGTTCATCATGTTGAAGGATTTGGCTTAGTTCACCACCTTCAAAATGGGGCTAATTCTTACTCAGCTCACATAAGGCTTATGATGATGAAAACAATCTATTAATGTTCATTATGTGTTCGGTTGCTACAGAAGTGAGTGCCAAGAAATAATTCTCTCAGTAAGATGAATGCCAGCTAAAATAATTTTGCTCTAATAGATTAAATTTAATGCAAGGTCACCAATCACCTTCCTACAGCACCCTTTATCTTTAATATGTTCCTAACACGGAGTGAGTCTTTGGAGGACAAGTTTAACATTGAAGTCCTTCCCGGTAGAAACACATATCAAGGTCCAGTGATCCTTCTCTTAAGCATAGTATGCTCCAGTGGCCATGGCCACAGTTTTCAGCTAGGCAGTGTGCTGTTTTTTATGTCTTTTGTCCACCAGATTCCACATTGCAAGTGTCTACAAGGCAGCAGCGAGGCAACTTCTGTTGATGTCATGTTGAATTCAGAACCACAGATTCAAATCCATTCTTTGTGCATTACTTATGGGTTAAAACCCACTGTTTTTATTGCTAATATACTTCTACCTCCTGATTCTACAATTGCAACCATCTTGGATTTTTTGCCTTTATTCTCTTATTGAGTATCTTCTTCATTTCCAATTTCTTTCCTACCATTTGGCTTCTAGCAAATATTATACATAATGGCCATTTCATACTTTTAATCTTCTACATTCACTAACACCTTTGTTAGCTTAGCTGATATGATCTTTCCCCCTCAGTGCAATTTTTCATATGAGTTTGTTTTTAATTCACTGTATTTTGTAAATTCCCTACCTGTGCACAGATAATAACTTCCATTTTATAAGCTCTCTATTTCTTCTTATAGCACTGGATTTACCTTAACATAATTGAAACTTCATTTTGAATGTAAAAGATGGAGCTTGTGCACATTTATGTTTTGCTACACGTGCCTGTATATCTTGCAGATGTGACGTTATTTTTGCAGAAGTAGGATGTACCTCTCAAGTGCATTCAGAAGAGAGAGTGGCAGAACAGTAAAATTCCTTCTTTTCTTAAAAAATACGGTGACATGCAATATATTGAAATAGCATGAGAGGTATTTTCTTCTTCTCAGTTGGCAGAATAGAGAATTGGAGGACATTAAGATATCTTAATCTTGAACTCATTCCCTAAGAATGAACTGAGGTTCCTTAACATATAAAAAATAAATGGTGCACAGACTCCTGGCACAGTTAGGAGGATCTGGAGAGCCCACCTAGGATAAGGAAGATAATGGAAACTGAAGTCATGGGGACCAGTGCTGCCATGGGACATAGGTACAATGATTGCTGTTAAAGGGTACTCCTGCTTTTCAGTGCCTACAAATAATCATGCTATCACCTGTAGGAAGCCTCAACACTTGTATCTTGTGTATCTGGAAAGGGGAAAGGCTAGGTAGGCTAAGAGCAAAAGATAGGTCATCATACCCTGAGAACATGAGATATCAAGGCCGGGAGATTCAACTCGATGCTCTTTCATTTTGTTACTGGCTCTTATTTTTGAAGCTGTCACAGCCAGATTCTTCATACACAAATCCTAATTTTGCCATTGGACAGCCTGGCTCACAGAGAAGGCAGGGAGAAGCTACAGTGACATAATTTTGGGTAGACTTCTTATCCATAATGTCTCTTGCATTTGAATTTGCCTCTACAGAATAAACAGCAGTTCTAACTTCTTGTTGCTCAGTGAAACTTGATGTTTCATATTCATTTCAAGAATCACAGAATCAATAAGGTTGGAAGGAACTACAGTGGGTCATCTTGTCCAACTTCCCTGACCAAGCAGGGTCATCCTAGAGCACATAGCACAGGATTGCATCCAGACGGTTCTTGAATATCTCCAGTGAGGGAGACTCCACAACCCCTTTGGGCAACCTGTTCCAGTGTGCAGGAACTTGCACAGTAAAGAAGTTCTTCCTCATCTTCAGGTGGAATTTTCTGTGCATCACATTCTGCCCATTGACTCTTATTCTATTAGTTGGCATCACCGGAAAGAGCCTGGCTCCATCCTCTTGACACCCAAACTTTAGGTATTTATACACGTTAATAAGATCCTCTCTCAGTCACCTCTTCTTGAGGCTGAACAGGCCCAGCTCCCTCAGCCTTTCTTCATAAGAGAGATTCTTGAGGCTGAACAGGCCCAGCTCCCTCAGCCTTTCTTCATAAGAGAGATTCTTGAGGCTGAACAGGCCCAGCTCCCTCAGCCTTTCTTCATAAGAGAGATTCTTGAGGCTGAACAGGCCCAGCTCCCTCAGCCTTTCTTCATAAGAGAGATTCTTGAGGCTGAACAGGCCCAGCTCCCTCAGCCTTTCTTCATAAGAGAGATTCTTGAGGCTGAACAGGCCCAGCTCCCTCAGCCTTTCTTCATAAGAGAGATTCTTGAGGCTGAACAGGCCCAGCTCCCTCAGCCTTTCTTCATAAGAGAGATTCTTGAGGCTGAACAGGCCCAGCTCCCTCAGCCTTTCTTCATAAGAGAGATTCTTGAGGCTGAACAGGCCCAGNACAACCTAGCAAGGTCCCTCTAAAGGGCCACACA
>VZRW01000313.1:0-34070 GCA_013398125.1 Aegotheles bennettii
TCAAAGGGTTGTGGTCAACGGCTTGATATCTAAGTAGAAATCAGGCGTTTCTCAGGGGTGAGTATATGGACTGGTGCTGTTTAACATCTTTGTCAGCAACATGGACAATGGGATCAGTTGTACACTTGGCAAGTTTGCCAATGACACCAAGCTGTGTGGTGCTCGTCGACACGCTGAGGCGAAGGGCTGCCATCCAGNAGGGATGCCATCCAGAGGGACCTTGACAGGCTGGAGAGGTGGGCTCGTGCAAAGCGCACAAAGTTCAACAAGTGCAAGGTTCCGCACCTCATCTGGGGCAATCCCAAGCACAAATACAGGCTGGGCAAAGAACGGATTGAGAACAGTCCTAAGAAGGACTTGGTGGTATTGGTTGATGAAAAGATCAATGTGAGCTGGCAGGATGTGCTTGCAGCATGGAAAGCCAACAGTGTCCTGGGCTGCATGGAAAGAAATGTGGTTTAGCTAAGAATATAGTTTAGCTAAGTGGACAGTGAGGTACACTGAAAAGTGGCTGAACAGCTGGGTCCAAAGTGTTGGGATCACTGCCACAAAGTCCAGTTGGAGGCCAGTCATCAACAGTGTGCCTCAGGGGTCAATAATGGAGCCAATCCTGTTTAACCTCTTCTTTAACGATCTGGATGATGGGGCAGAGCTCACCCTCAGCAGTTTTGCAGAGGATACGATACTGGAAGGAGCACCTGACACACCAGAGGGGTTTGCTGCCATTCAGAAGGACCTGGATGGGCTGGAGAAATGGGCTCACAGGAACCTCATGAAGTTCAGCAAAAGGAAATGCAAAGTCGTGTCCTTGGAGGGGAATGAGCCCAGGCACCAATACATGCTTGGGCAAGTGGGATGGAAAGAACCTCCACAGAGGACCTGAGGGGGGAGGTGTTACAGGCCGGACACCAGGTTGACCACTCACCAGCAACTCACCTGCACAGCAAAGATGGCCAGTGGCATCCTGGGCTGGGATAGGAAAAGCATCACCAGTAGGTGGAGGGAGGTGATCCTTTCCTTCTGCTCAGCACTGCTGAGATGCATCTGGAGTACTGGGTCAAGGTCTGGGCTCCATGGTACAAAAGAGACATGGACATACTGGAGTATGGACAAAGGGCTATCAAGATCAAGGATCTGGAGCATTTGTCATATGACAGAAGGCTGAGAGAGCTGGGAGCCTGGAGAAGAGAAGGCTCAGGAAGGATCTTACTGATTTCTAAAAATACCTGATGGGAGAGAAAGAACAGGATGG
The DNA here is from genome assembly GCA_013398125.1 of Aegotheles bennettii. Classification (NCBI taxonomy): domain Eukaryota; kingdom Metazoa; phylum Chordata; class Aves; order Caprimulgiformes; family Aegothelidae; genus Aegotheles; species Aegotheles bennettii. The sequence continues at coordinate 1,253 of VZRW01000313.1, forward strand.
AAACAGATTCTTCACAGTGGTGCCCAGTGATAGAACAAGAGGCAATGGGCACACACTGAAGCACATGAAATTCCATCTGAACACTTAGGTAAGTTGGGATATTTTTTACTATGGGAGTGGTCAAACACTTGAACAGTTTGCCCAGAGAGGTTTTGGAGCCTCCACCCTTGAAGATAATCAAAACCCAACTGGACATGGTCCTGAGCAAACTCCTCTACCTGATCCTGCTCTGAGCTGGGGGATGGACTAGGTGATTCTAGTCCTGATGGACTAGATGGTCCCTTCCAGCCTCAAAGGTTCTGTGATCTTGTGGTTCAGGTGAGTACTGCTGCCTTCCAAATTGTCTCTGAACACAATATGCTTCTCATGCTGCCACTAACTTTCTTACAAAAGGGCACTTCTCTCAAGAGAAAAGATAACCTTTCAGCTGTGCTGGCAAGTGAATTTGCTGGTATTTTATGACTTAGCTCAAACCACTTGATGTTGAAGACCAGATGCTTGAAGTCTGTGTGGTAAAAAGCCACAACCAAGCTCCTCAGTGAGACTAGACCAAACATTTTGTTGCATGTAGTCACATTAGCACTACACTATTCTACCATCTTCTGTAATTCAGTCTCAGCTATTTTGTTTTTGTTTTTTTTTTTTTGTAAACTACACAACTGTTGTTTCTGAAGCCCAGGACAAAGTCAGTACTGAGATCTAAAATATATCCTTTGTTTACAAAGATTGCCCTCATGAAAGTCAGCTGCCATCTATTGCAGCTAGTGTTCTAGTGACTTTCTGATAAAAGCACAAGGATGCTCTTCACAGTCTTGATTTGTTCATCAAGTCTTCCCACCGCATCCCACCTCGCTTCAGTACACCTCACTTCCCAAAGTGCAAGTCCTGGTCCCTGAAGCTTACCAAATGGGACACTTGGTACTAAAACTAGCCAGTTCACCATGTGATCAAAAGTCAGAGAACATGTAAGAGATTTTAGAAGTTCCTGGACTGCCTTTTAGAATGTTCTTTCATGTAGCTCAGTAATTTGAACTAAGTGTCATAATCCAGAGTGTGTCTTTGCTCGACCATATGTGACCCACTAGCTTGCTATTCTGCACCTAGAGGAGTGTGATCTATAAGAAAAATGAAAGATTAGATATACAAGGTTTCTGTAAAGCTGAATATTCTTACGTTCGAAAGTAGATGTCCAAACTGTGTGACAATGCCATGGTCATCTCCACAAATAATCTTCATAAAAAGAACTAAAGGTTCAAATCTCTTTCGGTTTATGGGAATAGTTAAAGGTAAGGCAGAATACTATGTGAGAACATTAGTACCTCATTTGTTTAGAGTCAATTAATTAGATAATGTGGCAGTATTAAAGGCAATTTTATTAGGATTCTTGAAAGTGCAGTGTGTCTTGTCCACAATTAGGTATTAAGACAGAAATACAGCATTACTCTTTATTGTGTACTAAGTGCCATAGCAATTTTTTTGACAGAAGTGTTGAAAGAAATCAAAACAAATCCCTTTGTTGCAATATTATATAAATTGCACTAAAATCTGACAACCACAATGAATTGAAACACACTGCAAATAGGCAAGTTGCACAAAGCCACCTTGACAAATGATAAAGTGACCACACTGTTCCCAATGAAGCAAAGCTTTCAAACAAGTCACATGCATAGTGTTTGCGTTCTTCTTCAGAGCACAGTACTGTAGCTAGAATTGCAGTATCATTTCACAAGCAGAAAAATGCTGATGTCCATATCCCCAATATCCTTCTCAGATCTATGCTGGGACGCCTCTTTTCGCTTTGCAATCCCCAAATTTTTATTCCATGATCCACTGTTACAAAGAATCTAACAGAAACTGTGTCCAGTTGGTGAATCAAACAAGTATTTATATTTAATTCCATAGTGTTTGTTTTCATTTCCTCTTCACTACATGCTTCACTTACTGCTTTGTGTTAAGTGGAGCATGAGTATTCCAAAGACTTAAAAATCTTCCACAATAACTCTTTCATGAAAAATTGCTGAACTTGCAGTGATTACCTTTCAAACACAGTAAGCACCAGTATCATCTGCTGACATGAGGAATATTGCAAAAGACAGTCAGATTCCACACCCAACAAATTGCTGAAAGGACACAATCAGCTTCTACAGCACAAATGCCTCTCTTCAGAGGAAAAAAACAAAGTCAAAAAATCAGGAAAATCTGAAGGCACAAGTCACATTGATATGTTTTAAAAGCAGGGATAAAAAAAAATAATGGGATAACACCTTCTTTGGGAGCATGTGCAAGTGTGTATACAACACTACTGCCAGCGTGCATCTGTGAGCAACGGGAGAGACAGGAGAGGAGCAGTGGTGTCAGGTAAGGAAATACACCCTTTGCAAAGCTTAGTATACAGACCTTATGCTTCAGACATGCTCTGTATACCTCTTCATAAGGCAACAAGAAGGTGACATGGATCCCAAACAATATTCATCAAGCATGTCTTTGCTTTGCAACTCCTTCCCCCCTCTCTCCAACTGAAATTTCCCCAACCTTAGTCACAGCATTCAAAAACAAGCAGTTTTCCTTTTCAGTCACATTGCTGACAACACTTGAAGGTTAAGGCCTCTTTCTTTGGTTATACTGTTATCAGAAATTAAGATATTGCAAGTAAAACAAGTAAATCAATACACTATTGTATTTGGAGATCAATGCAAATGAATATGCTCAATATTATACTGAATTTTTCTTCCCACCCTACCTCCATCCCCAAGAAAACTTTTAAAATCATACAAGGCACAAATGGCTAACATATTTCAGCAAGGTCCTCTCTCTTCCTTGCTGTTCTTCTTTTGGCCCTGGTTTAACAATCTTCTATGGCTTCAGGTGATGACAGTGGGTCCCTTTCGCCCTGTCCTCTCATGAATCTGAGATATTTTCAGTGCAATTGCTATAAGAGGACTCAGCACAGCCTGAAGAGGAAGAAATACATTGAATTACATAAAGCAGAAATATCAACAGACTTCTTTTATTTATAAATCCCCCTTTTAACTGTAGCATTATATACTGTTAATAGATCATTTCATAATAATAAACATTGACATAGGGTGTCTATATTACTTGATGTAATGAAGTATTATACTGAACCTGTGTTTTGTGAAGTGTTACACTGAATATACCGAAGCTATGCAGAAAGGACAAACCAGTAAATACACTATACTGATAATGTCTCTATATAAAAGAAATTGTGAAGCTCTTGTGAAATCTGCTGTACAAAACAACCTAGAAATTACAAATGTAGAAATGTAGTTGTATTAAATAGGATAAACTCCAACAGAAGCAGCATGGACTCTCGTTTCAGGTTACAGACCTTTTAAATGGTCATATGTATGAAGCTGCCCAGACAGGTGAGTGCAGACAACAACTATGATAGTACTGATGAAAACCAAGTAAAATATATTTTTTCAAATGGCAACGGAATCTTCTCTCAGTTACTTAAATGATATACAAAGATAAACTGGTAGAGCTGAGTTTTGTGTGAAAACTTTCTTTTCAGAGAATCATATATTTGATTACAAAACTAGTAAGATAATTTTCTGACCATCAAAGACTTCCCACTGCTGTCTCTTTCAAATAAACTACATTCTGACTTTAAACCTGTCAGGTTTAAAAATTAAATAAAAGAGAACAGTAATTATAGAGAAGTAAAATTTACAGATATAATTTTTATAAGCTTAATATAATCAATACATTGAATCTGTTTCAGCCACCTAACAGTTTCTGACAGCATGAGGCCTTTGCTTTTTTTTATACAAATGGTCAAGTGGTTAAATCAAAAGAGTGAGGAGACAAACTAACCGCGCAAGCAGAGTCAGGAAATAACACCATGAATGTCATTGGTGTCAAGTGAGTTTATGATCAAACTTAGTTATGCACAAGTGTGAGTAGTCTGACATGCTATTGTTCTAAAAGCTCCATATTTGTAGATATCTATCTACCAATAATCACTGAAGCAGAATACAAGTCCATTAAAGTCAAACATGATTAGAGAAGATTAATATGCAGAGCACAAATTTGCATCTGTGAGCAAATGCTGCAAAAGTAAATATTAAAGTGTGCCAATTTGTAAGGTCTGGACCACATCATTCCTTTCCTCCAGCAACATGGTTTAAGGAGAACTGAAAGAAGACCAAACCATCTGAAGTCTCTCTGCTACTCCCCTAAGAAATCTCTTCCTTATTTAATCTGAAAAGCACAAGAAATTTTAAAAAACAACCCTACTGGCCAGCTTTACTTGATCCTGCTTTCTTAACTTATTTATGTCTTGGAAATTGTTTGGGAGATATGACATGTTATCCTTTAGATAAAATTTAAGAACTGAAAATTAACAGAACTGACTTAAACCTGAATTTTGCTTTAGTAATAACAGATAAAAGCTACACCTCTAAAAAAATAACTTGTAGAATGATTATTCACACCAGGAAATACATCAAACAAGCAGATATCTAACATAAGGCAAATAAAGATCAAAAGCTCTTTGCTTGGGAATAATCTGTACCAGAGCCATCAAAGGTGTATCATTCCTGCTTGGCTCAGGTAGTATTTTTTTCTCTCTGTGATCTTGCAAGAAAATTCCATACAACTCCCTTTCTTCTAGTCAAGTTCTCAGATATGATTTGCCCCATGATTCATCCAGTTTATCCAAGTCTCAGGCAGGGCTGAAATGTACCTGCTTGCACATTAAAAACTCAGCATGTGTCTGAAATTTGGCTTTAGAAAATATTTTTATCAGAATAGGTGGACAAATGCCATCTATATGTCAAGAAACAACTTGTGAAAACCTACTATATGTAGCATTTATGCTAAAACTTGCCAAATTTCATCAAAAAATCATGCAGTTCTGATGCAAAAACATCTGTCCAGACTTTGCCTGGAAAGCTTGCGAATCTTTTCTTTTCAGTCTCTCCCATAGCCTATACTGAATTTCAAACTTGTTAGGAAAACCAAATGTGAGTTTTACACAGTCTACGTATGGACACTTTCCATAGGTATCAAATTCACTTTTTCCAGTCCAATGTAAGTCCCAAAAATAAGCTGACCCACCAGTCTCATCAGTGAAAATAACTCTGCAGAATTTATCTGGCAAAAATAATAATAAAAAAAGCTCAGAGAATGGTAATACCCTCAAACAGGACCCAAACATTTTAGTGAACACCAGGAAAACGACAACTCTCTTTTACAGTTCTCAAACTTTCGCTCTGTCTTCTCTTACTGTACTGTTCTTCATTCTGCATTCAGGATCATGTCCACTAGTGTTATTTTGGGCTATCTCAGCTTTACATATACCCAAGCGAATGTACAAGGTAGAACACTAGGAACAAAGGGTCAATTATTTGTATATACGTCAGTATTTGTAAAACATTAAACATGAAACCATTTGCCCCCTGTATTCTGGGATCACGAGGAGAGGTCATGGAAAGCCATTCGAATTGGCCACTCTCAAAAGAATGTCCTACTGGTGACATAGATCCTGCATCAATTGCCTAAAACTTCTGTGACTGTTACATGGGCATTTAGGCACCTGAATTACTAATAATCAAAATGACACTTCAGACAGTAATTATTTCAGAGCAAACATTCAGACCTTGCAACAGATTTCTAAGCAGAGCTGGCATAGTACTACATGTTCCAGAAGAATTCACTTTCCTGGAACAATTGTTAATGCCTCAAAATGAGTAAGATAAACAAGTGAGTTAGTGCAGCACAAAGTTGTCAAAGAAGGGCAATAGTTTAACTTTTGGAGCTCTGTGAAGATAGAAGATGTGCCAAGTGTTTTCCATCTCTGCATCTTCCCTACACCAGAAGGTTGTGCTGCCATTCAGCGAGACCTTGATAGGCTGGAGAGTTGGGCGGGGAGAAACTTAATGAAATTCAACAAGGGCAAGTGCAGAGTTTTGCATCTGGGGAAGAACAACACCATGCACCAGTACAGGCTTGGGGCTGACCTGCTGGAGAGCAGTGTAGGAGAAAGGGACCTGGGGGTCCTGGTGGACAGGACGATGACCATGAGCCAGCAATGTGCCCTTGTGGCCAAGAAGGCCAATGGCATCCTGGGGCGCATTAGAAGGGGGGTGGTTAGTAGGTCGAGAGAGGTTCTCCTCCCCCTCTATTCTGCCTTGGTGAGGCCACATCTGGAGTATTGTGTCCAGTTCTGGGCCCCACAGTTCAGGAAGGACATGGAACTGCTTGAGAGAGTCCAGCGCAGAGCCACTAAGATGATTAAGGGAGTGGAACATCTCCCTTATGAGGAAAGGCTGAGGAAGCTGGGTCTCTTTAGCTTGGAGAAAAGGAGACTGAGGGGTGACCTCATCCATGTTTACAAATATGTAAAGGGTGAAGGTCAGGATGATGGAGCCAAGCTTTTGTCAGTAATGACTAATGATAGGACAAGGGGCAATGGTTTTAAACTGGAGCATAGGAGGTTCCATGTAAATATCAGGAAGAACTTTTTCACTGTGCGAGTGACGGAGCACTGGAACAGGCTGCCCAGAGAGGTTGTGGAGTCTCCTTCACTGGAGACATTCAAAACCCGCCTGGATGCGTTCCTGTGTGATGTACTGTAGGTGACCCTGCTCTGGCAGGGGGGTTGGACTAGATGATCCTTCGAGGTCCCTTCCAACCCTAGAATTCTGTGATTCTGTGATTCTGTGATTCCCTCTCTAAAAATTGCTGTCAAACCCCAAATTCTACCTCTTCAGCTGCATGTCTATCAGATTTAGTATCAATTAAAGTAGTTTTCCAGTTCATAAAATAGACTTGAGAGAAACATGCTTGCAGAATGTTTTGAAGTCACCAAAAGCTGTAATTGATGGTGGTATTATTATTGTATAAATTATGATAAGCCTTGACAGTTCAGGCATGGGCCAGAAATCCTTTTATCTCCTAACACTTCAATTCATTCTCAGTCCTTCTCTTTCTATCATTTGAACATTACACAGAAGGCTGCTCAGAGAGGACAGGGTAACTGAGACAGCTCTAAGACCTGGAACAAGGCACAGAGGAATTGAGAAGTAACTCCTTCCTTTCTTACCTCTTAGTACTCCTACATCATTTTCCCTTGCTTCATGTGACTGCTTAAAGCTGCTGTTAGCCCTTTGTAACCTGGGCAACAGAATCACTGTCATGTGAACTAATGGAAAGAAAAAGAAAGGCAGAAGAGAGGAGCAAATCCCCCAAAACGTGTTTTAATAGCCTTACCTATTAGAAGGAGCTTTTCCTTTGGCTGTAATGTACTTTCAAAGTCAAATCAATACACTTACAAAGCAACACTAAAGTGATGGAAAAGACACAAAGAATGGACTGAAACAACTACAAAGCGAACTCAGCACTAAGATCACACAGTCTGGCATCACAAGTTGTACCTCCTACAGGGCTTCTGTCATAAGAGCTCAACAGACAGCTCAGCTCAACATGCCTGCTTGGGTCTTGAATTCCAAAAAACATAGGTCTTTGGAAAGGTTTATGCTACAGCCACCCGTTCTAGAAGACTTACGCAATGTGGGTAGCCTGGTTCATTGTGGAACAAACTGGCCAAGCTCTGTAACATCTGCAGCACTGGTAGTGTTCACCTTATTACCATGAAACAGCACACTCGATGCAGTAAAAAGGAAACTGACCTCTCTACTTTTCTGCATGGCCTGCTTGCTAACTCAAATAAAATAACACTGAAGTTCAGGAGGCCAGTTGTTTTGCTCCTAGCAATAGAAGAGGGCAGGCATGAGGAGTAAAAAATACAGGAGGAAAATGTAAACTGAGCGGTACACGGAAACATCTACATTTGCAACAAATTAGTTCTTTTCTAATATATCCAAAGAGCTTTGAGTAAAGATTAGGTTTAACAAACTAATTTCCTTGATTCATGAAATATTTTATAATTACTGTCACATGAAGTATTTTTCCTAAGTAATAGGAAAATATATTTTCCTTTCCAGTTTCAGATGTTTTCAAATAAAATCTTACAAGTAGCAAAAACAAAATTTCATAAGATTTCTGTATGTTTAAATAGCCAACCAAAGCCATGCTAAAAGACCCATTATTTAAAAAATAAACAATAAGGCAATAATTCTCTAGAAAACTACACAGTATTTAATGTTTTAAGAGTGTTTTGACAGAACCATATAGAAACCTTTAATTTTGTCCCTATTAAATGATCCTCGACACAAGGACTTCTGGATTATTGATTTCAGATCCCTCTTCTTGGACAAACTCACACCATGAACAAGCACTTTATATAATCACTATACATATACAATCATATATAATCATAACCCTTTCATATACCGACCAAGGTCCACCTGAAAATCAGTTTGTTTTTTTCCCTGCTACTTGCCATTCAAAAATGGTTTCAGAAACTCAGCCTTTGATGAAGAACACACTTTCTATCCCAATGATTCTTCTTCTAATTGGCATGTCTTTTTGGACAAAAACACAAAGAAACAACTTCTGCCACAAAATCTTTGCTTGGCTGCTGCTAATCTAATGATTCCCTAGCTAAGTAACATGTAGTTCACTAGTCTTTGGCAAAAGTAATTGAAGCATTTGTGATACACTGTATCCTATTTAAAGACTACCCAATATAGTCTGTATAGGTCTCTGACAACACCTATTTATTGCTGTTGCAGTTCACATAATGAATAATAACATACTGTAAACAGAGCTAGTTAGTCCATACTCGGAACAATCCAGATTATTCATCACACTGTTCCCGGGGCACTTATCCTGCAACAGCAGCACAACTATGTTATTGAAGGACACATTCGACTTACAAATAAAACAATTCAGAACAACTCTGCATAATGAGTCATTTCTTTCTTGGTCTTCATATATAAAAATTCCTGTTTGAATCTTACTCAAGTTCAACAATATATCCAGGTGGCTAGACAAAGCATAAGAAGATATTAGCCACGTGTTAGGATCTGCAAATAACAAATCATTAGTTGATCTATAAAATGAGGCTACAAATGAGCCTAAAGTTCAATAAACTCTTATTTTGGTACTTAGTGCCCATTGAACGTATGTCTAGATTTTCCACCTGTGTTAAATTTAGCACAGTTAATAACTACATCAACTTTAGAAAAAGATACATGCTGACGCATAAAGGTCCAAGACTTCACACAGAAGTCTGTCATTTGTTATAATGACCTGAACCTCCTGAAATTGCTAGTTGGATGTCTATTTGACTGGCTAAAACCAAAGAAATCATCTTTTTAAGGAATCCTCCAAGTTAGATGGAAAGCAATTTTCTCAGGAATGCACAGTGATGAGGGGCATCACCAGTGACAAGGAGAATACACAGAGTGATCTCCCATTTGAAGGGGGACATTCCAGTTTTAGAAAAGCATTGGGCATTGTTTTCAAGACTTTATTTTAGAACTAGATTGCATCACCACCATAAATTACTTAATTTTAAAATGCTTACATTTAATTGTTTTTCATATACTTTGCACAGAGCATGATGGTAATTTTTTTTTATTGCTCCTCATTTTCACTCCTGTTGATACTGAACTACTCATGGAAAAAAACGTAGCCACTCCTTATCTCCCAGGTGACCTTGAAGCTGCTTCTACCAATTTCCTTCAGCGGACAGTTCAACACCCAGAAGCCACTGTTATTCACATTTATCTATGACCTCAAACTTCTAATTACTGGCATATTTTACTGCTTTTCCTTGGATTCTTATGATGTTGATCATGCAGTTGTTGATTCTTAGTTTATTCTAGGTGGAAAGTATTACCAATTGATTGTATGAAAAGTGCTGCTAAAATAAGATTTGAGTGTCTCTTACATTCGTTAATAGCTAGTTTGGCCTACATATAAATTGGAACAAAAAGTCCTTATGAGCCTTGCTTCTGTCTGGTTACAGGAATGCTCATACAGAAGCTCTAATGTTTCTGAAGGAAAATATACACTTAAAGGCAATAAAGCCTGAAAATCAGCTAAGACTCATGCAGAGATATGCAGTACTGAAGCATAACAAAGTATGAGGAGAGCTTCACTTGAGCACTACTCGCTTTAATAGATCCCTGGGGCCAAAATTCACATGCACAGCTTTGAGCAGCCCCAATAGGGCTTCAAAGTATGCCAGGCTTTCTGTTTGGTATCAAACCAAAGTAAGGCCTACAGTTAGCACTCTCACAGTAGCTGAACCTGGATGATATTGAGCACTGTTAAAGATTTTTGTCTAAATTTTATTCTGGACAAGGTTCATCATAGAATAACCCAGGTTGGATGGGATCTTGAAAGATCATCTGGTCCAAACTTTTGTAGGAAAGGAGTTATAGTCATGCACAGAAGTACAGCACCTCTAATGTGAATGATTAATGCTGTCCCCCTCAAGTGAACAGTTGTTTTTAAAATAAATGTACTTGTATATATTGTCTTTACAATATGTCTCAGTTAACACTTAAGACAGTGCCATAGTGTTATATGGGTGTTTTAGGACAGTATGTCTCACCCTGCATATTGGAAGGTGTGGTTTTAGATTTCTGCTTGTCTGTGGAAGATGCACCATCATCAGTGACTCTGTCAAAGAGAACAAAAGCAAACTAGAAATAACTGAAAACTAATGAAAAGTTGGCTGATTAATTTTGTAAAGGGCTTTGTCTGAAAGGAAAGGAAAAAAAAAAGGGTGTTGATATGAAGCAAACTCAAGGTAGTTACCACAATGATCCCACAAAATGGCACTGTGACTTCTAATACAAATTAGTTGCCTATCAAGACAGAGAGATTTATTTCTTGTGAAAAAGAGCCAAAAAGATGTCTTAAGGCACTTTTGCCTTCCATTTCAGTTATTCACTGGAATTATCACTAGGCAAAAACATGGAGCAAGACAAAGCACTCATCTTCCACTTGCCTATGTAATAAATGGAAAGAAAGTACTGTGAGGAGGTGGTCTAATAAGCAGAAGCAATGAAGTATTTATTTAAGCAGCAAATCATAAAATAATTTTATGTTTTTATGATATAAAAAGTATGGAAGAAAGTTTTCCCTGGTCAGCTGTTCCAGGCAGAGTACAATGATACAGAAGCCACATGTAGTCACCTGCCCATCTACAAAGATCATTTGCACTTAAAGAAAAATAAGCATTTATCCCAAATGTAATTATTTCCTTATATACTACCTATAAAGTATATACTTTACATAACTTCTTTACACCAGTGCTCTTTGAATAACAGGTCACTTATGAATATGTTGACTCTGCCCTGTTACTAGAAGCAAACAGGAAACAAAGTACTTAAAACATCAAATCTGCCACAGTTCTTCTAGATGAGCACGTGTCAGTATAAATCTCAAACAAAACTAAAGGAATTACAAAATCAGCAAAACTATGCCACCTCTCCCCTGCAACACTGATTTCTGAAAAAGGAGTTTGCTATTCACTCTCCCTCACATATTCCACTGAAGATAATAAAATGTTCTCCTGAGAAATTTTTAGTTATTTTTGTACTGAAATGAGGATCACCTGAAATCAAATTTATGTACTCCCTTGAAATTCACCATCTGCCTGCAGGATACAAACTATGACCTTGCAGGTCCTAATGCCCTCATCTTGTTGGCAATGTATCCATCCAGGGCAAGGAAAAAAGGAGCAGTGAGGACTGTGCATTTACTGTACAATGAGAATCCAGAGAAAGAATTCATTGCATTAATCAAGATGAAACTGCTGTTTGTCCCAGATTTTGTGGGACAGATGGCAACAGATGAGGAGGATGTTTATAGTACTGTCTATTTCCTGAGGCAGACTAGATGTCAAAATGTCTGTCTGCACTGCATGAATACAGGAAAGTCCCTGCAACCAGTTTCAAGGCAATGACGTTTCTACCCCTGGGATTATCTGTTCACTAGTGAATATCCAGGATAAACAGCCAGAAGTGTAACAATCTGACAGGCTCTTACAGTCTTTTTTCTCTCCTTAGGAATAACAGACCCTTTTGATATCTAGAATAAAAGACCAGACTCTGAAACTCCTGAGACCAGTGATAAGTCCTACTGGCCCTGCCCAGTCTCCCCTGAGGACTCCCCCCTGCACCCTGCCCATGGACTCACACAGCCCATTTCAGCCTACCCAAGCGGTGTTAGTCCCTGTCTGAGCTATGCTATAGGAGTGCTTGTCTCCAGACTCACCTCTGGCTCTGCCTGGGTGGACCTCAGATCTATGCTATAGGTAGTTTCTACCCCTGACGGACCCCTTGGATCTACATGGTAGTTTGTCTTCAGTTCTGACTTTGACCCTATCTCCTGGATGGACCCACACCGTTGCCTTATCTCCAGCCCTGTCTTTGGTCCCATCTCCTGCTGCTCCAAACAGACCCTGAACCTGACCCAACACCTGCCTTGTCTGGGATAGTCAGTGGAGCTTGTCACCAGAGTCTTGCTCTGACTGCTCTACTTGCCTGCTGTGGGACTGTCCCCTGGACAATGAGGGCACTGCCTGTGCCATAGCTGGTCTGGATGTCTGGCTTCTATCACTTCATGCAGCAGCCCCATTCTTGCTGCTCCCCGGACACAGTCTGTTGTGTTGCTGGTGAGGTCACTAGACCTTGCTGGACTTTACGTACCTCTCTCAAGCAAATCCATAGAGAATAGAGATGAAAAGTAACAGTAAGTCAGTACATTCCTCATTTTGTGAGGATAACCTCTGCTCTCTCAATTTAGTCTCTTCCAGGTGGAAAATTCACTGTGAACATTTGTTATTTTCCACTTACTTAAAAAAATAACTGTCAAATACTGGGAATTGATGGTATGTTACTTTAAGAGACACAGAAGCCTGAACTCTGTCAGCATGCCACTTCTCTCAGATTGCATACCTTGTAACAAGTAAAGTAGTACAATCCATTGATGCAAAAAGGATTCCATTTTAAAAAACATGTTGTCATTTGTAATTAAATAGACAAAACTTCAGCTAGATGAATGCTGCAAGTATATCTTCTATTTTTTTCTAGTATTTTTGTTGGGATTCATTATACAGGAAACATGTTCAGATCATACTTTTTATGTCACATGTCAGAAGGCTACTGGAAGTCCACTGCAAACCTCTAAAATGGACTCTTAATCTTCCTCTTACTAGAACTTATTTTCATTTCATCTGTACCTTGTCTACATAGCACAGAGAACTATGTTTAAAATGGTCAGTTTAATTGCAACTGATAAACAATTTGTGCTGTAACAAAATTCGGCCTTGCTGTGGTGGGTTGACCTCGGCTGGCCACCAGGTGCCCACCAAGTTGCTCTGTCACTCCCCCTCCATTTTTCACTGACCTTGGTGTCTGCATAGTTATTTCTCCCACACATTCTCACTCCTCCCTCCCTGCTGCTGTTGCACAGCTTTTTTTACCTTTCTTAAACATGTTATCTCAGAGGGGTTACCAATATCGCAGATTGGCTCAGCTTTGGCCCGTGATGGGTTCATCTCAGAGACAGCTGGAACTCGGTTTGTTCAACATGAGGGGACTTTCTGGTGTCTTCTCACAGAAGTCACCCCTGCATCCCTCCTGATACAAAAACTTTGCCACATAAATCCAATACAGTAGCAAATGTGAATGGGGTTGTAGCAATGTTCTTCCTTGGTCAAAATATATTTATGACCCTGTTACCTGGCTAAATCTGGATGCATAGAAACACAATAAAACTGCTAAAAAATAGCTCTTTACTCTGTTGGAGTGTTAACACTGCAAGTATTCTATCCAAGGAGTTATAAGGATGCAAACTGTTACTTTAAGAAAAAGTAAGTACATTGAATAGATCATAAGTGCAGGAACAGAATCTGCAACATTTCTGGAAAAACTGAAGCACTTTTCATGACACTCTTCAGACAACTGTTTTAACAGCATAGGAAGAAACTCACTAAGTTTACAGTGGGAATCTGGTAGAAAAACTAAGTCAAACATTTACCTAGGGTTCAAATGCATTTATATTTTGGGAAATATGCATTTGCATTCCAGTCATGAATACACAACTACATGGGACTTCAAACCACAGGGTTTTGATTTACTACAAGCCAAATGCTAATCTATCCTCTCTTCCATGAAACATCCTTAGTCCCCTCTTGTTGTATATCACAGCATGAAGGTGGGAAAAATCTGCAAGTTTGAAATGTGGTTTATATTATGAATAGTTTCAGGCATCTGCTGGACTGTACTGCAGCTTGCTCTCAACGTTCACTCTTCTTAGGAAAGAGTCTGGTTATGATATAATTCTCAGACAGCTGCAAGTCTTTGCCTTAGAAGGAAGCCCTACTTCTTTAGACTCTGGCATCAGTATTTCCTAACTGTACTCTCACAGTGAGGAATCCATGGGATGTCTTAACTAAATTATCTTTTTTTTAATACTGTTCTGTAACTGAGATTACAACACTTACAAGAAAATGAGTGAAAAATTAAAGAGTCATTGCCTGGCACTTATCACCATGCATCTCAGACCTTGACATTCCTGTTGCATTAGATATTACGCAAACATATATTAAAATTGCTGGTCCTGCCTCAAAATGGGTACAGTCACATAATTAGAAAAATCACCCACAAACACAGCACACAGATGTCAAAGTGCTGAGTGCTCCTTCTAATTAAAGATTAAAACCTGTAGCCACTGCTATCACAGAGGAAGTGTGCTACTTATCGACTTACTGCAATGTTATTGGATTACCTGTGGTTCCTTATTGTGTTGGCTAGGATCCTTTTCATAACTCTCTGCATAGATCCGGAGAGTAGCTCTCACATGGCTAGAAGCACTCATTCTGAAGATGAGCCTGGAAGCATCTGAAAAAATAATCCGCAGCCCCTGTGGGAGAAGAAAGAGCAGCATATATGTGAGGTGACAGTAGAATCATAGAATCATAGAATAGAGTCATCGAGGTTGGAAGAGACCTTCAAGATCAACCAGTCCAACCACCTACCTATATCACCACTAAACTATATCACTCAGCACCACATCCAGAAGCACCTTGAACACTTCTAGGGACAGTGAGTCCACCACCGCCCTAGGCCACCTATTCCAATATCTAATCACGCTTACAGTGAAGAATTTTTTCCTAATGTCCAATCCGAATCTCCTCTGCTGCAATTCAAAGCTGTTTCCTCTTGTCCTTTCACTATGGGCACGGCAGAAGAGACCGACCCTCGCCTCACCACAGCCTCCTTTCAGGCAGTTGTAGAGAGTGATGCGGTCCCTCCTGAGCCTCCTCTTCTGCAGACTGAACAACCCCAGCTCCCACAGTCATTCCCCATAAGACATATTTTCCAGTCCCTTCACCAGCTTTGTTTTTCTTCTTTGTTGCCCCCAGTACCCTTACAAACCACAGTCACTGCTGAAAAATAAAAAGTGAAAGGAAGAGTCATTTGGATGCAACTCCTCTTTCATTGTAACTTTGGACAACCCAATTATTACTCTTTTTCCCTCTTCTACAGACTAGAAGTGTTCTTGTGTGCTCCCTCCCACTCCCATAACAAAGACTCTCTTACTGCTGTTTTTATTTTCTTCATCTGATTTGTTCTTGTTATGTATGTCAGAGCACAGAATCAATGGCCTGAGAAATAGTTATAAGATCAGCGAGGATCAGTGGCCTAAGAAACAGCTACAGGATTCCATGATCAAAAAACAGTTGTCAGTAGTGAATACAAAAGACAGGATTAGTTGCTACTGCTCATAGGCCATGCATCAATATCTGATTACAAGGACTTCAACAAGTGTCTGTAGTACAATTTGGGATGCTTAACTTAAGATGTTACGTAATTTCAAGTAGATTAATTAATGCACATTAACTGTGTGTAGAATAAAAACCTCCCATCTCCACTTCCTTTTTTCTTCCCTCCTCCCCCCTTTCATACTGTATATATGAACACATTCTTCTACAGACGACAGATTATATACTTGAATCCACAGTTGACTGACTTTCTCTACAGGGAGGTCATTATGGCCGAAGAGCTAAATTGCACAGTTAAATAGTTGTAATGTTTCAATACTCTCCTAATTCTGCACTAACACTTAGTCCAGTTCTCTTTCTGTAAATGGTACACTTATGCTAACTAAGTGCCACCTCCACTATGCCACTGATCTTTATTTCCCCTTTTAGTCCTGCTGCTAGCAAATGGCTAGTGCATAACCTGAGACCCTTGCTACTTTTGTTTAACGGGCAGCAAACTATTAAAAAATGAGAGAAGGTAATTAAGGGAGAGCATTTTTATTCTTCCAGTTTTTTCAGCAGCTTGAGAAAACACTGATGTTGGCAACATAGTGCTCCAATATTCTAAAGTAGAAACCTTTGTTTCCTCAGGTATGTGCTAAACTGCTTCAGCATCATGTAAAGCATTGTTTGGTTGATAATTACAGAAGCATATAACAGTTTGGGTTGGAAGGGGCCTTTGAAGGTCATCTAGTCCAATCCACTTGCAATGAGCAGGGACTTCTGCAACTAGACCAGGTTGCTCAGAGTCCCATCCAACCTGACTTTGAATGTTTCCAAGGATGGGGCATCTACCACCACTCTGGGCAACCTGTTCCAGTGTTTCACCAAGCTCATCATAAAGAAATTTCTTCCTTATACCTAGGCTAAATCTACCCTACTTTAGTTTAAAACCATTATCCCTTGTCCTATCACTACAGGTCGTGTTAAAAAGTTTGTCCCCACCTTTCTTATAAGACCCCTTTAAGTACTGAATGGCTGAAATAAAAAGTCACCCCAGACCTTAGCCTTCTCTTCTTCAGGCTGAACAACCCCAACTCTCTCAGCCTGTCCTCATAGGAGAGGTGTTCCAGCCCTCTGACCATTTTTGTGGTCCTTCTCTGGACCCACTCCAACAGATTAATGTCTTTCTTGTGAAATGCCCATCATCACTAGAAAATATACACAGGAGAATATCCCACATTGATAAAGGGTTGGATTAGATGGCCTAAGAGGTATTTTCCATCTCTAACTTCAGTGATATAATGAAACATTTTTTAGCTGCTAGTATGGTATTATATATTAATTTTACATGTATCGGCAACTTCAGTTCATTTAGTACTCTCAATATGTACAGCATAAGAGACAAACAGAAATAGTTCACATTTATAAGATTGAGCTTTAGAGTGCGTTTTTCTCATATTTACTATTAAGCCAACTTTGTAATGGTTCAGTTGATGCTGATGGGAATTTCGCCATTCGTTTCAATGGAATCGAGATTTCATCTCGGATGCCAAGAACTATATAGGCCGTTTGTTATAATCTGAGCCTGTAAACAAGCAGTTGTCTTTTGCTGATTGCTCATTACACTTAATTTTATGACAGTGAAAAGGAAGAAGACAAACTGAAGAGTTTTGCAGTTCTGCATATAGTTTGTTTTGAATGGTTCTCAAACACAGGATCAACAGCTCAATGTACAGAACATTAATGTCAATCAGCTTTAAGAGAGAAGGAAGGGAGTCTAACATATCTTGACAAGATGAAAGCATAAATATTGGAGCATGTGAGTGTCTTCCTCTCCAAAGACTAAATGAGCATTTTACATGCTCCTGCCCGGCCTAGCAACTCCCATATTTACATGACTAACAAGACCACTTCCACATTGTTATAGTTTGAAAGGGGCAGGCAAAATTCTTATTGGCTTTTGCTGCCAGGACCCAATGAATAAGGGGTGGAGTTTAGGACCCTGTTGTGAAAAGGGGTCTGGGGTGTCAGGTGTCAGGTATCATATTCCCTCCCATTTCCTGCCAGACTCTATAAAAGCCAGGAGGACTGGGGGTCTCCTCTCTTCTGCTCTCTGCCTCGTTCCCGCACTCCCTTGCCTGCCGGTTGCCACGTGGAGCCAGCCCGGAGAAGGCCCAGTTTGGTTACCAGCTCGCCACGTGGTCTGCAGCACCCGACTGCATCGGGTGCTGGGGGTTTGGACTCTTTTAACCCCATCGGCTTTGCAGTGAAGGACCTTTCAGCAGCCTGTATCACCGGTCATCGGAGCTCGGTTTGTATATATTTGTATATATGCATTTTCCCTTTCTCCCCACCTGTTACTCTTTCTCCCCTTGCCATTAAATTTTGTTATAATTTCCAACTGCTGAGCCTTTTCTTCCTTGCTCCCCTTCTATTTCCTGGGGGGAGTGATAGAAACAAAACTCTGTCTGGTTTGTGGCTTGCCCTGGCCATTTGCTAAACCAGCACACACATACTCCATGTTTATCTGGCAATACTAACAACACCACATTGTTACTTGGTTTAGCATATCTGAAATCTCACCACTCATTATACTCTTCAGAATAAAAAGGATTTATAAACACTTCCCGTAACTTTACTGTGCAAAAATATTCCATCAAACTACAGCATCTGTAGTTTGTTAGATGTTACAGTTAATGGCACCTGGGATGTTTATTCAATGTATGTCTTATTCAAGACAAACAACCAGCATCCAGATAGTCTGCTGTACTATCTCTAAGCTTGTTGTTTTCTTCATTTTGCATTTCTCAGTGACACATGACTAACAGTACTGATTTTTACACACATGATGATAATATTTCTCTGTAAAGCTAGGATTCCTTCCAAGAGCTGAAAATAATCTGTAAAAGGGAATTACAGAGACACTGTGGCTATACCTCTTAAAAACTAATTTTAAGTGCCAGGGAGAAATCATATGCTAGGGAAACAATGGCCTAAGGAGCTGGATTGTCAAAAGTCAACCTTAAAGTCATAATATTTGCATCTGGAGACTCAGTTTAACTTACTCTTCAAAGAGCCCAGCAGCAAAAAATCTGACTTTTGACCCACCCTTGCAAATAGTGACTTAAGCACCAGCAAAGCTTTGCACTCAGGAATTCCACAGAAATTAATGAAAGCTATTCAATTTTTATATTCCCCACCATTTTCTGGAAACTATATCAAAAAGTCATGAGTTACGAACAGTTGTTAAAGCAAAAAAAAAACCCAGCCAAAGACACTGTCACCAAATAAATATGAAAAAGCATTGCCTGGAAAATAACCTGTGACTCTGCATCTTTTGTAAAGTCAAAATTGAACAGGTTTTCCCCACTTGTTACAGAATATCCAGTCAGACGTATAAAAATTTTCCTTTTTGACATTTTTGAGCTTTTGTGGCGAGCAAGGCCAAAGTAAGCTGATGGAATTGCAAGCAGATTACTTACTATTTGTCAGGATGGTATTTTTTCACCTGACACAAACTCCAATAATTTAAAGCCACATATTTGCTATTTATTATATAGAAGGTGTCAACTCTGTGAAACATAAAATTTTATATGTGGAACTTACAAGCTGACATAAGAGGAAAAGAAAGAAGAGTAACACACTGAAAAGCCCACAAGACATAATAAATTCCAGTTTTAATAAAATAGGATACACTATTTATCACTAACAATATTAATGTTTTCTTACAGGAACAGATTTATTTTTTTCTGGGAGGAAGCAGATGAAAAGGTTCACTGAACACCTGCAGATATTTATTTTAGGCAAATTGGGCCTGCTAATGGGTATTAATGAGCTGTGTAGAAATTCTGAAACAGAATTATGTTCTATGGTCAACCCACTGGTTTTGAAGCTGACATGATGGAGATGGAGCTTCACAGAGATTTCTCTCTTTTACACAACAACAGCCCAGTTAAACAGCCTACTGATGTATTAGTACCTATGAAGCACTCAGAAAACTAAACCTACTACGTATTGTACTATTTCATTTGGTTTCCAGTGGTTTGGGTTGCGGGTTTTTTTCCAGTTACCATTTTCATAATTAAATAAATAATAATGAATTAGCATAAGTTAGCATGAACATGACTAAGCAGCAAACTTTAAGCAAAATATCTTCAGATTTCAAAAAACATTATTAAAGTATAATGTCAGGGAGTAACACCAGTAAAAAATCTAGCCTAGCAGCAATATGTTAGACACATGGCTATACTTTTAGTTCAAAATACTGCAATTATCACAATTTTTATTTGGTCCTCTACGGACCCTTTAGTGTTTGTCCCATAGGAACAGCACGGCACACTCACTACTCTGTGTATTGAAATATTATTCTGAATGAAGAAGAATTTTTGCCTTATCTCTGGAGAGTTATCTGAAATAACCTTTTTCCAGCTTTTCCAGTGCCTGTTTCCTGACTCTTGCTCAAACTGAAACACAAAAATAACAAGATTACATGCAGAGCCCTTTGCATCCCAAATCTAACAAAGAAGCAATAAAACATTAACAAACTTTCAGTAACAAAGCTCCGGAGTTTCATTCTGTGAATCTAAGAATGTAAGAACCCTTCATTAAAGAGCTCAAATTTAACCATTATAATGGGCAACTTATACTTCTCATCCTTCTAATTCAAATCTCACACAAAAATGCAAATGGTCCTGTTTCTGGCTTGCAGGATCCTCAGGAATAGAACTGTTATGTGTTCACATGTGCAAAGGCTACCACAATAGGACTTTAAAAAGAAGGAAGAACTTCAAGAACAGCAGAATGTTTCATTTAATTTTGTGCCTTATTATTGTACTGTGATAAACAATATTCATGAGTTTTTATAGTCAGAATGAATTAGAAGCTATAGTCTGGGCGTATTGTTTGCTGCCTATTTTGTTGTTGCTGTGTTTGTTTTCTGAACCTGCTATTTATTAACATTGACTAGTTATCATGTAGCCAGCTTCTCATTCCTGAGACAGTGCAGTTACACTGAATATAAATCTCTCTCTGCTATCTACTGGGGAACAAAACTTTGAACAAGTTCCTGGGAACATAGCTGGAAAATCTGCATGAAGTCCATGACAGTCACAAAGAGACATCTGCATTTACACAAAGAGCAAACTACCTGAGGAAAATGGCAGCAGCAAAGTGTTGTTTCATTTGCATGGATCAATGTCCCCTCTTATTTTATTGTGCTGGAGGAACCCCACTGAGGCTGCAGACACATGGAGCTAGGAATGTGTCCTTGCCAAAAGACAAACTGGTTTAACTATACTCTCAAAAGATACGTGCTTCTCCCTGTGAAAAGACATGTTTTCTGGTATTATGGGCTCACTTTCAGAGTCCATTTGAAAACAGGCGAAGTTATGTTTCTCTGTGTTACCCAGTGATAAGATTAGCAATTATATCCTAATTTAGGACAAGAGCTTTGGATGAAAACTAAGGGAAAGAAAAGTGCACTGAAAATTCGCAATCTGTTTTTTAAAAGTACAAGGCCCACAAGTCTACCGTGCCTGTAATTTTCCAGTGGACTTGGATATGATAATATCCTCGTATCTTGTTTCAGCAGTAATACGCACAAAGAGAGTAGCTTAGTGGCAGGTGGGCTGCTTATATTATCTGTATGCAATGATGAATGGAAACTATAAAGACTCTGAGCAGAACGGCATGACAACAGTTTTAATGGCTTGTAGTATCATTTCCTAGGGTCTGGTCAGGTCAAGTAATCTACAAACCAGAGATACTAGGACAATAAAAATAAACAGCATAAAATCAGAGCACATATTAATGAGTCATAGCTCATATTCAAGATGTTTGAACATACATTTACACCTGGCAAAAGTGCATGGTTAGTTTTGAGCACATAATGAATTTCAAAACACTGAAGGCTCAGTTTTAACTGCAGTTCTTTCATTCTGTCCCATTATGGACACAGAACTGTCATTTGAGCTGGAGAAGTCAAACGTGCCCACATATAGTACAATCCACTGAAGTCTTCTGCAAGCTATTGGCACAACAGATATCATGCCCTAATTATGCAAATCCTGTGGGTCACCAAGAGAAAGAAAATTTTTACTTTTTTTGCAATGTATAGTAAGTGGAGATTTCAGATAGAAAATAGAAAAAGGAAGGACTGCCTTCTACATGACACTTTGCATTGTTTAGGAAATGGAACTCTCCCTGTACGCACATTGCTGTCAACAGGGACTCCATCCCCTCCCACATTCTCTGTGACACTACTGCCTCCAGCTATGCACACCAAGTGCAAGTTAAACCAGAGGTGGATTATCTTATCCAGACCGAGCTAATCTTAAGTAGGATATGTGGTATCTATCAGAGCAAAGAAAACACCATCCTATAAATAAACAGAGAGGCTTGCCAGGAGAACATTAGTAACAACACTATTAGAGACAATATAGCAGTTGCAAAACTTTGCTGCTTCATTACTACAGCCATACCTGTCTTTTGGTCACAGTGCCATCCACAGGATCTATGTACTCAAAGCTGTCTGTTCTTTCCACACTGTAGATATTGCTACCCACAGCAAACTGCTGATGGCTGAACGATTTGTCAGTGATCAAAGCTTCCAGGTCTCTCATTATGAAATATGCTGTTCTGGGTTCCAGCGCTTCATAATCAAACCTTGCACATGTATGAAAAAAGTAGAACAAAGAAGTAAGTTCCCTACAGCTAAGGAAACACTTCTGCTTTCACAGAACTCCATCTACTTAGAATTAGCAATTTACTGCTTACTTGAAAAATCAGAGGTGGACTAGTGAAGTATTGATAGCAAATCAAACCAGCACGCACATGCAAGTTCTGTGCAATCTGACTATTATGTGTGTGCACCACAGTTCTATACTGGCCACCTGGCTCTGAGTCAACAGAAATCATTTAAAAAATGCACAGTTTCTAAAGTAGCATAGAAAATGTCATCGACACACAGCTAGCTTTCTGAGATTAAGGACACATCCAGTTCAGTGCTCAACAGCCTGGTGAAACACAGAAAACTTTGCTGCAAGTTTTGAAAAACAGCTGTGTGCAAAAGACCTTACAGATATGCGAGAGAAAGAGAGAGGCAGAAGTTAAGATATAAACAACAGTTAGAATTCACCCTCCTGAGACCTTAAAATTAGTAAACGTCCGGAACTTTGGAGGAGTTCTCCTGCATTAAAAGTAGGCATATTTCCAGTTCTCACTAAAACGCTGTCACACGGAAGCATATACAGAAACAAACACAGGGGTAAATCTTGCTGGGATTTTGATTTTTTTCAATGCCATGTAATGAGCTATGCCTACAGATTCCAGACGTAAATAATTCAAATCTTTCTGCCATTTGATATAAAAAAAAATAATTTACTGATATAGTATAAGTGACACACATGCTGCTCCTTCAGTAAGTAAATAAATTCTGTTGCC
Organism: Aegotheles bennettii; assembly: GCA_013398125.1. Lineage (NCBI taxonomy): Eukaryota > Metazoa > Chordata > Aves > Caprimulgiformes > Aegothelidae > Aegotheles > Aegotheles bennettii. The sequence continues at coordinate 24,351 of VZRW01000313.1, forward strand.
ACTTAGTCATCAGAAAAAACCTGCCCACAGAACAGTGGCAATCTGTGGCAGATTTTTGTTCTGTGGACACAACAAATGCACACCTAAATGCAGCTGAGAGCAGCTAAAGAAGCCACGGTTGTAGCAGAATTCTCCTATTAACTGTGTAACTTCCTCTGCCTTTTCCTCATTTTTCTCACCTGCAGTAGTATTGCCGGCCAAATTTTGCCCAGTGATCCCTGACAATCTCCTCCACGCTCTGCTTTCGAGCTGCTAGAATGGAAAGCCAAGCTAGCACAGCCCACAGTCCATCTTTCTCTCGAAGGTGATCAGACCCTAAAGGGACATATGCAAAGCACATTATTTGGTTTCACTGCAAATCAGAAAACAAGGCTGGGCAAATGTCTCATTTAACTTTGTATGTTACATAACAGTAACCCACAGTACTAACTTCAGCAACTCTGATATCTTCCAGATGGATAACCAGAACTAATGTTTAAAATATGATCTACTTATATATGATAAAGTCTATACACCTAAGGTTAAACAGAAAGATGTGCAAGTATTTGAATAGAAATGGTAGAAGAAGGAAAACATTTTCAGTCATGATTCCTGTCCACTGACATACAGGGTGTTTTCACACCTCTGGTACTGTTTCCCAGAACCGATCCAGACATGCAAACCCCTGGCCATGAACCAGAATTAAGTGAGTTAAGTTCAACAGCGTGTCCTTGTCTCTGCAGATGTTCATCTGTCAAGCTGCAGAGAAAGAATTTTCCCATTCCATGAAAAAATAAGATTTCCAGACTGTGCATGACCTCCCATTAGGACAAAAAACCAAGAGCCTCAAAAAGTGTTTCTGGGAAAAAAAAAAAAAAAAGAGAATAGCACTTTTTCCCCTTCTCTATGTCTCTCCATGTTAAAAATGTTTGGATTCCCAAACCTAAATCCCTCCCTAGGTTTATATTTATGAAGAGAGAAACTGATCCAACAATGGAGACTAAGAACAATTTTGGGATATCCTACAGGATTTAGCACATATTCTCAGATATGGGAGGCACAGGTTCAGGTCTGTTATCTGCATTCAAAAGAGCACAGACTTGATCTTGCACTTCCCATGTCCAAAGCCAAAATGCCAACTTGGAGTAATAGGCTGCTCTGTAATAGACGTGTAGCATATCTTAAACAGAAATATTTCTATAAAGCTAAGCTCTGCCTGTTAAAACCAGAATGTTCAATAAGCAAAAAGTTTCAATAAAATCATTATTTTCTAACAACAGATTGTTTCATGGGAAGGTTCTTGGTCACCTCATCAAGTGCTCTCTCCTTTTGGATAATTTACAATTAGCTTTTGTGGCAATATGTATCTAACCCAAAATACAAAAAAATCACAAGGAAGCATGCATGAGAATTAACACAAAGATCCGAGTCACGTGACACTCAGTAGATACTGATGATAACTACATAAGCTAATAAGACTCAATAAACTTGAAGAGATATCAAATATGTGGCCATTGCTCTGGCATAATGATACTAGGATCTGGTTGAAGATTGTTAGCTGCAACCATGTAATTTTCTGTCTAGTCAAACATTACTGAAACCCTGAGTACAAAGCAAGTGCAGTACTTCACAAGTTTTGTTTCCTCCATGAATTACCTACTAATCAGGAAGGACTATCAGTGCCCTTAGAAGATACTTAGCAAAATCCTCCAGAGAAGAATCTAAAAAGTCTTAGGTTGAAAACTGGTTTTATGAAATACTCTCCTTCCTCAAACACCAAACTCCTGTGGCAGCAAGAGTGCTTTACAGTGCCGTGGTTTTACATCACAGCCTGCAAGGTCTAAACAGTTATCTGTCAAAACAGTTGTGTTTTACTAGTGGCAAAGGACATGGTTCCCATAATATAAAGTGATGCACTGAAGCTGTTAATCCCGTGAAAAACTGTCACTGAAAATTAAAGACATACAAGGAAAACAGCAAGATGTGCAGAAAGCCATCGTGATTCCTAGGGTTCAGTCTTGATGCCCATTTTCCAGTCACTGCTGCTACCTTGGACTTGCAGTCTCTCTTCTTGAGAGAGAGCATCAGTCACGACAGCAGCTGCTACTCATACACATTTGCTAGGAGTCCACGTCCTGAGCCTGCCACAGCTCTTTCTGCCATTCAAGCTTCTTGTGTTACATCCAGCCCTGGGGATGCAGACCTCAAAAACCCTGAATCTAACATGAACTACCACAGAGTTAACTAAATGAAAATTACTATTTCAGCATAATATCAGAGTTGCATAGGAATGATTACTGAAGACTTGTTAAGAGGAAAAAGATTTACATGAAGATCATGTTTATGTCTATGAATCAGCTAACACAGAAAACAAGGACATCAAATACTGTAGATAGATTTAAGAGCTGAAGTAGATGGTAACATTCCTTTACATTTGCAAAGTAGCTGCCATAATAGTAAGAATACTCCCTTTTTGACACTTTTTATCTGCTTTGATCTGTAATGTGTGAGCTCTCTGCAACAAGGGCAGTCTCCTACTACAGTGACCAGAACTATGGGCTGGTGCTCAAGGAGCTGCTGTAGGAAGAGCAACAGCTTGCCCTATTTCCTGCTCCAGAGTCCCAGCTGCTGTGAAAGCATGGAGTGCCAACCACTCAGAAGAAAAGGACAGGGTTAGTTACGAGCTCTCACAGCTTTGCAAATACCTTCCAAACAGAAAGGAAAACAAATGTCCCTCCACAGGAAGCCAGTCCCTCAGACAATTAGGTCCTCACCTTTCCTACTCCCTCACTGCAGTAACACGCTAGATCAGCTGAAGAATGTCCTCCACGGAAACACCAGCAATATGGCCTACGGACAATACAGTCGTCTCACTTGAAGGCAAAGCAGATGGCATGGTCAGATAGTGTCATCGTAGCCAAGAGTCTATTCCCAGATAATGGTGCAGGTTTCTGCCACTGCCACCAGGAGAGGGACCTAGAATGGGGCTGTCACTTCCACCAGTGTCCATCATTCCACTGGTAGTAGCAGGAAAAGCCGCCAGGTCACCACAGGTGCAGGGGGCTTCCTGGGCACTGGGAGCACCAGGGGCTTTCACAGGCTGGCAGGGCAGAGCCCAGCAGCCAGGGCCTGTTCCACCACCCCAGACAGAAGCAGGGCAGCCGGGGGCACCAGGGCAGCCCCAGCCCTGGGCATTGGGTGCTTTCCTGGAGGTAGGGCTGGACTGAGGCCAGGCCAGTATGTAGGACCATGGGTAGGCCTGGCTCAGGGGGCCCGTGGCTGGACAGAGGAGGGCTGTGGGGAGCTGGAGATCAGCCATGCTGCAGCATCACTGGGGCAGGAGCTGATGGCTGGGGGCTGACATGGGCATGGCAGGGGAGCCCCAAGGGGCTGGGCAAGGCCCTGGTAGCACCAAGATCACCCCACCATGGCAGTTCCTTTCCTTAACCTGCCTGCCTCTCCCTTCAGCCATTCATCCTTAGCACTGAAAAATTAAATTTCACCTAAAAAGTAATCTCTGTGGCTGATATTACCAGCAACTTATACAGCTTAAGTGTCTCAACAGACATGAGCAAGAAGTGGAGACATGGTATTGAGCTAAACACCTCAGCAATTTGTTCCAGTGTAAACGATCATTTATTCTCCTGTTGTGTAACACTCTGCAGACTGCAGGCCAACAAATCGTACAGTGAAAGGCACAGCATTCATTCAGCAGAACAGTCAATACATCATGGCATCTGTGCAACGGTCTGAACTGAACACCAATGAATGGGCACATTTTGATATAACAAATGCTTCGAGTGCATTTCATTGAACCAAAATGGTCCAGTGAAACATGGACAGAAAACTTTTGGAAAGCTCTCTGTTGTGCTCTGAGCCTTGTTCTGACATGGCTTAAGCTCATAAATCTCTAAGAAGATGGATGAGTGTATACATACAGGTATCACTCTTCCGATCCATTTAGCAGCTTTAGCACGTGCTGTGTGCTTGTGTGTCTTTCAGGAGGACATACAGATTGTTGCTTCTCTGGAAAGAGAAAGCACCGGATTACTGGAGTAATCCAGAGGAAAAAGTCTGGATGGAAAAGCTGGAAACAACCCAACTGTTCCAGAATTGAAAATCACTGAATAAAAATGCTAGCCTGATGTGAGTACAGGGACAATAATCCTGTGTGCCCAAGAAGTGTCTCAGTTCATCATTCTTACTAGGAGGAAAACTGACAACTGGGATTTCTCAGAATTTGTTTATTCCACCTCTATTATTTCACCAGCATATCCATCAACTGATTACTATATGTACATTTGTTGTTCTATTTATTGCCCTTCTTTCTTTCAGCAAATTAAAACCTATTACTGCAACTCTGTTAGTCAACCCTGTTTCTCACCTGCTGTACCGTTGTCTGTACGTGTCTGCTTTCTCTCTCTCTCTTACTTATTCCTACTGCCCAGCTCACATGGTAGAAACTCTAGGGACGGAGCTCATTCTGCTGCCTCAGTTCATCTAACACCATTCTTCTCCGCTTTATAGATTCAGTACCTGCTGCTTTGGACCTGCAAAGACCAAGTTGCCCTGTGCAAAGGGACCCAGGAAAAGGTGCCTCACAACTATGTATTCCTGAGATTGGGATACTGATAGTCCTCCTGGCTTGCTGAGGGCACTCAGTAATCTCAAGATAATTCTTAGCGATACTTTTAATTGAAATATCCAAGGTGTTAATGAATTCCGGACTCTGTTTAAGGAGCCAAAGCAGAAAGAGTCAACAGAATAGAGAAGACAACAAATATTTTTCTGGTTATCCCATTATATTTAACTTGCCATCAGTAAGTGAAATTATAACTGCAACTACTTTGACAACTGATTTTTAAGTTGATTTGTCACATATTTCTCCATATAACAGTAGCAAAAGTTATTTTTTACTACTGCAACAGTCAATCGCTATGGCTGGACTCAGAGTAAACAGTCTGGGAAAAACTCTCAGAGTATGTTCCCATTCATAAAGAAGTACTCAGCTTAAACAGGCTTAAACTGAAGTCTGAAGAGCCTGAGAAACAAAGTAAGATCATGCAAAAATGTCCAGATTATGATTTTTCTGATACTGGAAAGCTGTTGGGCATGCAGACTCTTTTAGATGCCTAACTTATTCTGTATCTGAGATTTCCAGTTCTGTTAGAGACAGTAAGCCCTGAGGGTCATATGCATAAAGAAAATGTAATCGTTTTTCCCTAAATCAGTCACCTCTGTCTAGCTTACTGTGTCCTGTAAATGTAATTTTAAAACAAAAATATGACTGAAATGAGTATACAAACTCACAGTAAATAATTTTGTTTACACACCTTTGAGTCTTACAAATTTATCATCCAGCAATCTGAAATCTGATGTATTTTAGGGAAATGGAGATTTAGGGCCATTGTGATCTGTTCCATTATTCAAGTTAATGATACTATTTTAGAGTTGTGTTACTGTAAGAGATACAACCAAAGAGCTCTTTTAAGGCTTCCATTCATTTCAGCAGCAGCACATTGTTATATTCTTCACTAGTTCTTTTTCCACATCATCTTGCAGAAGGCAGCTTATGTTAATAGCATCTGGAAATTCAGAGATGAAGCATGAAAACTTGTGAAAGATACAGCAATTATTGAAGTGGCTTAAACCACAGAAAGATAGATCGGGCATACAGCTGTTCCAAGCCTGATTAATAGTTTGCTGATGAAATTTAGAAACTAATTGCTGATGATGATGCCCTTCTCTGAACTGTGTCCTGGGCATTAGTCATAGAACCAGAAAGCTACTAACCTCATCTGACAAGCTCCCCACATTGCTACAAAAATGGAAGAAGTTTTTAAAGCATTGGTTGAGGTCCAAGACCAGCTGCCAGAAAACAAGTCTGGGAAACACGGCCCTATGGGATGTTTTCAAAATCTTTTGTCCTTTTATAGCAGAAAATTTGCTTTTATTTACTTGCCAGAGCAAAATCCCTTATGTTATAAAACCAAGGCTCTGTATTATTTGGAAATTCCAGCTGGGCTGGATTACCTGGGTACACAAGCAATCAGTCTCTAGAGTTGTTGGGTTAATTTGATGACAGAATATGGATCTGTAAAACACCTTTCTCTTACACAAAACAGCAAGTTTCCCACTCTGATCAGCTATATGGCACATTTCTTTCAATATTCCATGCTGAAAGCTAAAGAAGTGCCAAGTTTCATTTCCCTAAATAGATACGATTGAAGGGAAAGCTTTAAAATTGATTTAAATGCCCAGTACTGGCAGAAACTTGTAAGGGTCAGGCAGCTTAGGACATTACTAAAAGATTCGCAATAAGGTAAATATTTCTTGCTAAAAACAGCTCACAGCACTACAGTATTGGTCATCTACAGGCCAGACTGCATTTTACTAATAAACCTCCTGGCATATGAGATATTTTCAGACAGATGCATTGAATTGAAAGATGATAAGAAAACTGAAGCAGGGAGAAAAACAAACTTTAGGCACCACAGTTGTTGCATAATTGCCCTGTAGGCACTGTCACGATTCATTTAGATAGCAACTACACACACTGAAGTATTTAGACCCAGTGCTGAAGTTGCCTGGATATCCAGAGGATTGAATCTTGCGGGTTCAGATTAGCCTTAAGATGGCATTTGTTTATTTGGGAGGTCAGGAGGCTTTCTGCACTGAAGTGCTGCAGGTACAACAAAGCTCATCTGACCAGAATGTACCAGGATGCACAGATTAAATACTGCTCTGGAGCAGCTCTCCATGCTGGTCAGCAATATGTTGTTTGAGTATGATTAGAATTCACAAGAGACAGAATTTATCATCAATATAAAGAATTTATGATAGGATAGGAGAACCAGAGTAATACAGAGACTGTTCTGAGGTCAGGAGACAGGAGCTGCAAAATCAGGAGAGGGGCTACTGGACAAAATACAATTTAGGGCCCTACAGAAGGATACAAGCAAAGGAAAAAAGTCAAGTACAACAACAGAGAGAAGTCAGAGGAATTATCTTGTCTACCTCAAAGAATAGTCAAAACTTCCTTGATCTCCATGAGACACCTGTCCCTCTTCCCTAACTTCAATAACCATCTGACACTCTGGACAACAAAGTTAGGCCAACACATAGAGGACACCCCTGACGGCTTTACATACCTCTACAGATAAAATTGCATGCAGCAGAAGGTGCTGCACTCTGTAGCTAAGGTGTCCAGACGTACTTCAGTCTATAGGAACTCACTGTCAAGTGCCTACAACCTCCTTCCAGTGAAAACCCACACTTCCCTTTCTTCAGTATGATGATGAAGGCAGGAGCTTTTTCCAAGTAATTTGGGTGCTAGTGAGGTCTTACTGATGTCTCAAGACCCATCCAAGTTTCATGGAAATACCTGGTTTTGGATGAGCAAAAGGAACTTCAGTATTTAGAGGGGAGGAGTGCAGAACTGGCCAGGTGAAAAAACATCAGAAAAGCGGTGGGTGTTGAAAACTCCCCAGTCCAGACCTCTTACAGGTAAAAGGAGACACAGGCTAACAAAACACCACAACAAATGGCAGTACATCGCAAAAAGTACAAGATTTTCTCGCCTCTCTCTCCAATGTAGAACGAACTCAATGAACTTGCAGAATGCCCTTTGAATATACCTATTCAAAAGATACATTCAAGGCAATACAAATCTGTGCTAGTCACAGAAATTAAGCCCAGGCATCTAGGTTGCTTATCATGAGACACTAGTTCCCACTCACAGCACAAAGAAAATAAACATTCATTATTATTTTAAATTCTCTTACTTTTTACAGATAGACACTCAAAGAAACCTAACACATTTTTGGTCCTTTCATTGTAGTCCATTCAAATACTTAATGACAGACTAACACATAAAGTTGTATGTCTACGGCTTAAAGGTATCCTTATTTTTTAAAAACACAGCATTCTGCTCTAATTGACCTCAACCAACAGCCTTAATACTAGACTTAAAGCAAAATGAAATTTATGACCAGGTTTCACTGCAATGCAAAATATTTTCTATGCAAAGCTGTAGTAAATGAATTATACACCAAAATAAAGAACTCCACGGAACTCACACCAAAATATAGAATAAATCATTAGCCAGGTAAATGGTTAAGTTATTCTGATACGTGCTCCTTCAAAAACACTTGTAGCGTAACCCTACTAATAAATAAAAAGAAGAAATAATTTCTCTGCCAGAATCCAGGAAAGAAAAAAAGAAGCACTGTGGAATTCATTCAGTTTTTCTCATAAACCAAACCCATGTTTGTGCAGATTTACAGACTATATATTTTTATTGTTTGGTCTAATGCTTCCTGTCAGTACTGAACTCACAAGGGCTCATATTTGTCTTTCATTCTGCATTCTATTGTTTGACTGGTTCTTGCGACAGGTAAGGGAGAAATACTTAGGGAAAACATAGATGCTGACGTGTAACTGAATTTCTTCTAGTGGTGATTTTATCTGATCTTGGAGTAATTGGGATGTTCCAAAAAGGGACACCTGCAACAGGTTTCATTAGACAAACCATTAGGCATACCAATCCTCATACTTTGTACACTTTGCACACATTGTATTAGGAAAAATCATGTCATTCTTCCATACAGGCAATATCCCTCCAAATGCTGTTGCAGTCTGTCAAAAGACTATTACAGTGGAACCAGTAAGAGGCTTCTGTATTATGTTCAAGTTACAACAGAGTGCCAGACACCTCCAAAAGTTGTCTGGGCAGTGATGACATTGCCTATGGCTTCTGAACGTCCTTTTCCACATTTTTTGTACCTCAAGGTACTAGACACCAGAGTTGCAAGAAGACCCTCAAGACATGAATGACGTCCTGTTCTCTGTTCCAGCACAAGACAGAGTTAATTTGCTGATTTTTTTGGCTTTGGCTTGAGGCACCCAGGAAAATTAAACATTGTCATTAAAAGTCTATAGGAATTTTTGTTTATGTATTACTTACCAGTGCCAAAGCTTTCCTCTCCACAAAGCGAGCAACGTCCAGAGTCCATGAGATTGGAAAAATATCTCCATCCAGTTGGTGTCTCATACACAGGAATTTTCATTACTTTTGCCACTCTGAAAAATACACAATAAAACAGCACACGGCTTTTTCAACATACGATTTCAGTTCATTTGAGGAATATTTTAGGTCTTGCAACTTCTCCTGACAGCTGGGCTATAAATTAAAAAAAAAAACACAACAACAAAAACCCACCAGAACAGATAACAGCACCATTCAAAACTGATCCTTGTCTCAGAACCTGACTTCAGTCAGAACCTAGGTATGTTTATACACCAAGTGTGGTATTTCGAAAAATGTAGGTACTCAGCTCAATCAGCTTTACCAGTACCTTTCTCCTGTTACGGAGCAAGAAAGTTACATCTAGAAATATACAGGTTTGTTATACTAATCTATTTATGAAAGTTTAAGCATCCTGTCAAAATACCTTCCTTTACAAAACAGAGGTGGCCAACACCTGTGCTTGAAAGACATTTACTTCTGTTCAAAGTCAAGACAATACAGGAATGTTTTCATAATGCAGCATCTACTCTAAAAAATCTTTCCCGGTCTCAACCTGAGCCTGAAGTTACTTTCCCTGTCTCCTCTGACACACCCAGACAAAATACTCCCACTCATTGGCTGACATGCCAGTATTTTGAAGAACCAAAATAATCCACCATATAAACTGGATATGCTTTCTCTTCCCCAGGCTGTTAACTCATAATTACTCCAGT